>OY728161.1:338177319-338777319 GCA_963277665.1 Viscum album | reverse complement strand
CCTAAGCGATCACTTCTACCATAATAAAATTCCTAGCCATGATTCTTTCTTGAAAATTCCACATCATAACTCAAAACCCACAATAGAGAGCTTCATCATGTTCTACACAGAAAAACACTCATGATAATCTACTCACAATCCAAAATCCAAGTTCAAACTAAGGAGATAAAAATGATTGATGTTTCTTAAAAGGAGGCCAAGGGGTACATGGTTTGTGAGGGGACCCATATGGTGTGTGGGGCCACTCCACCATCTGTCTGTGTCCCCAGGGGAACATAGATCCCAATCCATTTAATAATATATACTATGCAGGTGGACTAAATGGCATGTCCATGCCAATTAGGATCGGGTCGTGTCATTTTTTTTGAGTCCATGTGGATGACTCTATGTCCGTATACTCAAGTTCACGGTTGTGCAATTCTACATGGGAACCCTTCCGTGTAGTCTACCACATGGGCTACCCATCTCAGGAAGGGGTACATAGTTTGTAAGAGGCCTACACACTAGTTAATTATCAGGTTTTCTAAAACCCTAACAACCACCACTAAAGAGATACACAATGTGAGTTCGTCAATCTACACGGAGAGTAGTCTATTTTTTCACAGAAAATCATATATGATCACTATGCCTGAATCTAGTATTCTTCCTTTAGATATAACCTTTTCTCCACTAAAAACATTCAGATCTACCTATAGATTCTTTATTCTAGTCATATCTTGATTCAAATCATATTTGTTTGTTCATTGGAGGTCCCACCATATGTTTCACACAAACCCATGCTTTCCACCAATGTAGATTCACACTTGGATAATAAAAAATATATCCCATTCCTCACCTAAATCCTTGATCTGGCCATACTTCATTGATTAGCGTTTTGTTTCTCAATCCATCATAGTTACATGGGACAATTTGAACTCGGTACCACCTAGAAATTTTGAACCGGGATCGTAGGGTCCTAATATACTAACATAATGAAAAAATGGGATAAGAGAACCATAAAAAATTTTAGACAATAGTGGGACAATAATTCTTGGACAAAAATGCAGAATGGTGATTTAGGTTTAGAAACCAATTAAATAAATTAATATTTCAACAATCAGGTTCATGCAATTGGCAACAATTAGCACAAATCCATGAACAAGGATGTATCTTCTCAATAAATTAATTCAAAATGTCGTAAACCAAAAAAATAAATATTCCTACATAGTTTTTGGATCGTTAATTTATAAATAATGTGCCTTCCAACAATCAAGATAAATTGTTACGTTCACTTCATCCTGACCTGATCTGGTCTGGTGTTTTGTTGTCGTCTCATGAGTTTCTCCAATGGAAAGAGGAAGGATAGAATCGTTTTTGATTTCAGTATTATGAGAAAAAACCTATCCAATTACTCCTATTATTATTCTTATATAATAATTCATTTTGTAAAAATGAAACAATTAATTAATTAACTAATTATTTCATTGAACATACCCCCAATGAGTGAGGGGTCTGAATGCCTAGTGACGAACCATTTTAGGCCACTCCTATGGTAAACACCACAGTAAAAACCCAATCGTGGTCTCGTATTTATGATCTGAGCTTACTTTTAGGAGTTACACCATTTTCATTAAGAAGATGTTCCCACAATATATTAAATATATTAAATATTTTTATAAAACTAATTATGGGCACACCGGGTCTCAGAATCTATCATCATCTTAGTTCCTAGATATGGAAATATATATATAAATATTTTAAAGTATTTTAAGGAAAAATATAGGTCTCTACATCATTCTATACTTCAATATTTTCATCCTCAAAAATAAAAAACTCAGAAAACATGGGATACTGAGCCTTCACATGGCTCTCCCAATCCCAAGAACTCCCTTGCACATTCCATTACTTTCAGAACATGTAAACTAAGGGGATGGTCCATCCACACATGGTTCCCTCTTGTTGATTCTTGGTCTCTAAAGGGTTTTTTCACAAAGGTAGATCCTTCCTTGATGTCTAATTTACCCTAGTCAATGACATGTGTAGGGTCAAGCACATATCTCCTAAGTTTTTGGCTTGTGGAATACTTTGTGCACCTCATTCAGTTGTGGCAGTAGAAAATAAAATAAGAAACATATCTAACACTATTACTTAACTATAATATCCTAATAAATGTTAGGGATATCATTACTCTATAACCTAACCTCTACAATCCTTGTCATGGGGATACTCTCAGGAAAATGGGGTCTCCCAACTTGAACATCAAGGGCCTACGATGGTGATCTATGTAGGATTTTTGTCTGCTCTGGGCCATCCTCATGCTCTCATAGATAACCCGGACCATCTCAGTCATCACTGTCACAATCTATGGAACCACAAGATATATATCACTAATCTATGTCTAGAACAATTTTGATTTATAAGGTCTCCCATACATGGCCTCAAAATATGCCATGATGATAGTAGACTGGTAGCTATTGTTTTATGAAAACCCTACCTAGGGAAAGTGATCTTCCTAGCCCAAGTTGATGTCTAACAAGTAATACCTTAGTATATCTTCCAACACATGGATAGTTCACTATGTATTCCTATCAACCTGGGAGTGAAAGGCTATACACATCCTCATTTGGGTTTTGAATCCCCCCTATAGTCCGCTCTACAATTGTGATGTAAATAGAATGTCTTGATTGGAGACCGTTGTTTAGGGAAACACATAATAATGAATGATAACCCATACATACAACTTCCCCAAACTATCCAATGAACTCTGATACTTGATAGAAATGAAGAGTGTCGAATTATGAGTTTGTAAACTATCACTCAGATGGTGTCATGTACCTTCATTGTGTGCATGTTCCCTATCCCAAATTCCTTGTATATGTCATCCCACTTACACCCTTGGATATCAAACAGAAGTAAAAAAACCTTTCGAAACATGATGCTCAGTCTTTACATGCTGAAATGTGATCCATCTCGAGATGAATATAGTTACTCTTAACCTCATTCTGGACCACTAAAAATTCCATTGAATTTCTCGATACATCTTCCCCACACCAGGATGTAAAGCTACAGGAGAGGTGTATAACTCTCACATCACCACCTCCCACAACATGATTAGAACAACCATTCATCCTTATAAAAAATGATGTGATTCTCTTCTTTAGAATACCAATGTGGTGAGTCATCTGAGGATACATTGCCACATAATAACTCTTAGTCAACATCTCCTAGATTGGACTCTCTCGCATGCCCAAGAAGTGAATGACTCAAAATCATTGACTGTAGAAATGCTTTTACCTCCTTCTCGACTAAGGTAAGCTGAAGGGAATATAATTTCTCTAATTAATCCTCCACCAAGTAAGCCCGATACATCTTTTAAAGGAAATCTACTACTATGTTATTCTTCCCTATAGTATAGACCATCTTGATGTCATAATCATGAATGAACTCTAACCAGTGATATTATCTCGGGTTCAAGTCTCTCTACATGAAGATGTACATGGGACTATAATGGTTTGAGTATACCACACAATGTTCCCCATTAAGATAATTCCTCTTCATATTTTGGTTGAAGACTATCATTGTCATCTCCAGGTCATGGGTTACGTAATTCTACTCAAGGGCTCTTAAATTTCGTTACCCATATCTGAAAACTTCTTACCACTACATCAAAATGTATCTAAACCTAGTTCCCAAGGATTCACAATAATCTAAATACTCCATTCCCTCCTATGGATGTCTCATCACTGTCTCAACACCAGATCAGTCATCGGCCTCATCCTAAACCCCTTTATGTCCCTCTAACACTTCTTAGACTTGGTAAATATCTTCTTATTCCATGTCAGGGCAGTAAAAGGGGCTTCAAAATTGATAATTCTACCACAAACCTCTTATAATACCCCAAAAAACCAAAAACAAAATACAACTCTAACACACTATTTGGTTTCTCCCAAGAAAGAACTACATCGATCATTATTGGGTCCATAGAAAAATCATTCTCAGAAATGAAATATCCCAAGAAGTAATCCACATATATCCATAATTGGAACATCGAGAGTTTCACATAAATCCTATGATTTAAAAAAATCTAAAACCATCCTCAAGTTATCTAAATGTCCCCCCTCTAATTTCAGTGATAAAGACAACTACAAAATAGTCCAACTACTACTGGAATACCTATTTCATCAATAGAAGAAAATTTTTGGAGGAATTCGTCACAAAAAAGTGAATCACTATAAAAAATATATTGTTTGTAGAAAAATTATAATGCCAAATTTCGAATATCAGCCTCATGAACCCTCAATTGGTGGAACCCAGACCTGATGTTGATCTTTGAAAACCATCTCACACCTTGCAACTGGTCAAAGAGGTCATTAATCCTCGGTAATGGGGTACGTTTTCTTTATCATATCCCAGTTCAAGAGATGATAATTCATGAAAATTCACAATCTCTCTTCTTCCTTTTTCATGAACAACATTGTAGTTTCCTCAGGGGACACACTCGGTCTGATGAAAAACTTCTCTCAAAGGTCCACCAACAAAAACTAAAACTCTCAGAGCTCAGTAGGAGCCATCTGATATGACCCAAAAGACATCAGAGCAGTTATAGGTAGCAAGACGATGTTAAACTCCATATATCACCTCAGATTTAGTCCTGGGACGTCCTAAGGGATGAAATCCCTCTAATCCTTCAAAAATAAAGGAAACCAAATCCTTGAAGAGACTATTGTACCATGTTCTATACTCGCTAACAGATGGGAGATGGGATGTAGACTCATTCTCACAAATATCACTCATCCTTCCATGAGATATCTATCACCAAAAAAATATAATCTCATCACATTAGTGCATAGAAATATGAATTTATATGGGTGATAGTCAATCTGGGCTCAGACTATGGAAAATAAATCCATACCCAATATGACTTCATAGGGTTACATTGTGAAGACCAAGAGGTCATATGTGAACCATTCCCCACCAAGTGTTATCTCTCACTACTGGTAGATAAAAAACACATAATAAGTGTTCCCTGTAAGAACATCAAGATGAAGCAGATGTTCTACCGCCTCAACTGGGAGCTCTATCTCTCACACCAAGAGTATATAGATGTAGTAATTACCAGAACATGTTTCTATTAATAATAAATCAAGAGTATAATAATCATAGATCATACCTCTAATCATCCCGTGCTCTATAGGGTCATAAGCCTCAATGGTTTTCCACAGTCTGTAGCCCCTACTAGCAGCTCCCTGAGCCTCACGTGGGCCTCCTAGGGGTTGTAGAGGAAGGATATCATAGGGTCATCCACCAACCATAACTTATATTACTCCTCTTATAGCTCCACCCATTAGGGACCACCATGTCCTCACTTGGGAGATCCTTGATCAGGACGCTGCCTTTTCCATGGCAGTCTATTAGGTATCTGCATGTGCTCCTCAACACATTTAGCCAGACAGTAAAGAATTATGTGACCTTAACAGTCATAAGATAATAACTTATCCTATTTTGGATTTCTTGGTGAACTACGTTGTCCCTATACCATATGAACACACTCTCGAGTCTTCTTGTTAAAGGTATTCCCATGCTGAGATCCCATCAAATGACTCTTTCAAGATACTGTAGATGACTCATCTTTGTGATACTAACTACAAGCCCCAACTATCTTTTGTACATCAAAAAAATCTCTCTATCACTAGTTCTCACTTTAGAACCCCAACAAAGGTCAGGATGCACAATGGAACTATACTATAAAGAATATCTCTATGGTGTCCCTGCACAAAATTTCATGCCCGGAATTAGCCATCGTGGATCTTTCAAGTGAGCATTGGGTATGGTTTTTAAAACATGATACATGCTAAGAAATTATCATCCCTACCTACTGCAGCTCAAAAAACTCTTAAATATAGACTTAGTGCAAGTAAGAGGGGTAGTACTACTCACAGAACAACTGTTGGAACTCAGTCAATGAGAGTGTTGAATCATCATGCATCTGTGTAACAAGGCTCTACCATTTCCTTGATAATCTATGGAAAATTCCAGATTGTAGAGAAACCCTTGGATCCATCATATTCCAAACATGCCTAATGATACCGAACACTGACTCTATCCAATCCTCTACTACTTAAGGATATGTCTCACCATAGGACCTCAGAAGCCTCTAGTGTTGGAACTCATGTAGTGTTCTAATTTGTAACATGTCCCCATCCTACTCTTTTGGAATGATATATTGTTCCAATGGTGGAGGTGTTGCTACCTTCCCACCTGGGGGAAGGGGGCTGTGAGATGGACCCTGAATCGAGGCCTCATCACAGATCATATCTTCGACATGATCCATAGTTGTTATACTAGTTGGCTATCATCATAGAGACATCCTAATATTTTTCAAGGCATACCATAGTCAGATCAGTATATATGTAAATATAAATATAAAAAATGTGGGACTAACTCAAGAAGGACATTCCAAAATTTAATCTTATATGATGTATATACCATTAATCCATGTAACCAATGTATCTTCATTCCGATTTGATAAGCATGTAGTCAATGTCTTAGTGAATAGATATGTTAGCCAACCACACAATCACTATACTCCATGTACTTATTACCGTACTCGAGAATCATTGACTTTGTTTCCCTAAACTTAACCAAATACTCATAAGGGAGCTATTCTGAATAAATATAATAAGGATCAAAGAACCTCTGTTAGTAATTTTTCAAAACCCGACCCTAGTCGGGGCTCAATCTGCAACTACCCCAAGTCATCCACCAATATCTAGGGGCTAGAAACCAGCATTGAAGGCATAACTAACATGGGGAGGCCTTTGTATAATTACATGTATGCACACACAAATACATCTCAATAAAAAGGTGTAGAGGGATTAAAAGTAAAATAAAAAAAAAATAAGAGGGAAAAACCATGCATGAAAAACCTCTAGAATGTAAAAGAGTAGGATAGTGTAAACTGAAAAGTATAAGGGAAAAATAAATGTCCAATAGGAAATATATTCTGATCATAAAAAACTAGAAAAGTAAACTGTTGAGATATCCCAACTCCTAAATCTCAATCTATTTCCATCGCATGTGGTCCAAAGTACCAAGTATCCCTAAGCTCCTCAAAAGTCAAAATAGACATGTCTGTCATCTGCATAATACATGACATGTGTAGTAAAATCCAATTCAGGGTTGAGTATATACATACCTAGTAGGATTCCTTGAAAGATGGGGGGGGGGTAGTAAGAGATACAACAAGAATAAAATGACAGTAGATGAATGATCTCATCAAATACACATTCTCAACCCAAACCTAGAGTGATAGTAGCCTCATACAAGAACAAGGGAATTGACATAGTGAGTAGATGAAGTAGGTGTCGTATCATTGGAACCTATAGTTAGAGATAAGACTCATCCAACAACAAGAAGTTAAACTTGGAAATCATGTAGCATACCCCACACATCTTTTCCTCTCTTGGAAGGAGTGTAAAAAAATATATAGTGTGGGTACAAAAGAATATATATATATATATATCTATGTGTGTGTCATGGTCCGTCCTAGTGGGGCTCCTGCTGTGACTCCCCAAGCCACTTTACACAAACTTAGGGCTGGAGACTTGCACAGAGAAGGAATATCAATGACATGTGATGCCTTAAATAAGTACCTACACAAACAAAAATCTACAAGCCTATATATTTTTGAAATTTAAAAACAATTTAACAACCATGAATGTGTAAATATAATCCTGAAACCAGAGTACGATAAAAAGAAATGAATGTGACAGGGAAAAATACAATCCCACCAAAAAATTACTAAAACAAAATCCCAACCTGAATATAAAGGGATTCCTATATAAAATCCACAGGAACACAATTTGAGACGTTTTGTCTCACTGAGCCCCATATTTTCTAGGTCAATCTTGGACTCTGTCAAAAGGTAGATCATCTGCACAAGACACAACTCGTGCAGGAAAAGCCGGTGTAGTGGTGTGTATAAAAATACTCTGTAGGACACCCTAAACCACAAAGCATACAAAAAAGGAAATATAGTCCACTCCACACATGTATATTTCTACAAAACATATAACAAGAATATCAATATATACTCAATAAAGACACACAGTCTAAAGGTAAGTCACAACTGCAGTAAACCAGCCCTAGGAATTCCAAATCAAATTATCCACATAGAACTCATACAGGAGAAACACTCATGATTCTATTAGAATTAAAGATGTCCATCAGAGAGGTACTTCTCATTGGGTCTCCTAATTAGAATGAATTAACATGCTGATAGTACTAAGAGATACGATACTCATATGAGGATTACCTTCAAGGCCATGTAATGATACCAACAAAATCAATCTAGTTTATACAACTATGTAGAGGATCGATGCTTGTGTAGTGTGATTCATGACTATACCATGATCTCGTCATTGGGAATGAAGATGAATAGAGGATCTCACTTCATCCTATTGGAGGGATTCCAACAACTCTATCCAAGAATTCTCGTTGAAAGGATAGTTTTCCTTAGAGTAGGAAATTATTACATACCAACCATTAGAGAAAGGATATGGGAAAAAATCCCTAAAAAACATACCAAATTCACTAAATAAAAGAGTTCTAAGACATGTATAAAGTAGTACATGCCATGTAGAATAGATTACACAATGTGTCCATTAAACCTGGTTCCTTCCCGTGTAAACGCCCCATGTCATCCAACCATGTCTGTGTAGGGGAGTACACACCGTGTAGGAAACTCATGTTCCAATATGTGGCACAACCCATGTACATGGTCCAACTATGTCCATTTTTAGTAGTACATTCCATGTAGATAGTCCATTTACTCCACCCCATGTTTGTGTATTTCTGAAGTACACAATGAGTCTTTATATAGAGACCACACATTGTGTGATACTTATCTCCTACCTGAAACCTAATCTGCCATACAGGGGGGTTCACATGGTGTATAGATCTGGTTTACCCTCTCTGTATCATTGGATTTTTTAGAAATATTGATTTTTTACTCCATTCATCTCCTTCAGCACTCCATCCATCATTCTAGACATTCCTTGCTGGGAAATCAAGGGAATACATCTTCTAAATCTTTATATTAAAATACAACATGTTATCCCATTAGATATTCTCGAATAAAGGATCGAATCATCATTATTCATTATGTGTCGAAGAATGTGAAATCAGGTATCTATGTCATCCTATTTGTATTTGCCTCCATCATTGCACTACCTTTGTTTAACGGTGATCCCATATCAAGGATTTTTTATTTTCGCACCAAGAAGTGCATGCACAATGATTGATTTATCTAGAATTGTCGAGCCGTGGGATAAACCAAGAATGCCTGTAGAGAACCTAAGCTTAACGTACATGAACATTACATTACTTTTGCGGAATACTTAGTACATAACAAAAACACACACACAAGGATCGTAATAGTTTAGTGTCTTTGGAAACTCGGAATATAATCTTCTAATCCTGGTGAAAGATCTTCAACATCTCCCATAAAGATCTTCCTCTTTTTTTTATACCTAAAACCTTTCTTTATATCCTGGGGAAAAGTAAACGTAAAAGGGTGAGCTCAAATGCTCAGTAAGGGTAAAAAAAAGAAATATAAATCTCATCGTATACACAAGCACATAACTTTTGGAAATCTTAACCTGCAAAAGAGATCATAATTTCATAACATGGGATAACTCATGGCAGTGAAATGTAATCAAAATAATCATAACTTAAAACATGAAACTTTGTGGCATTCACACATAATCATAGAGAATCATTTCTTGTTAGTCAAGACTCATTTCCAAGACTATCTTAGTGGACAAAGTCCCTTTCTGAACCGAGTCACCCTCGTTTCAGTCCTATTTCACTGAACCGGTATAACCTACCATTCCAGCCATGTCTATCTCATGAGATATAAAATCTTTACCCAATGCATTGGAGGGAGATATAGGTCCCACCCATCTCATAATTATACCATTCTTATGTGTGCCACAAAATCATAAACCATACATCATTGCATAACCCATGTAAAAAATGGGAATCTTAAACATTGTGACATCATAAAACAATTCATATAAGATAAAGGAATTCATAAAAAATATTTCCATCACAACATAATCAAATCCATGTAATAATAGGGATAGAAACAGAACCCTTTATTATCTTAGATGAAAAATAAGTTTGATAAAACACTTGAAATGAATTCTTGAGGAAAATATCCTTTCTTCTTCAAAATCAATTTCTTTTCACAAAACGTCATGAAATTTTAAAAGAAAGAGATTTTATTGAAAATAGTCATGAAATCTTTTGAAGGAAGCTTCATGAAAATAAGGCTTTATAAAACCGTGAAAATACTTTTGTGCTGTATAAGTTAAAAAAAACATTCTTCTCGTACTTTTGTCAGAAAAGTCAAAAAAGTACCTCATACGAAAAACGACAAAAGATTCCTTTCATATCTTTTACTAAAAACTCACCGAAGGGTAAAATTGGATTTAAAAAATTTTAGGTGGATGGAAATAATATTACATATTGAGGAATCATGGATGTGGATGATAAAATACACCCCAGTAAATACCAAAGTATAAACAATCTCGGATAAAAAAAAATGAGATTGTGATATTTCCCTTACCTTAGGTCCGAATTGCTTTGTAAGTGTCCGAACCTCCTATATAATGATTTAAATCACGTTATTGACTTATTCCAGAATCATATTCATTGTTATTACATCATATATGGTCCACTTATGACTTTATATTACCCGTTCTTTTGTAAATTCACGTTAAAGTAGCGTTTTGGGTAAAATCGTCTCATTTGTCGTTCGTGTTTTTAACTTGTAATTATTAATATGATTACTTGGATCATGATTACTTATATCCAGAATGTAAAACATGATTTATATATAATATATATTCCTAATATATATATATATATATATATATATAATATATCGATAAATGGAATGAAATACACCGTTCATGGAGACGGTAGTCCGTACGTACGCATGAACGCTGTTTTCATTTCCTTATTGAAGTGAATGGAATTAAGTAGATGACATACATATAAATTTAAATAAATCCAGTATCATTATTATGTCATATATTTCATTAGTACTTATTATATATACTTTATAATCATTCATGAATGGTTAATCATTGAGAATGAATCTCATCGCGTCGTGGAGACGGTAGTCCGTACGTACGCACGAGCGATATTATCGTTTCCATGGTCGTGGAATTGTGTTAAAGTGTGTGTAGAATATTTAAGTATCAATATCACTTTATAATAATCATATATAGTTACTCATTACACCATTATACCCATCCTATTAAGGTGGTGGTGGAAAATAGATTACACCACGGCGTGGAGACGGTATTCCGTACGTACGCACGCGCGGTGATTTCATTTTTCCGTAGGATGGATAGAAGGTGAATTAGGGTTGTTTCATATTTATAATAACATATCAGTATGTAAGTAATACTGAAGTTATTACTTTGTCATGAAACAACTAAATAAGAAGAAGTTTAAGAAGAAATAAATTGAAAAGATCGTTAATGGATATTACCTCTTCTTTGAAACGCCTCTTTGAATCCTCCACTTAGGGAACTAAGATTGGTCTTTGAAGAAGACCAGGACCTCTAGGATTATTCTAGGGAATTGGAGAAGGGATTTTGTCAGGGGTTGGACGAGCTTGAGTGCTCAAATTGGTGTGAGGAGGAGGGGGAGGAGGTGTCCTTTTATAAGGGAGGAGAGGGGCACCTTAGGAATATCTCAAAATATTATTTTATATTAAAGTCAAAATCGGTTTATAATGGTTCCAAAGGGTCTTATTTCAAATATAAAGTGGGGATTGGTCGAAATCCTATCAACCAATAGGATTAATACAAGTTTAGGTTATTATTTTAACCTTATCAATTAGATTTAACTCTAAGTTGAATAATTTAACTTTTACCGTGTCTTTTTGTTTTCTTACACTATATGGTTAATACACTTACTATAACATGCCAAACTAACCCCAAATTGTTTATTATTAATATATATATCCTTATCTAAGTCATTTGGCCGAAACTTAGATTTTTAGGAATAAAATAACAATTAATAATATAATATTTGATTTAAAAACTATTTTGTGTCAATTTTGACACTATTTGATATATGATTTTTGTGAAAGTCATAACAGAATTATATGTTCAAACCAAGTTGATTAAATCAACACTAATATATCATAGTAACCTATAAAATTAGTGTAATTCATAAAAAGTCTCAAATTACATTTATTTTGGTGTTTATAACATCAATTATGTCAATATTTCATTAATAAGATAATTACTGCATCATCATTGTGTCATAAATAAATTAAATTATTTAATGTCTAAAAATTACAAATAAAATACCATTATATAGGAAATAGTTTTATCTTTCTAATGAATATTTATAGTCGAATTTATCTTATGTATAACCCCATATTAAAAATGATTTACTTATTAAACTTTGATTTTAACTATTTTAACTATTCATTAAATAAAATAATATTAAATGTCATAATCTAATCCAAGTGGACCTAAATGGTCATATTATATTCATAAGGTTCTTTTTGGTAGAATTACACTTATACAATAGAATTAGTACATGTGTTAGGGTAATAGTAATATCATATTTACCCTTAGTTACCCTATTTACTATTAACCGTGGTAAAAAAATAAAAAGTTACTATTCACCAAAAAATTATTTTTATCTCATTGAACCACATTTTACTTACTGATATCAACCGTGTCTGTCGGATTTTCAAAATTCCATTCACAGAAGCGGTAAAATTAAGTTTTATGCAAAATTCAGTTTTTAACCTACCACTTAGTGGTTTCACTATTCATCAAAAATTGAAGTTTTTCAGAAAAATGCCAAAATTTCACCCCAAGCTATAATTGATATTCCGAATTCAAAAATTATTTCTATTTTACAAAATTCCCAACATATAAGTTGCATTAATTAATTTTATAATTAATTTCCGCTGTCACAACAAATAGCGTGTTTTTAAGAGATAATAACTATCAAAAGATTGACACTTGTTTATAACTGGTTTAAATGTGAAATTACATCCAATGACCAACATTGTATTAAATTGTAAAAATATATTCTAAATATACTTTAAAACCACTCAAATTAATAATTTATCACTATTAATTATTTCGATTAAAAAAGTTTTTTTTAATTAAAATTTAGTAATTTTCACTATTCATCAGAATATGAAAGTTATCCGAAAAGTACCAAAATTTCACCTTAGGATAAATTCGATACTCCGAATCCATAAATGAAGTCCATTTTGAAAAATAAAATTTACAAAATTTCAAAAAGTGATTATTACTATTCATAACAGCTAGTTTTAATAATATCTTAATAGCATATCGTTGTTTAGCGAAACTTGGTGTTGCGTACAACACACGCTATCGTGGAAGGTCGTGATTGCGTGTAATTCAAGCCAGGTCAGAGATGTATGTTGTGAAATCTCATTTTGGTGTAGCGTATAACACAAGACATTAATGAAATTAAAAAGAATATTTTTCATAAAATCTCGGGGTGTTACATTCTACCCCCCTTAAAATGAATTTCGCCCTCGAAATTCGTCGGGGTTATAAATGGTTTACTATTCGAAAGTTTCTTTAATCGAAACCCACATCGTAAAAAGGAATACCAAAAACAATCTTTAAAAACAAAAGTATGAAACGTAACGGTTACCCAAATAAACTAATCACTGGGTTTCCACATAGGTGAAAATATGGATATGGAAGAGAAATCTAACCATCATGTTTTGATGGAGAGTGGTAGAGAACATGGCTATGGAAAAGCTAGAAATCACAAATCCATAAATTTGTGATGATCTAAGGTACCATCTGATTAATCAAATATAAGAGCACTAGGACAACATTTTTGGTTATCAAGATCATTTCCTTAAAGTTGATGAAATTGGAATTAGAAGAAATACTTTCGTGATTTTGGTATAGTATCACTGTTTGTTGTTCTTTGGACAATTTCTACTTCATCTCTTAAAGAAATGAAGTTGAATTTTTCATTCGTGATGTGTTAGCAGATCATGTGATAGAATAATGGGCCATTCCATCTGTCTCAAAAGGTTAGAAAAGTTATCAAAAAATACATAAGTCCATCTATAGCGAGATTAATGATATATGGTTCCTAAAATGAACTTATACTTCATATATCATACTGCTTAATATAATAAAACTAGTTTCTACTAAACAGGGACTTCCTGTAGGCCAGTGGTAGGCGATAAAGGCCAGTCGCACTTCGGTTGTGGGTTCGATTCCGACATCCTTGTCCGACGCGATGGGCTGTCGCCCGTCCTGCAGGTTGTCCTTTTTCTAAAACTACATTACTATAACATCCCATCAATAATATCGAAAATATTCTATCCTTAAACAATACTAACTTATGTCCAACATAATCCATTATAATCTTTAGGCTTATCCATAATACTTCAGTCCACTCTCATAATATAGTGAAAACGATTACCAGAGATTTAATACTGTTGTTGATCCCCATATTTCATAAGATATGTCTTGTTGGTCACATTCCAAACATTCAAAGGCCTTAATCACGTATTCTCTTGAATACCCATTGAACCTTAGTGAAAACATGAATGCAGTTAAAAGTTAACTCTTTCCAGATACCAAAATCCAAAAATTCTATATACTCAAACCATGATATAACCTTCTCCTTATATCAGTCATGAGCTCATGAATACAATCAAATACCTCATTATCTTATTATTCCTTCATTATGCGCATATCATCTACTTTCCAAAAAAATATCTGAATAACAATTCATGGTTACTAGTACCATTAATCATACACTTTAAAAACTTAGGAAAGACAATAGTGTAACAATCCTTAGATGTCTCTTTATTCCATAGTACCATGAGATTACTTATACAACATTACACTTGATAAACATGTAATCATTCCACTACCTTCTTAAACCATTGACCGAGCTTCAACAATTATTTCATCTCACATATCATTTGTAGTCTCTTCATCATCATCAACACAAATACTTCCCATATGACCATACTGATTCTATTCACGAGACTTTCCCTTAGGGCATTGGTTTGCATAATGCCCATACATTCCACATTTAAAACATTTAACCATTGTTGATGTCGTAGAAATACCATTATCCTCATCCATGGTGTTAACTGAACCTTTTCCTTTGCACTTACTTGCTTTGTGTCCTTATTTTCCACACCTAAAGCATCTTCTAGTTCCTTTGAAACATTCTCCTTGATGCCTCTTCCCACATGATTTACATAGGGGAAATTGAACTTTCTTTCCTCTATGATCATCATGAAACTCCATCTTTCTCTTATTAGCCGAGTCAGGAAACTTACCAAATTTTACTTTATTGATCATATTATGAGATTGCTGATTCGGCATAATAATGATGTTTGGACTTCCAAATCCCATTTCATTATGAAGAATATCATTCCATTGTCCATCATATTCTCTATTATCGTGAATCATCTTGTTTCCAGCCATTTTCTAAAACCCAAAAAGAATAGTGTGAGAGGCAAAAATCATGCTAGGGGAAAACAACATAATAAAGGGGGAGTACCTTCAATATCTAACATCTTAGGTTTAATTCTATGATCGTTAGTGTAATTCTAGTACTATAACCTATACGTATACTTAACCTTAGGGACATCCCTTGACATACCTTAGAAATATCTCTAGGGATCTCACTAACGTTTTCGCATCCTAGTTTCCAAAGGTTGACTAAACCTTTACTCTGATACCAACTGTAGAGACCCTAAGCTTAACGTACATGAACATTACATTACTTTTGCGGAATACTTAGTACATAACAAAAACACACACACAAGGATCGTAATAGTTTAGTGTCTTTGGAAACTCGAAATATAATCTTCTAATCCTGGTGAAAGATCTTCAACATCTCCCATAAAGATATTCCTCTTTTTTTTATACCTAAAACCTTTCTTTATATCCTGGGGAAAAGTAAACATAAAAGGGTGAGCTCAAATGCTCAGTAAGGGTAAACAAAAGAAATATAAATCTCATCATATACACAAGCACATAACTTTTGGAAATCTTAACCTGCAAAAGAGATCATAATTTCATAACATGGGATAAATCATGGCAGTGAAATGTAATCACAATAATCATAACTTAAAACATGAAACTTTGTGGCATTCACACATAATCATAGAGAATCATTTCTTGTTAGTCAAGACTCATTGCCAAGACTATCTTAGTGGACAAAGTCCCTTTCTGAACCGAGTCACCCTCATTTCAGTCCTGTTTCACTGAACCGGTATAACCTACCATTCCAGCCATGTCTATCTCATGAGATATAAAATCTTTACCCAATGCATTGGAGGGAGATATAGGTCCCACCCATCTCATAATGATACCATTCTTATAAGTGCCACAAAATCATAAACCATACATCATTGCATAACCCATGTAAAAAATGGGAATCTTAAACATTGTGACATCATAAAACAATTCATATAAGATAAAGGAATTCATAAAAAATATTTCCATCACAACATAATCAAATCCATGTAATAATAGGGATAGAAACAGAACCCTTTATTATCTTAGATGGAAAATAAGTTTGATAAAACACTTGAAATGAATTCTTGAGGAAAATATCCTTTTTCTTCAAAATCAATTTCTTTTCACAAAACATCATGCAATTTTAAAAGAAAGAGATTTTATTGAAAATAGTCATGAAATATTTTGAAGGAAGCTTCATGAAAATAAGGCTTTATAAAACCGTGAAAATCCTTTTTTGCTGTATAAGTTAAAAAAAAACATTCTTCTCGTACTTCTGTCGGAAAAGTCAAAAAAGTACCTCGTACGAAAAACGACAAAAGATTCCTTTCATATCTTTTACTAAAAACTCACCGAAGGGTAAAATTGGATTTAAACAATTTTAGGTGGATGGAAATAATATTACATATTGAGGAAACATGGATGTGGATGATAAAATACACCCCAGTAAATACCAAAGTATAAACAATCTCGGATAAAAAAAATGAGATTGTGATATTTCCCTTACCTTAGGTCCGACTTGCTTTGTAAGTGTCCAAACCTCCTGTATAATGATTTAAATCATGTTATTGACTTATTCCAGAATCATATTCATTGTTATTATATCATATATGGTCCACTTATGACTTTATATTACCCGTTCTTTTGTAAATTCATGTTAAAGTAGCATTTTGGGTAAAATCGTCTCATTTGTCGTTCGTGTTTTTAACTTGTAATTATTAATATGATTACTTGGATCATGATTAATTATATACAGAATGTAAAACATGATTTATATATAATATATATTCATAATATATATATATATATATATAATATATCGATAAATGGAATGAAATACACCGTTCATGGAGACGGTAGTCCGTACGTACGCATGAACGCTGTTTTCGTTTCCTTATTGAAGTGAATGGAATTAAGTAGATGACATACATATAAATTTACATAAATCCAGTACCATTATTATGTCATATATTTCATTATTACTTATTATATATACTTTATAATCATTCAGGAATGGTTAATCATTGAGAATGAATCTCATCGCGTCGTGGAGATGGTAGTCCGTACGTACGCACGAGCGATGATATCGTTCCCATGGTCGTGGAATTGTGTTGAAGTGTATGTAGACTATTTAAGTATCAATATAAATTTATAATAATCATATATATTTACTCATTACACCATTATACTCATCCTATTAAGGTGGTGGTGGAAAATAGATTACACCACGGCGTGGAGACGGTATTCCGTACGTACGCACGCGCGATGATTTCATTTTTCCGTAGGATGGATAGAAGGTGAATTAGGGTTGTTTCATATTTATAATAACATATCAGTATGTAAGTAATACTTATGTTATTACTTTGTCATGAAATAACTAAATAAGAAGAAGTTGAAGAAGAAAGAAATTGAAAAGATCGGTAATGGATATTACCTCTTCTTTGAAACGCCTCTTTGAATCCTCCACTTAGGGAACTAAGATTGGTCTTTGAAGAAGACCAGGACCTCTAGGATTATTCTAGGGAAGTGGAGAATGGATTTTGTCAGGGGTTGGCCGAGATTGAGTGCTCAAATTGGTGTGAGGAGGAGGGGGAGGAGGTGTCCTTTTATAAGGGAGGAGAGGGGCACCTTAGGAATATCTCAAAATATTATTTTATATTAAAGTCAAAATCGGTTTATAATGGTTCCAAAGGGTCTTATTTTGAAGCTAAAGTGGGTATGGGTCGAAATACTATCAACCAATAGGATTTAGACAAGTTTAGGTTATTATTTTAACCTTATCAATTAGATTTAACTCTAAGTTAAATAATTTAACTTTTACCGTGTCTTTTTGTTTTCTTACACTATATGGTTAATACACTTACTATAACATGCCAAACGAACCCCAAATTGTTTATTATTAATATATATATCCTTATATAAGTCATTTGGCCGAACCTTAGATTTTTAGGAATAAAATAACAATTAATAATATAATATTTTATTTAAAAACTATTTTGTGTCAATTTTGACACTATTTGATATATGATTTTTGTGAAAGTCATAACAGAATTATACGTTCGAACCAAGTTGATTAAATCAACACTAATATATCATAGTAACCTATAAAATTAGTGGAATTCATAAAAAGTCTCAAATTACATTTATTTTTGTGTTTATAACATCAATTATGTCAATATTTCATTAATAAGATAATTACTGCATCATCATTGTGTCATAAATAAATTAAATTATTTAATGTCTAAAAATTACAAATAAAATACCATTATATAGGAAATATTTTTATCTTTCTAATGAATATTTATAGTCGAATTTATCTTATGTATAACCCCATATTAAAAATGATTTACTTATTAAACTTTGATTTTAACTATTTTAACTATTCATTAAATAAAATAATATTAAATGTCATAATCTAATCCAAGTGGACCTAAATGGTCATATTATATTCATAAGGTTGTTTTTAGTCGAATTAAACTTATCCAATAGAATTATGACATGTGTTAGGGTAATAGTCATATCATATTTATCCTTAGTTACCCTATTTACTATTAACCGTGGTAAAAAAGTAAAAAGTTACTATTCACCAAAAAATTATTTTTATCCCATTGAACCACATTTTACTTACTGATATCAACCGTTTCTGTCGGATTTTCGAAATTCCATTCACAGAAGCGGTAAAATTAAGTTTTATTCAAAATTCAGTTTTTAACCCACCACTTAGTGGTTTCACTATTCATCAAAAATTGAAGTTTTTCAGAAAAATGCCAAAATTTCACCCTAAGCTTTAATTGATATTCCGAATTCAAAAATGATTTCTATTTTACAAAATTCCCAAAATATAAGTTGCATTAATTAATTTTATAATTAATTTCCGCTGTCACAACAAATAGCGTGTTTTTAAGAGATAATAACTATCAAAAGATTGACACTTGTTTATAACTGGTTTAAATGTGAAATTACATCCAATGACCAAAATTGTATTAAATTTTAAAAATATATTCTAAATATACTTTAAAACCACTCAAATTAATAATTTATCACTATTAATTATTTCGATTAAAAAAGTTGTTTTTAATTAAAATTTAGTAATTTTCACTATTCATCAGAATATGAAAGTTATCCGAAAAGTACCAAAATTTCACCTTAGGCTAAATTCGATACTCCGAATCCATAAATGAAGTCCATTTTGAAAAATAAAATTTACAAAATTTCAAAAAGTGATTATTACTATTCATAACGGCTAGTTTTAATAATATCTTAATAGCATATCGTTGTTTAGTGAAACTTGGTGTTGCGTACAACACACGCTATCGTGGAAGGTCGCGATTGTGTGTAATTCAAGCCAGGTCAGAGATGTGTGTTGTGAAAGCTCCTTTTGGTGTAGTGTATAACACAAGACATTAATGAAATTAAAAAGAATATTTTTCATAAAATCTCGGGGTGTTACAATGCCTGCGCCAAATGATGAATGACTGGGTTGTAAAAACAATAATAACAGATTTAGAAGAATGAACCTCAATCAATGTTCATATCAATATATTTTTATTTCCATTATAATGAAAACTGAATATATCAATAAACATAATTAATCCTCTTGATTAAACAACACAATCAGTCCCATCCTATTAGACTATCGAACAACATATCAATCTCCACATTGATTGGTCTGTGTTTATTATAGAAATAAAAAATGGTGAATAAAAAAATAAAAAATATGACCTACCTCAATTTTGATCGATCACTGATAAAGAAATATGATCTATCACATTCATTGGTGAGATCACCAAACCTGAATTGTGTCAATCACTAATCCCTGATATCATCATCGTTCACAAGTGTTAATCCTCTGAAGCTATCTCCAAAAACTATACAATGTTATCTAGGGTTATGAAGCTAACCATGGATTTTAAACATAACAATCTATTTAAATTTTGTTAAATTTATTCATAAAAAAATATGAAATAAAATAATTTATTTAAATTATTTTATTCATTTCCATGAACACAATGTCTTTTCTAAAAATGACCCATACTAAAAAAATATTAAGTCACAACTAGGGTAAATCTGACATTATGAACTCAATTATGCCCTACTATTTATGATTCAGGAACCTGTTTATATGTTATTACAATTTTTTATGTAAAAATATGCATTTTTTCTATTCAACATATTTAAAATAATTCAAACATTTATTCTGGGAACATCGGGCCTCATAAGTGCACACCATCCTAGCAACAGGTCTCAAAAATAACCTATATAGTATAAAAATATAATACACGAAAATATTAGACTTTAAATTATCCCAACCATGGGGTTTTATGTCCTAAAAATCCAAAACAGGGGGCTATCAAAATAAATTTGGGTACAGAGCATGAATCTGAACCTCCCGCTCCCATGTGCACACATAAAGATTCACGTGCTATCAACAGACATACACAAAAGGAATCAATCAACCATGAAGGATCGCCTCCTACTGATCCTTGATCTCTACTGGGTAATTATCAAAGGTCACTCCATCCATGATGTCCATCTCACCCCAACTGATAACATGTGATGGGTCATGCATGTAAATCCTTGGCTATGACATGTGGAACACATCCTGAACATAGTTTGACTACAAAGGTAGAGTTAAGTGGTATGCCACCTCACAAAATCTATGTTGTATCTAGAAAGTGATGATTAAACCTAGATATGGCTTTCCACTCTGGCCAAATCTCTATAATCTCGGTTGAAGATAAATATATAAGAATAAATGGCTACCTTTCTCGAACTACAAAGGCCTATATCACTATCCATATTAGGATTTTTGACAGCTTTGTGCAGTCTTCATCCATTCCTGGATGATCTAAACCTTCTCTGTTGTTCCTTGCACCAATTCTTGGCCCCAGAGTCCCAACTTTCTTGGGTTACTCTAGAAAATGGGTGACCTCCAAGTTCACTAGTACAAGGCCACAAATGGTGATATACAAATGATGGAATGATAGTTTTTATTGTACGCAAACTCCACTAGTGGTAGGTGATCATCCCAACTACATCCAATGTACAACATGAATGCTTGCAACATTTCCTCAAGAACCTGAATAGTCTACTTACTCTGGCCATCATTTTGGGGATTAAATTCTTTCTTCAAAAATAATTGAGTCCCAAACACCTCTTGTAATCCCTTCCTTAATCGGTATTTAAAGATAACATTGTGATAAAAAAAATCATCAAAGGAACTCTATGGAGTTGGACTATCTCATTAAGGTAGGGGCATCCCATGCTGTCTACTAAACAATACTCTTGTATAACTAGGAAGTGGGACGATATGGTGATTAATTCTATGATCACATAGATGGAATCATGTCCCCTATACATATGTGGTAATTCCATCTGAAATTCCATGGATATCCCATCCCACATCCACTCTATCGCCTCAAGAGTTTGAGATTAACCTTCTGAAATTTGGTGATCATCATTCACTTGGTGACAAGTAAGGCTTAGAGAGACAAAATTTGAAACATATTTCTTTATCTATGTACACCAAAACCGACATCATAGGTCCTAGTACATATTCCCCAAAATTGGATGTTCCTCCAAAGGAGATGTATGAAACTCTCTTGGAAACTCCTACTTCAACATCACTGGTACAATTATGTGTCCTCTCAAAGGAACTACATGCTCCCCATGTTTATAAAATTCATCAATAGCATGTCCAGTGGATATCATAGAATGTAGGGTCTAAAAATCAGAATCCCTAAGTTGTACCTCACTGACTCACAACAAGATTGGTGGGGTGACAACCAAAAACTACAGGTAATATACTATACCTTCATCAACACAATACAACTACAATGAGGAAAATTCTCTAATTATTCATTCATAAACTAAAAATAAGATCTTCTATTGAGAGCATCTACTACCGCATTCCCCTTCCCAAGAGTATAGACAAGCATGAAGTCATAATACTAGAGGAACTCTAGCTATATCCTATGTATCAAGTTACGATCCTTCAGAGATTATTTGTACTTGATACTCTTGTGATCAGAATAGATGATAGAAGACTCTCCCATCAGGTTGTGTCGTGACTTCGTCAAAATGAAGACTACCATTGCTAACTCAATATTGTGGGCTGCATTATTCTATTCATGTGGTATCAATTGGCGTAAACCATAGGATATTACCATTTTTCTCTACATTAGAACACAACCAATCCCAGTTCTTGATGCATCATAGAATTCTATGTAACTAATACCCTCCCCTAGAAATATAAATATTGGTGCACTCATCAAAACCTATCTTAACTACTGGAAAGAAAATATGAACTTCTCTTTCCACATGAATGGATTCCCTTGATCTTTCAAAGATTGCATGGTGCTAATACTTTGGAGAAATCATGTATGAATATTTTATAATATCCTCTAAAACCATGGAAGCTCTAAACCTCTATCACACTATTAGGTAGTCCCAAAAATAACACTTATTTGACCTTGGATGGGTCCTCCATGACTCCATCCACTGATATAACATGTCCTAGAAAGTGGACCACCTATATCAAAAATTGACACATCGAGAGATTTCTGTAAACATGGATCTCTCATAGTACATCCAGAACCATCCTCAAATGTATCTTTTTCTCCTCCTCAGATATCAAGTACACAAGGATATCATCCATGAGGACTACCACGACCGGTCTATGTAAGGCTATAATATCCATTTCATGAGTCCCATGAGCACTATTAGGGAGTTTATCCTACCAAATAGAATCACCAAGTACTCATATTGAACGTAGTGAAATTTGAATGTCGTCATCGATTTTTCCTCATCCCATACTCGTAGCTGGTGATAGCCTAACCCAAGGTCAACCTTCAAGAACCACTGTTCCCCTATAAACTAATCAAAGTGGTCATTGATCATCATTTGTGGATACTTTTTCTATATGGACACCTGATTCAATCTCTAGTAGTCCAAAAAATCCTAATGTTCATTTATGCATTTTATAAAACAAAACTGGGGTCACATAGGGTGAATCATTGGTTCTAACAAAGACCTTCCTCTTCAAGTCCTCCAACTACACCCTCATCTCATTTAGATATCTTATATCCATTTGATATGTTGTCACATATATTGGTATTATCCAAGGGTGTAGATCAATTTAGAATTATACCTATTAGCCGGGATGTAAACCTAGAACATCTTTGAGGAAGACATCCTTATAGTCTTCCACCACTGTAAGAAAATGAAAACTCATAACATCCACTACACCAAGGGTCATACTAGAAAACTAATGAGTAATCGGATACACCCTCCTATGAACATGTCCAACATGTGCTTCCTGATCTAACTTCTCATTGAAAAAGGAAAACTTGGTTATGTCATTTAGGACACACTACAAGATTCGTCTAAAACAATCAATCTGGGTGTGGCTTACAGAAACCAATTAATACCAAGAATGATGTTATAAGGCATTGATGCAACTAGAAATAGATCCCAACCAAAACTCTCACCTCCATGTGTTATGCCATATTGTCGGTAAAAGTTTGTGATTACTGATCCTTCTCTAGTATGATTATCCAAGTGTAAGGGTTGAGTAAATAATTAAACTGGAATATCTATGTCATGAATAATATATGTGGAAATAATGTAATTTCTATAACATGTGTCTATCAGTACTGCAAATTCTGTAAGAAAGACATAAATAGTACAATGAATCTACCATGAAGCCTCCATGTCATAAGCATCGACCATCTACAGTTGTCCCCTCCCCTATCCTCCCGCTCCCAAAGACTAGCATGGACCACATAGGGGTTTTTGTGGTAACATGTCAGAGCACAAACACCTTCAGTTTCTCTCCCATCTCCTCTTCCACATCATCCTCCATTTATACCTTCATCCTCATTCTATTATCTCTGTTGTGGTGGCTCATCCTCAATATATCTATCAGCTGTACGACATGTCAGAAATCCCGTGTGAGATGTACCCTTCTATCACTTGTGTAGCATCACCTTTCTTTGTTTTTATTTGACCGAACCTGTGATCCATGAACTATAGATCCTATATCACAGGAGATCCTCTAAAAACGTCTCCCACATTCAAGGCTATTTGACTGATGTTGGCTCCCTACTGTTGTAACACCCTGAGATTGTATGATAAATATTTTGTTTTTATGTATTATGTTATACGCAACACCAAAGGAATATTTCACTACACATGACACTGTCTTGGATTGCGTTTCATGCAAGAGCAACCTTCCTTGATATCTTGCATTGTATGCAAAACCGAGTTTCACTAAACAACAATATGTAATTAAAATATTATATAAACTAGCCGTTATGAATAGCGATACCCACTTTTTTTGAAATTTTATAAATTTTATCATTCAAAATGGACTTAATTTTTGGATTCTAAATATCAAAATTATCCTAGGGTGAATTTTTGGTATTTTTCTAAAAACTTTCAATTTTTGATGAATAGTGAAAAACACTGAGTTATCGTTTAAAATTGAATTTTTATTTAAATAATTATTTATTTTATTTAAATTTATTTTAGGTAAAAATAGATACATAATACCTATATAAGTTCAATGTAATTCATTGGAGTCATTTTATAATAATTTTATATATATAAAAATCTTATTGAACTTTTTACCGTCTTTTACCCACCTCCTAGGAGAATTTGCAAATTTATATAAAACTTATTTTTACCGCTTATGTGAGTGAAATTTCAAAAATCCGAGAGACAAGGTTGATATCAGTAAGTAAAATGTGGTTCAATAAGGTAAAAATAATTCTTGGTGAATAGTAACTTTTTACTTTTATTTACCACGGTTAAAAGTAAATAGGGAAATTAAGGGAAAAAATGATATTATTATTACCCTAACACATGTCCTAATTCTATTGGATAAGTTTAATTCGAAAAAAAAACAACCTTAGGAATAAAATATGACCATTTAGGTCAACTTGTATTAGATTAGGACATTTATTATTATTTAATTCAAAGAAGAGTTAAAAGAGTTAAAATCAAAGTTTAATAACTAAAACATTTTTAATATAGGGTTATACATAAGATAAATTCGACTATAAATATTAATTATAAATATAATAATATTTCCTACATAATTATATTTTATTTATAATTTTTAGACATTAAATAATTTAAGTTATTTATGACACAATGATGATGTAGTAATTACCTTATTAATGAAATATTAACATAATTGATGTTATAAATACCCAAATAAATTTAATTTGAGACTTTTTATGAATTAAAATAATTTTATAGGTTAATGTAACATATTAGGGTTAGTTAGATGAATTTTTTTTGAAGTAATAATGCTGTTATGAATTAAAAAAAAATACCAAATAGGGTCAAAATTGACATAAAAGAGTTTTTTAAAAAAATATTATATTATTAATTGTTATTATATTCCTAAAAATCTTAGGTTCAGAAAAAAGACTTATATAATAATATATATGAAATTAATGAACCAATTGGGGTTTGATTGTAAGTTTATAGTAAGTTTATTAACCATATAGTATCATAATACAAGAAGACACGGTAAAAGTTAAATTAT
The DNA here is from genome assembly GCA_963277665.1 of Viscum album. Lineage (NCBI taxonomy): Eukaryota > Viridiplantae > Streptophyta > Magnoliopsida > Santalales > Viscaceae > Viscum > Viscum album. Next base: position 338,751,201 of record OY728161.1, on the reverse strand, counting down.
TTAACTTAGAGTTAAATCTAAATGATAAGGTTAAAATGGTAACCTAAACTTGTCTAAAACCTATTTTTTGAGATTATTTCGACCCATACCCACCCTAGAATCGAAATAAGTCACTTTGGAGCTATTATAAACCGAATGTGACATTATTATAAAATAATATTTTAAGTTTTTCCTAAGGTGCCCCTCTCCTCCCTTATAAAAGGGAACCTCTTCCCTCTCCACGTTACAAAATTTTGAGCCTTAAAGCTTGGCCAAACCCTATCCATTTCCCTTATCCACTTTCCTAGAAACATACTAGAGGTTTTGGTATTCTTAAAAGACCAACTTTAGTGTCCTAAGATGAGGTTTAGAAGAGGCGCGTCGAAGAAGAGATAATATCCTTTACCGATTATTTCACATTTATTTCTTCTTATACTTCCTCTTATATATATTTTTCATTATAAAGTAATAAAATCAGTATCACTCATATAATTATATTTTATTATAAAAATGAAACAACCCTATTTCACCTTCTATCCATCCTACAGAAAATGAAATCACCGCGCGTGCGTACGTACGGAATACCGTCTCCACGCCGTGGTGTAATATGTTTTTCCACCACCGCCTTACTTGGATGGGTATAATGGTGTAAAGAATACCTATATATGGTTATTATGACATGATAATAATTCTGAGATATTCTATCATCCACTTCAATACAATTCCACAATCATGGGAATGATATCATCGCTCGTGTGTACGTACGGCCTACCATCTCCACGATGTGATGCGACTCGTTCTACATGATCTTAATTGAATAATGATTATATAAATTAATTTAATGAATAAATATGATATATATTACAATAATAAAATTCTGTAAATGAGGTATCTATAACCTAAAAAGAGGAATAATAATTTATTCGACAAAACATGCATAAGAACATAAAGCAATGAACGCCCGAATAACAAGTAGCAATGAAATATTACTAATAAGAAGATAAGAATATGACTATATATGATATCATAACAATTAATATGATTATGTAATAAGTCAATGAAGTTATTTAGATCATTATATATGAGGTTCAGATACGTACGAAGCATATCAGACCTAAGGTAAGGGAAAATCTCACAATCTCATTTTTTATCCGAGATTGTTTATACTTCGGGATTTACTGGGGCATATTTATCATCCACTTCCATGTTTCCTAAATATGTAATATTATTTCTATCCTCATTAAATTTTCTAAATCCAATTCTACCTATTGGTTAATTTTAGTAAAAGATATTAAAGGAATCTTTTGTCGTTTTTAGTACGAGATACTTTTTGACTTTTTCGGCCGATGTACGAGAAGAATGTTTTTTTTAATTTATACGACATGGATGGATTTTTATGATTTCATAGAACATTATTTTCATTAATATTACTTTAAAAATTTTCAAGTTTATTTTTAATTAACTTCTTTTAGTTTAAAATTGTATGACATGTTAAGAGAGGAAAAATGTTTTTGAAGTAGAAATGATATTTTCCTCAAGAATGGAGTTCAAGTGTTTTATCAAAATTCTTTTCCATCTAAGATAATATAGGGTTATATTTCTATCCCTATTTTTACATTGATTGGATTATGAAATGATATGGGTGGGACCTATATCTACCTCTAATGCATTGGGTAAAGATTTATATCTCATGAGATAGACATGGCTAGAATGACAACTTAATCTGGTTCAGTGATACAGGACTGGAACGAGGAGTGAACTCGGTTCAAAAATGGACTTTGTCCGCTATGATAGTCTTGGAAATGAGTCTTGACAAATATGAAATGATTTTCTATGATTATGTGTGCATGACACAAAGTTTCATGTTTTATGTTATGATTATTGGGATTACATTTCACTACTATGATTTATCCCATGTTATGATATTATGATCTCTTTTGCAGGTTTTGATTTTCAAATATTATGTTCTTATGAATATTATATGATTGAAATTTCTTTTTTTTACCCTTACTGAGCATTTGAGATCACCCTTTTGTATGTTTTCTTTTCCCCAGGTCAGGAAGAAGGGTATTAAGTAGAATATGCCAAAAGAGACTCTAGATATGATGAAATAAATGGGAGACAATGTAGATGATTTATAAACCAGTTTTTTATGTTTACCAGTTTCTAAAGACACTATACCTATATGGTCATATCATGGTTTTGTTATATGTTGTAATAAGTATGCTTCAATTCTGAAGTAATAACAATTCATGTAAAGTATGGGTCATTATAGTTGGTATCAGAGGAAAGGTATAGTCAACCTTTAGAAACTAGGATGTGAAAGCCTTAGTAAGAAACCTAAGTATATTTATAAGCATAAAACACAATATTAGTTTTCTAGAAATGGCTATGAATAACCTATGATAAGACCTAGAGTGTGAAATTTTATTCTTGATTATGTGGTTATCCTATTATGATTAGTCTTTCTCACACTATGCTTATTGGTTTTAGTCAATCGATGGAACCCGAATGAACCGTGTTAATGCTGAATGCGATGGGAAATGCAATGATTATCCCCCTGAGCAACCAAATGTTATGGGAGCTGGAATGAAAAATATTGTATCCATGCTCACAAAAATTTCTCAAGCTATGAATCATGCAGGACTTCCAAATAAGAAAAGGAATGAGAAAAATTCTGTTGAATCCTTCATGAGGCAGCGTCCACCCTCATTCAATGGGTCTACTAATCCATTAGTGGATGAATAATGGATCAGTACCACTGAAAAGATATTTTCAGTTCTTCAATGTTCTGAACATGATAAAGTCATCTTAGCAGTATATCTTTTGGAAGGTGAAGCTGATCAATGGTATAATATTATCAAGAATATGAGGAAAATAGATGAAATTGAGTCCAGGGAATGTGATGAGTTCAAGAAAATATTTTTCAATAAGTACTTCCCTCATATTCTTCGAACAAAGATGGAGAAGGAGTTTCTTAAACTAAAGCAAAAGGATGATGAATCTATTGGTACCTACGAAGCAAATTTTACAAGACTTTCAAGGTATGCTTCCAGAATTATTATCCAACCTGAGAGTAATATCGATCGATTATTTAGTGGCTTAAAACCAAGTCTTCGAAGGGCGTTATCCATAAGGTACTTCAATAGCTATGAGGAAATTGTTCAATGTGATCTCAAGGTTGAGATGGAGATTGGAGTAACCCATCAGTCATATGGGTTTGATAAGAAGAGGAAAATGGAATTCAAAGGGGAATCTAAAGACCACACTGAAAAGAAGATGAGTTTTCCATTATGCTCAAAGTTTGGAAAGAAACATGGAGGGAATTGTCTTAAAGTGACAAGTAAATGTTTCAAATGTGGAAAAGAAGGCCATCGGGCATTTGAATGCCACAATGATGGGAAAAAGATGTCTAGTGATGCGAACAAAGAAAAGGATACACATAATGCACCTCATACAATTTAATGTTACAAGTGCAATGAAATGGGGAATTATTCTAATCAATGCCCTAATCCAAGGGTTGTTGATGATGATCAACGTAAAAAAACTATTAAGGCCAAATACAAAGGAAAGCCACATGCAATTTCTATTGGAAATGTGGAGTATGATAACGAAGTGATGAAATGTACACTTACCATCCAATCTAAAGTAGAAAATTTTTTATTTGATTATGGATCCACCCACTCTTTTATTTCTGAAGAATTTTCTAAGGGTATCGCTATACTACCTCAACAATTAGCTGTTGAGTTAGCTGTGACAACTCCAAATGGCACAACGGTTGCATCAAAAGTTTATAATTCTTCTCCAATTGATGTTTGTGGGAGAGTGCTTCCTAAAAATCTTGTGATCCTTCCTATAGTGGAATTTGATGTGATTCTTGGCATGGATTGGCTTTCCTTATATGGAGCTCATATCGATTTCCAAATAAGGGAAGTCACATTTCATATTCCTGATCAATCTATGATCATCTATCGATGAAAGGATAAATATAACCTTCCAGTGGAAATTTATTCCATATTATGGGCCTTGATTCCAATAGATGAAGGTTATTTATCTCAAATGGTTTGAGAGAATCTCACAATTAAGAATATTCCCATTGTATGTGAGTTTGATGATGTCTTTCCAGAGGAATTGCTAAGTATTCCACCAAATCATAAAGTTGAGTTTTCAATAGAACTCATACCGGGTGCTATGCCCATTTCAAATACACCTTATAGAATGGCCCCAATTTAGTTGCAGGAATTGAAGAAGAAACTCTAAGAGAATCTTGATAAGGGATTCATATGACCTAGTGCATCACCTTTGGGAGCACCTGTTCTGTTTGTTAAGAAGAAAGATGGATCAATGAGACTCTACATTGATTATAGAGAACTTAACAAGATCACTATCAAGAAAAAATATCATCTCCCACTCATTGATGACTTATTTTACCAACTACATGGAGCTCAATACTTTTCCAAGATTGATCTTCATTCAGGGTATCATCAATTAAGGGTCAAAAGGGAGAATATACCAAAGACGACTTTCTATACAAGGTATGGACACTATAAATTTATAGTGATGCCATTTGGTCTTACTAATGACCCTTCTATCTTCATGGATCTAATAAATAGTGTATTTAGAGACTATATTGATTAGTTTGTGGTAGTCTTTATAGAAGATATTATTTTTTATTCAAAGAGCAAGGAAGAACATGAAAATCACTTGAGAATTATATTAAAGACCCTAAGAAAGGAGAATATTTATGCCAAATTTACCAAGTGTGAATTTTGGCTTCAAAAAGTTTCATTTTTGGGTCACATAATCTCAAAAGAGGGGATATCTGTTGATCCAGTAAAAATAGAGGTTATTGAAAGATGGTCGAGACCAACAACAGTAACTAAGATCCAAAGTTTTCTTAGTTTGGATGGATATTATCAACATTTTGTGAAAGATTTTTCATGATTATCTAATCCACTCAATAGGTTGACTAGAAAAGGAGTTAAGTTTGTTTGGACGGAGGAGTGTGAAGATAATTTCAAGGATTTAAAAATAAGGTTATCCAGTGCTCCTGTGCTCACACTGCCTTATAGTGGAGAAAGGTTTGTGATCTACAGTGATGCATCCAAGAAGGGATTGGGGTGTGTTCTCATGCAAAATGATATGGTGATAGCTTATACCTCACGAAAGTTGAAAATCCATGAGCAAAATTATCCAACTCATGATTTGGAGTTAGATGTGGTAATCTTTGCATTAAATATTTAGAGGCATTATCTTTATGGTGAAAGGTGTGATATTTATACTGATCATAAAAGTGTAAAGTATATTTTCACACAAAATAAGCTGAATATGCGCCAAAGAAGATGGTTGGAGATGATTAAGGATTATGACTGCTCAATTCATTACAACCCTGGGAAAGCAAACAAGGTGGAAGACGCATTAAGTTGACAAGACCATGCTAGCTTATCAATGATGAGGATCACAAAAGATCTAATATTTATGGATTTACAAAGGATAGATCTTGGAATTATAATGGAAGGGGAACAATCTTATCTTTCTCAAATGAATGTTCAACCATCTATACATGTGAAGATTAAAAAGGCACAAAAATAAGATATAGAGTTACAAAAGAAGATAATAAATGTTCCTGAATTTCACATTGATTGTGATGAAATAATAAGGTTCAGGAATCAGGTTTGTGTTCCTCCCATCTCAGAATTAAAGAAGGAAATATTGGATGAAGCTCATAGTTCTTCATTCTCTATTCACCCTGGAAGCACGTAGATGTATCGGGACCTGAAGGAGTACTTCTGGTGGAATGACATGAAAAGAAATGTTGCTGAATATGTCTCTCGATGCTTGGTTTTTCAGAAAGTTAAAGTTGAGAGACAGAAGTCTAAAGGGATGTTACAACCATTACCCATACCAGAATGGAAATGGGAAAACATCACTTTGGACTTTGTCACTGGACTTCCTAAAACATCCAAAGGCAATAATTCTATTTGGGTTATAGTTGATCGCCTTACGAAGTCGGCACACTTCATTGCTATAAGAGAAGATTTTCTCTTGATCAACTTTCTAGGATATATGTAAATGAAGTGGTAAGATTGAATGGAGTACCACTTTCCATTATATCTGATTGGGATATGAGGTTTACCACGAAGTTTTGGAAAAGTCTTCAGTATACTCTAGTACAGAGTTGAGTTTCAGCACTGCTTATCATCCTCAGACAGACGGTCAGTCTGAGAGGACAATTCAAACTCTAAAAGACATGTTGAGAGCTTTATCTATGGATTTCAAAGGTGGTTGGGATCAACACCTACCTTTGGTAGAATTTTATTATAATAATATATTTCGATCTAGTATTCAGATGGCTCCTTATAAATATCTCTATAGAAAGAAATGCAGAACTCCAACTTACTGGGATAAAGTTAGGTAAAGAAAGATATTAGGACCTGATCTTGTTGATAAGATGGAAGAAAAGGTAAGATCTATTCAACAACACATAATAGCAGATCAGAGTCGACAAAAAAGTTATGCCGACAACCGAAGAAAAGACCTAGAGTTTGAAGTTGGTGATAAAGTGTTCTTACGAATATCTCCTTGGAAGAGAGTAATGAGATTTGGAAAGAAGGGCAAGTGGAGCCCTAGGTATATTGGTCCTTTTGAAATTCTGGATCATGTTGGGAAGGTAGCTTACCGATTGGAGCTTCCACCAAATATCTCTCAAGTTCATGATGTGTTCCATGTATCTCTCTTGAGAAAGTACATACCCGATCCTTCACATGTACTAAGCTCAGAAGTTGTACTGCTGGAGCAAGATCTTTCTTATAAAGAACAACCGATAGAGATTATGGATCTTAGTGAAAAAAGTTCTACGAAACAAGACCACTCACTTGGTTAAAGTTTTATGGAGGAACCACCAATTAGAAGAAGATACATGGGAACTTGAGGATATGATGTGGGAGAGGTATCCTCATCTGTTTGTTACGAAGTGACAAATTTCGAGGGCAAAATTCTTTTTAAGGGGGATAGAATGTAACACCCTGAGATTGTATGAAAAATATTTTGTTTTTATGTATTATGTTATACGCAACACCAATGTAATCTTTCACTACACACGACACTGTCTTGGCTTGTGTTTCATGCAGGAGCAACCTTCCTCGATAGCTTGCGTTGTACGCAATACTGAGTTTCACTAAACAACGATATGTAATTAAAATATTATATAAACTAGCCATTAAGAATAGTAATACCCACTTTTTAAAATTTTATAAATTTTATCTTTCAAAATTAACTTTATTTTTGGATTCGGAATATCGAAATTAGCATAGGGTGATTTTTTTTGTATTTTTATGAAAACTTTCAATTTTTTATGAATAGTGAAAAACACTGCGTTATAGTTTAAAACCAAATTTTTATTTAAATAATTATTTATTTGATTTAAATTTATTTTAGGTCAAAATAGATACATAATAACTATATAAGTTCAATGTAATTCATTGGAGTCATTTTATAATAATTTTAGATATATACAAATCTTATTGAACTTTTACCGTCTTTTACCCACCTCATAGGAGAATTTACAAATTTATATAAAACTTAATTTTACCGCTTCTGTGAGTGGAATTTCAAAAATCTGAGAGACACGGTTGATATCAGTAAGTAAAATGTGGTTCAATAAGATAAAAATAATTTTTGGTGAATAGTAACTTTTTACTTTAATTTACCACGGTTAAAAGTAAATATGGTAATTAAGGGTAAAAATGATATTATTATTACCCTAACACATGTCATAATTCTATTGGATAAGTGTAATTCGACCAAAAACAACCTTAGGAATAAAATACGACCATTTAGGTCCACTTTTATTAGATTAGGACATTTATTATTATTTAATTCAAAGAAGAGTTAAGAGTTAAAATCATAGTTTAATAACTAAAACATTTTTAATATAGTGTTATACATAAGATAAATTCAACGATAATTATTCATTATAAATCTAAAAATATTTCCTAAATAATTATAATTTATTTATAATTTTTATACATTAAATAATTTATGTTGTTTATGACACAATGATGATGCAGTAATTTCATTATTAATGAAATATTAATATAATTGATGTTATAAATAACCAAATAAATGTAATTTGAGACTTTATGAATTAAACTAATTTTCTAGGTTAATATAAAATATTATGGTTATTTAGATGAATTTTTTTCGAAGTAATAATGCTGTTATGAATTTAACAAAAACAAAATACCAAATAGTTTCAAAATTGACATAAAAGAGTTTTTAAAACAAATATTATATTATTAATTGTTATTATATTCCTAAAAATATAAGGTTCGGCCAAAAGACTTATATAATAATATATATGACATTAATGAACTAATTGTGGTGCTATTGGAAGTTTATAGTAAGTTTATTAACCATATAGTGTAAGAATACAAGAAGACACGGTAAAAGTTAAATTATTTAACTTAGAGTTAAATCTAAATGATAAGGTTAAAATGGTAACCTATACTTGTCTAAAACCTATTGGTTGAGAGGATTTAGACCCATCCCCACCCTATCCTATAAATAAGTCACTTTTGAGCCATTATAAACCGAATTTTAATTTATTATAAAATAATATTTTTAGTTTTTCCTAAGGTGCCCCTCTCCTCCCTTATAAAAGGGAACCTCTTCCCTCTCCACTTTACAACATTTTGAGCATTTGATCTTGGCCAAACTCTGTCCATTTCCCTTATCCACTTCCCTAGAAACATACTAGAGGTTCTGGTCTTCTTCAAAGACCAACTTTAGTGTCATAAAAGGAGGTTTAGAAGAGGCGCGTCGAAGAAGAGGTAATATCCTTTACCGATTATTTCACATTTATTTCTTCTTATACTTCCTCTTATTTACTTGTTTCATTATAAAGTAATAAAATCAGTTTCACTAATATAATTATATGTTATTATAAAAATGAAACAACCGTATTTCACCTTCTATCCATCCTATGGAAAATGAAATCACCGCGCGTGCGTACGTACGGAATACCGTCTCCATGCCGTGGTGTAATCTATTTTTCCACCACCGCCTTACTTGGATGGGTATAATGGTGTAAAGAATACATATATATGGTTATTATTACATGATACTAATTCTGATATATTATATCATCCACTTCAATACAATTCCACAATCATGGGAATGATATAATCGCTCGTGTGTACGTACGACCTACCGTCTCCACGATGTGATGCGACTCATTCTACATGATCTTCATTGAATAATGACTATATAATTGAATTTAATGAATAAATATGATATATATTACACTAATACCATTCTGTAAATGAGTTATCTATAACTTAAAAATAATAATAAGAATTTATTCGACAAAACATGCATAAGAACATAAAGCAATGAACGCCCGAATAACAAGTAGCAATGAAATATTACTAGTAAGAAGATAAGAATATGACCATATATGATATCATAATAATGAATATGATTCTGTAATAAGTCAATGAAATTATTTAAATCATTATAAAGGAGGTTCGGATATGTACGAAGCATATCGGACCTAAGGTAAGGGAAAATCTCACAATCTCATTTTTTATCCGAGATTGTTTATATTTCGGAATTTACTGGGGCATATTTGTCATCCACTTCCATGTTTCCTCAATATGTAATATTATTTATATCCTCCTACAATTTTCAAAATCCAATTCTAGATATTGGTGAATTTTAGTAAAAGATATGAAATGAATCTTTTTTCATTTTCAGTACAAGATACTTTTTGACTTTTCTGGCCAAAGTACGAGAAGAATGTTTTTTTAACATATACGGCATGAATGGATTTTTATGATTTCATAGAAAATTATTTCCTTGAATATTCATTTAAAATTTTTCAAGTTTATATTTAATTAACTTATTTTAGTTTAAAATTTTATGACATGTTAAGAAAGGAAAAATGTTTTTGAAGTAGAAAGGATATTTTTCTCAAGAATGGAGTTCAAGTGTTTTATCAAAATTATTTTCCATCTAAGATTATATAGGGTTCTGTTTCTATCCCTATTTTTACATTGATTGGATTATTTTATGATGGAATTATTTTTATGAATTACTTTTATCTTATATGTATTATGTTATGATGGCATGATGTTCAAGAATCCCCTTTTTATTACATGGATTGTTCTAGGATACATGATTTATGATTTTGTGGCACACATAAGAATGGTTTCATTATGAGATGGGTGGGACCTATATATCCCTCTAATGCATTGGGTAAATATTTATATCTCATGAGATAGACATGGCTATAATGGAAACTTAATCCAGTTTAGTGATACTGGACTGGAACGAGGAGTGAACTCGATTCAGAAATGGACTTTGTCCGCTATGATAGTCTTGGCAATGAGTCTTGACTAATATGAAATTATTTTTGATGATTATGTGTGTATGACACAAATTTTCATGTTTTATGTTATGATTATTGGTATTACATTTCATTACTATGATTTATCCCCTGTTATGATATTATGATCTCTTTTACAGGTTTAGATTTTCAAATGTTATGTTCTTATGAATATGATATGATTGATATTTCTTTTGTTTACCCTTACTAAGCATTTGAGCTCACCCTTTTGTATGTTTTCTTTTCCACTGGTCAGGAAGAAGGGTATTAAGTAGAATATTCCAAAAGGGACTCTAGATATGATGAAATAAATGGGAGACAATGTAGATGCTTTATAAACCAGTTTTTTATGTTTCACAGTTTTTAAAGACACTATACCTATATAGTCCTATCACGGTTTTGTTATATGTTGTACTAAGTATGCTTTAATTATAAAGTAATAACAATGCATGTAAAGTATGGGTTGTTATAGTTGGTATCATAGGAAAGGTATAGTCAACCTTTGGAAACTAGGATGTGAAATACTTAGTAAGAACCCTAAGGATATGTCTAAGCATAGAACACAATATTAGTGTTCAAGAAATGGCCATGAATAACCTATGATAAGACCTAGAGTGTGAAATTTTATTCTTGATTATGTGGTTTTCCTATTATTATTAGTCTTTCTCACACTATGCTTATTGGTTTTAGTCAATGGATAGAACCCGAAGGAACCGTGTTAATGATGAATATGATGGGAAATGCAATGATTGTCCCCCTGAGCAACCAAACATTATGGGAGCTAGAATGAAAAATCTTATAGCCTTGCTCACACAACTTTCTCAAGACATGAATCATGTAGGACTTCCAAACGAGCAAAGAAAGGAGCAACATTCTGTTGAATCCTTCATGAGGTAGCGTCCACCCCCATTCAGTGGGTCTACTGATCCATTAGTGGCTGAACAATGGATCATTACCACTGAAAAGATATTTTTAGTTCTTCAATGTTCTGAACATGATAAAGTCATCTTAGCAGTATATCGTTTGGAAGGTGAAGCTAATCAATGGTGTAATCTTATCAAGAATATGAGGCAAAGAGATGAAATTGAGTCCATGGAATGGGATGAGTTCAAGAACATATTTTTCAATAAGTACATACCTCTTATTTTTCAAACAAAGATGGAGAAGGAGTTTCTTGAACTAAAGAAAAAGGATGATGAATCTGTTGGTACCTACAAAGCAAATTTTACAAGATTCGCAAGGTATGCTTCCGGAATTATTATCCAACCTGAGATTAAGATCGATCGATTCTTTAGTTTCTTAAAAACAAGTCTTTGAAGGGAGTTATACATAAGGAACTATAATAGCTATGAGGAAATTGTTCAATGTGCTCTCAAGGTTGAGATGGAGATTGGAGTAACCCATCAGTCATATGGGTTTGATAAGAAGAGGAAAATAGAATTCAAAGGGAAATATAAAGACCACATTAAAAATAAGATGAGTTTTCCCTTATGCTCAAAGTGTGGAAAGAAACATGGAGGGAAGTTTCTTAGAGGGATAGTAAATGTTTCAAATGTGGAAAAGAAGGTCATCTAGCATTTGAATGCCACAATGATGGAAAAAAGATGTCTAGTGATGCGAACAAAGAAAAGGATACACAGAAAGCACCTCCTACACTTCAATGTTACAAGTGCAAGGAAATGGGGCATTATGCTAATCAATACCCTAGTCCAAGGGTTGTTGATGATGATCAACGTCAAATAACTCTTAAGGCCAAAGACAAAGGAAAGTCACATGCAATTTCTATCGGCGATGTGGAGTACGATAACGAATTGGTGAAAGGTACACTTACCATCTACTCTAAGGTATATAATGTTTTATTTGATTCTGGATCCACCCACTCTTTTATTTCTAAAGAATTTTCTAAGGGTATCACCGTACTACCTCAACAATTAGCTATTGAGTTAGCTGTGACAACTCCTAATGGCACAATGGTTGCATCAAAAGTTTATAATTCTTATCCAATTGTTGTTTGTGGGAAAGTGCTTCCTGCAAATCTTGTGATCCTTCCTATAGTGGAATTTTATGTGATTCTTGGTATGGATTGGATTTCTTTATATGGAGCTCATATCGATTTTCAAATAAGGGAAGTCACATTTTATATTCCTGATCAATCTATGATCATCTATCGATGCAAGGATGAATATAACATTCCATTGGAAATTTCTTCTATCTTATGGATCTTGATTCCAATAAATGAAGGTTATTTATCTCAAATGGTTGGAGAGAAACTCACGATTAATAATATTCCCATTGTACGAGAGTTTGATGATGTCTTTCCAGAGGAATTTCCAGGTCTTCCACCAAATCGTGAAGTTGAGTTTTCAATAGAACTCATACCGGGTGCTATACCCATTTCAAATACACCTTATAGAATGGCCCCAATTTAGTTGTAGGAATTGAAGAAGAAAATCCAAGACAATGTTGATAAGGGATTCATACGCCCTAGTGCATCACCTTGAGGAGCACCTGTTTTGTTTGTTAAGAAGAAAGATGGATCAATGAGACTCTGCATTGATTATCGAGAACTTAACAAGATCACTATCAAGAACAAATATCCTCTCCCACACATTGATGAATTATTTGACCAACTACGTGGATCTCAATACTTTTCCAAGATTGATCTTTGTTCAGGTTATCATCGATTAAGGGTCAAAAGGGAGGATATACCAAAGACGACTTTCCGTTTAAGGTATGGACACTATGAATTTATAGTGATGCCATTTGGTCTTACTAATTCCCATGTTATCTTCATGGATCTAATGAATAGAGTCTTTAGAGACTATCTTGACCAGTTTGTGGTAGTCTTTATAGAGGATATTCTTGTCTATTCAAAGTGCAAGGAAGAACATGAAGATCACTTGAGAATTGTATTAAAGACCCTAAGAAAGGATAAGCTTTATGCCAAATTTACCAAGTGTGAATTTTGGCTTCAAAAAGTTTCATTTTTGGGTCACATAATCTCAAAAGAGGGGATATCTGTGGATCCAGTAAAAACATAGGTTATCAAAAGATGGTCGAGACCAACAACAGTAACTGAGATCTGAAGTTTTCTTGGTTTGGCTGGATATTATCGAAATTTTGTGAAAGATTTTTCACGATTATCTAATCCACTCACCAGGTTGACTCGAAAAGGAGTAAAGTTTTTTTGGACGGAGGAGTGTGAAGAGAATTTCAAGGAGTTAAAAAGAATGTTATCTAGTGCACCTATGATCACACTAACTTGTAGTGGAGAAAGGTTTGTGATCTAAAGTGATGCATCCAAGAAGGTATTGGGGTGTTTTCTCATGAAAAACGATATGGTGATAGCTTATGCCTCAAAATTGTTGAAAATCCATGAGAAAATTACCCAACTCATGATTTGGAGTTAGCTGTGGTAATCATTTCATTAAATATTTGGAGGCATTATCTTTATGGTGAAAGGTGTGATATTTATATTGATCATAAAAGTTTAATGTATTTTTTCACACAAAAGGAGCTGAATATGCACCAAAGAAGATGGTTTTATCTGATTAAGGATTACGACTGCTCAATTCATTACCACCCTGGGAAAGCAAACAAGGTGGCAGATGCATTAATTTGAAAAGACCATGCTAGCTTATCCATGATGAGGATCACAAAATATCCAATATTTATGGATTTAAAAAGGATGGATGTTGGAATTATAATGGAAGGGAAAAAATATTATCTTTCTCAAATGAATGTTCAACCATCTATACATGTGAAGATTAAAGAGGCACATAAAGAAGATGTAGAGTTACAAAATAAGGTGAGAAATGTTCCTGAATTACACATTGGTTGTGTTGAAATAATAAGGTTCAGGAATCGGGTTTGTGTTCCTCCCATCCCAAAATTAAAGAAGGAAATATTGGATAAAGCTCATAGTTATTCATTCTCTATTCACCCTAGAAGAACGAAGATGTATAAGGACCTGAAGGAGTACTTATGGTGGGATGAAATGAAAAGAGATGTTGCTGAATATATCTCTTGATGATTGATTTGTCAGCAAGTTAAAGCTGAGAGATAGAAGTCTAAAGGGATGTTACAAACATTACCCATACCAGAATGGAAATGGTAAAACATCACTATGGACTTTGTCACTGGACTTCCTAAAACATCCAAAGGCAATAATGCTATCTGGGTTATAGTTGATCGTCTTACGAATTTGACACACTTCATTGCTATTAGAGAAGATTTTTCTCTTGATCAGCTTGCCAGGATATATGTAAAGGAAGTGGTAAGATTTAAAGGAGTACCACTTTCCCTTATATCTTATCGGGATCCTAGGTTTACCTAGAAGTTCTGGCTAAGTCTTTAGCATACTCTAGATACAGAGTTGAGTTTCAACACTGCTTATCATCCTCAAACAGACGGTCAGTCTGAGAGGAAAATTCAAACTCTAGAAGACATGTTGAGAGATTTCTCTATGGATTTAAAAGGTGGTTGGGATAAACATCTACCTTTGGTGGAATTTTCTTATAATAACATCTTTCACTCCAGTATTCAGATGGCTCCTTATGAAGCTCTTTATGGAAAGAAATGCAGAACTCCAACTTGCTGGGATGAAGTTGGGGAAAGAAATCTTTTAGGACCTGATCTTGTTGATGAGATGGTAGAAAAGTTAAGATCTATTCAACAACACATAAGAGCAGCTCAGAGTTGACAAAAAAGTTATGCTGACAACTAAAAAAAAGACATAGATTTTGAAGTGGGTGATAAAATGTTCTTATGAATATCTCATTGGAAGAGAGTAATGAGATTTGGAAAGAAGGGAAAGCTGAGCCCTAGGTCTATTGGTCCTTTTGAAATACCGAATCATGTTGGGAGGGTAGCTTACCGATTGGTGCTTCCACTGAATCTCTCTCAAGTTCATGATGTGTTCCATGTATCTCTCCTAAGAAAGTACATACCTGATCCTTCACATGTAATAAGCTCATAAGTTATACCGCTGGAGTAAGATCTTTCTTATGAAGAACAACCGATAGAGATTCTGGATCGTAGCGAAAAATTTCTACAAAACATAACCACTCACTTGGTTAAAGTTTTATGGAGGAACCACAAATTAGAATAAGCTACATGGGAACTTGAGGATATGATGAGGGATAGGTATCCTCATCTATTTGTTATGAAGTGACGAATTTTGAGGGTGAAATTCTTTTTAATAGGGGTAGAATGTAACACCCTGAGATTGCATGAGAAATATTTTGTTTTTATGTATTATGTTATAGAAAACACCAAAGGAATCCTTCACTACACACGACACTATCTTGTCTTGCGTTGCACGCAAGAGAAACCTTCCTCGATAGCTTGCGTTGTACGCAATACCGAGTTCCACTAAACAACAATATGTAATTAAAATATTATATAAACTAGCCGTTATGAATAGTAATACCCACTTTTTGAAATTTTATAAAATTTATCTTTCAAAATGGACTTAATTTTTGGATTCAGAATATCGAAATTATCTTAGGGTGAATTTTTGGTATTTTTCTGAAAACTTTCAATTTTTGTTGAATAGTGAAAAACACTGAGTTATAGTTTAAAACCAATTTTTTTAAATAATTATTTATTTTATTTAAATTTATTTTAGGTAAAAATAGATACATAATACCTTTATAAGTTTAATTTAATTAATTGGAGTCATTTTATAATAATTTTAGACATATAAAAATCTTATTGAACTTTTTACCGTCTTTTACCCACCTCCTATGAGAATTTGTAATTTTTTACATAAAACTTAATTTTACCTCTTCTATGAGTGAAATTTCAAAACTCCGAGAGACACAGTTGATATCAGTAAGTAAAATTTGGTTCAATAAGATAAAAATAATTTTTGGTGAATAATAACTTTTTACTTTTATTTACCACGGTTAAAAGTAAATAGGGAAATTAAGGGTAAAAATGATATTATTATTACCCTAACACATGTAATAATTCTATTGACCATCTTTTCCTTTTCATGTATATTCATTGTGATATTATTCTAACTGAGGAGGTAAAATTTTCCTTTTCATGGATATTCCTTGTGACCATCTTTTCATTGGTAGGGATATTTATATTTCATAATAAAATTCATTAACATAATCCAACCTCTATATTTGGAATTGTATATAGGTGTGGGGAAAACCATTGTGTATAAAAACTACCCATGCCTCAAGAATAATCCTAAAAAAAAAATATAAGTACATATATATACAAAAACACATAATACAAGGATACAAATATGAAATTTCACAAAAATAAAAACTCTAGAAATTGTAATCATATCAATACCAAATACTAATTGTGTAACACATAGTTTCTACAATATAGAAACATACATATGTTATAATTCAACAAAACACATTCTCTAAATTAGTTGTAAACATGCTATATATCAACCATCAACATGTTTAACATCTAAACTCTTAATAAATAGTAAATGTACCTAAAATCGACTAAAAACCATTTCTTCTTGCAATTAACAAAACATCTAGAAATGCTTCAAACATATCATAAAAAATATATGGTTTCCATCAAACATTATATCATTACAATAATCATCACAGTGGGAAAGGTGTAATAAATATTTTTAATAATATAGAGTATCCAATCATTGTACTGTATCTATTGAATTCTATATATCAACTCAAGGGAATAAACAGGAGGCATATCCATACAACAAAGGTGGATAAGTCTTGATGTTCATAAATTTGATAATTTAAAATTTGGTTCAAGATCCCCTTATTATTTATACATTACTAGTATAACAATAAATATTCATTTACCGACTATAAGGTTTATTGAGTCACCATGTATAAATACAACCTATGAAAAAACATTTTAGATTATGTTTCAAATACCCAGAATATGGTTGAATGTTAATGCCACAATTACCCTTTTCCTAAAACAAGCATAACTAACATTTATAAAAAAATTAATGGTAAGTAGGAAAGTGAATTAATTTATGTCATGTATTCACTAAATCATATCTATGGGGGGATAATTTCCATTCCATTACCTTATGAAATTCATATATAAAAGTGGTCACCAATTTTGGATCATATTTTGGTGAGGATAAACAAGCTCATTTCCTCCATTATTAAAAATTCATGTTAGACAATATCATTTAATGAAAATAATTATTAAAATGGGAAAAGTGGTTTAGTTAAATACTTAAAAAAAGGTAAAATAATAAATGTTTTCTTTTAGAAGGAAGAACAATTCTCTCAAAAAATTATTCTTTTTAGAAGAATATTCTTAATGGTTAAGTTCTTACAAAACCCAAAACTGGGTGAGATTATAGTTTTTTAAACGAATTCAAGAGATGTATATAACACTTCATATTTAGTTTATGAATTGGTTTAGTCAATATTTTTGACAATTCCACCACTCTACTATCCCAGTTATCGTCTCACCATTGATTCAGTCACTTAATTGGTGGTTAAGTATGTTTATTTGAAATATAATTCATCTAGGTTAAGTGGGAAGAAGTGAGATCATCATGTTGTAGTTATGTAAAAACCAATGGGGTATTCATTATCCAAGAAAAATTAATCCCAAAAGGTTTAGACAAGAAAATGTTCCTTAGCCACTCAAAATTCATAAATAATTTTAGAAGACAAACAAATTTTACAAAAAATGCAGTAAAAATGTTTAATCACTAACATTCAAATTAAACATTTTTTAAATATTTAAACCATTATCTATAAATAAAATTTCATAATTTAATAAATCAATGATTTAAAAATATCAATGAAACACAAATACCATTCATGGTTTCAAAAAAATGATAGTTTATGTGTAAATTGTTCAAAAAATACCATTGGAAAACTACCCATTCATATTTGTGACAAGATTCATTAAACATAATTAATTCTTTAAAAACCATAATGCCAACACATCAAATGCATATATAGAAAATATTTTAGAGGGTAAAATCCACATACAATAGAAACTGAAGATATTTTCCAAATCCAACGATTACCAGGTAAGCACTCAAAAATCTATAAATCATATTCAACAACCAACTAATCCTAAATAATAAACATTTATAAATTAGGATTGAGATATACGAAATTAAAATCCATGAAAACCAATGCGAATAGATCCAAAAATTCATCTTAAAACATAATGGTCGAAATTCCTAATTAAACCCCAAAAAACATCACCCAAATATTTTATGTAGTCATGAACTCTCTAAAGTACTACATACCTTATACTATTTATATAAAAAAATAATAATTAATCAAATAAAAATTATCTCTTTCAATAATCTCTAATAAAGGGAAAAGGAATTCCCATGATATGAGATGTATTTAACCATTACTTTGTTAAATATCTTTGAAAATACCTAGGTATGAAAAGACAAATCAAGGAAAAGGATAAATATACAGAAGAGGAAAATGTAGGGGAAAATAACCTTTAGATTAAATGTGAAAAATAACCTTAGTTCAACCTTGATTTAAGTAGAAAATAGAGAATAATAAAGATCAAGGATAATTGTGAGAGAGATCAGGACAACTATCAATTATAATGGTTCAAGTGGAATGAAAGAGGAAATAATAAAGATGGGGGAAAATCTTCAAAGTTCACCAATTCCTAAAAAATAAATCCTAATAGGCCATTAGGTACCTATTATGGGGCTACTAAATACATTGTGGCATCCCCGAGAAGTAGCTGATTCTTCCCATAACCCAGTACTCTAGGAGTTACCCCTAGGATATATGTGACACCTTCAGTAATTAGATAATAGGTTTCACCACCTTGATCCTATCATGGACCTCCAATCGGATCACCAAATCTCAAAACAAGCATAAAAACACTCAAGATATCATCCACCTACCACATATTCAATTACCAGATTCAAAAGTGATGAATTACTCCCTCCATATAGGAATTCAAAAAATCAAATGGGTTTGTCATTTAAACACATTGAGACCCAATATTAAAATTATTCAGTTTGCATCATGGGCTTATGGGCCCAATATTAACGGGATTACGGGCCTTGTACCCAGGGGGGAATAATGTCCTATATAAAAAAATAGATAAGGGGATTGATGGATGTGTTATCCCTTGGGAGGATATGACTCAACCATCCAATTAGTGGTTGTGTGAGATGTGTGTGTTTTGATTTAATTTCACAAGAAATTCATTTGAAAATCATTATTTTAAATGGTTGTATTTTTCGTTACAAATAACAATGTTTTGTGATGAATTATTGCACTGAATAAGTCCATCATCGTAATGAATTTTGGGTTTAATTACTATAATGGAACAAAAATAATTGTGTTTAATTATTTTAGTAAAAAATATTTTACTCATTGATATATTAATTTTGATGAATTCTATATCTATTATAAATAAATAAACTTTGATAATGCATTTATGATGAAAATTTATTTTTAATTATTATTTTTAAAAGGAGGTATTAACAAACCATGACTAATGTTTCATTAATATTATGTTAGAATACATTATTATTTATGTTGTATACAAGTGGAAATCGTAAATGTTAGCTGATAATAATAATTGGAAATGTAAAAAAGGTTATGTATATGTGATAGATTATCTATCCATCATAGAAAGCTTTTGAAAAAAATAATGATGTAATTTCTAATAATGACATATTCATTTTTATCATTATTGTATGGTATAAATAGATTTATGACTAATACTCTATGCACTTTCTCAACTATCATTATACTTTTAATGATATTGTTTTCTATTTTTTTAGAGTTTTGATTCTTCAAAGTAGTTGTTGAGTTAATGTTTTCTAAAAATAATGAATTTTAAATTTAGATTTTTATATTATTTTTGAAATTATAATTAGTTTTTAATTATTATTTATATATTGATTAGTTTATTAAAAAAATTAACATAAATTATGATTAGTAAAAAGATAATTAATTAGTACAATTATTAATTAGTAAAAATTAATAATTAAAAATAATTTCTGGATTGGTAAAATAATATAATAATATAATAATATAATAAAATTATTTTTTATTTTAAATTATAAAATCAATTAAATTTAAAAACAATAATAAAAAATTATTATTAAAATTTAGTTGTTCAAAATTTTAAAATTAGAAATTTAATTAAAATTAGAAAAATAATTAATAATATTTATTAGAAAAAGTGAAAATTAATTAATTTGTAAAAAAAATTTATAATTTAAACTTATTAGTTAATAAAATAAATTCATAATAATTAATTAGTAAACGTACTAAAATTAATTACAAAAATTAATCGGTAAATTTAGTTTATAAAAACATTTAATTATTAATTAGTAAAATTAATTATGTTTTTTAATTATTAAAATAAATTAGTAGATGTAAAATTTATTTAATAAGAAAATAATAACTGATAATTAGAAAAATAAATTTGTAAATCCAATTATTAAACATTGATTATTTATTTATTTATTAATATTAACATTTCAAAACTATTTTTCAAGTATAATTAATACAAATAGTTATAATTATAATTAATTTTTAAAATTAAAAATAAAACAATTTACTCTAATTAATAAATATATATAATTTATATAAACTAGTAAAACATATTTTGTATTAATTAGTAGAATTAGTTAATTTATTTTTGAAAATAAATTAGTAAAAGTAATTAAGCATTAATATAAAATATTTGTGTATTTATAAAAAATAGTAAAACTAATTATTATTTTTAGTAATTTTTTAATTAAATAAAATAGGAATTTAATGTTTAGAAAATAATGGTTGCTAAAAATATTCATTAATATATTTTACATGACCATATTTAGATTTATAATAAAAAATGATGTAACTTGGGGTGCAGTAGAAATAGGAAAAAAATTAAATTTATAAGTTTGTGTTCATATACATATTAAAAATAGTATATCCAAAAAACTAATATTCAAGATTTCTCAAAGGATCATTTCCATTTTAATTTAAGCACGAAGAATAAAATTGAATAAACCCACAAATGGTACATGGTTTGTTTTAAATCACTAATTTGATTCACACACCGTCAATGTGTCGTGGCACAAATAGCCCATGCTCAGTGTCCTCTTGATCGTCCACATTTGTGTCATAGCTCTTGAATAATTGATCTTAAATTTATAAGATCTACCATGGGAAATACAAAAGATTTACAATGTTTATTTGATCACGTGATGAATGCTGACTTGATCAATAATTGAGATTGATTCAGCCTTTTTCTTCTGTCAACATATCACTCTTGAACTTGAGAGAGAAGGTAAGAGAAGTCCAAAATTTTCCAAATGTATTATAGGGCTATTATTGAGTCTAAAATTCATATATATACTTAGGTTATACTATCCAAAATTCCACTTTGGTCCCTATAAATTTATCACATTAATTTTTACCATTGGGCACACTTATGACTTAACTAAACCTATCAGAAATGTCAAAAAACATTTTATCTCTCACATATAACACATTAAAATATTTTTTTTGATAAAATATAAAACATTAACTGAGCTCGTATTTTCCCTTAAAATTTTAAAGAACCTTAAACGTGTTATGTTCATTCGAAAAAATTTATTTTCTCATATTCATTTTTTAACCAAGTTGTAAATACATTTAAAAATAAATTCAATCATGATTATTTAAAACATTGATATATTAATTTAATTAATTCACTTGATATCGTTCACACTCGAATGTTTATAGGGACCAACATGTGAGGCCTAGTTCATCCTAAACTATCATTCATCAAAATAGATGGAACTAATTGATACACATTATGTGTGATCATCGATGTCAATATCACAATAATTGTGAGTGTAAATCACAGACAAGAAGAATAGTTTATAACCCATCAAAGCCCTTAATAAGATAATGAAAGTTATAGCTACAATAACCTTTTATGAATAGACCCTGTGTAATACAATCTCTCTCATGGTATCACATAAATATGACACACAATTGTGTTGTCATCATTTTATTTCTTTATATGTTTCACAACCTTACTAGATGATGTTTTTTTTATATAACATGCTAAGGATTTAATGAAAGTACCACAATCCTAGTCCACATGGGCCCATTTGATATCTACTCAACTTAGAATAGGAAAATTCTATCATGATACATAAAATTTATGCAGTTTCACCGAAGTCATTTGGGGATAAACATTAATTTAACCAATAATTCACTAACTATGATACTTTCACTTTATTTCCCATGATTAATATATTATAAACCTATAAAACTAGGAAAATGTTGGCATTCACGATAACCTTCTTATAGAAACAAGTCTCTCTTTCATTCTTAATGTAACCAAATTCTCATATGGACACATCAAAACAAATGATTCATGATCATGTTTTATACATCAAATAATAAATGTTTCTTTATATCATGCACACTTTATTGGAACTCTATAATATAAATAACCATTCATGTTGATTCATATAGACACCTTCAACCAAATTCCAATTTAGAATATCAGTTAGTAAATTCTATTTATAAATTTCATAGTCATGGAAGGATGCTATAGGAAGTAACATTTTGATGTATTTTACCATAAAGACTCATAAAAAGGTTTCTTCATAGTCTATTCTTGACATTTTTTAAATCACTTCACAACTAGTTGTACCTTATAGGTTCTCACTTGACCATATATGTACAAAATTTTCTTGAATAACCATTTTCACCCAATATATTTTACATCAACTAGTTGGTATAAAAAAATCTAAACATTATTTTGGAACATGAACTCCATTTTTTGAATGAAAGTATTATTTCCATTTAGAATCAAACATTCCATATATTTATTCCTTATAGGTTATAGGTTAATCAATCTCTATGAGTAATTTTTCACCTAACTCAGTGATAAGAATACCGTACCTCTCTAATTATCTATCATATCTTGTAGAATTTCATAATACATGTGTATCATGAACTTAATCTACTCTCACTATCAAATATATATTATGTTAATGTACCTTATTTTCTTCATCTTGGATCATTAACATCATAAAATTCAATCTTACTCTAACTATTTCTGTTGGACATGTGTTCCATTTCTAGAAATGAATCAATCCATTATTAAATCACATTTATATCTTAATGGTTTTATAGGTAATATCATTTAGCCTCTTTAAGATAAGATATAAAAATCCCCTTAGTGCTATGAGTTTCTTTTTTCAATAGGTAACATTTGGGCTTCTTTCTATACAAAAAATCACATGGAATCCCATATTCATATTTTGTTATACTAAATTTATTGTATATGATAATGTCTGAAATGCATATCCCCAAAAGTATAATGGTATATTTTCATGACTCATCAACGTTCTGACCTTATCAATAAGGGCCCGATTCCTATATTCACAAACACAATTCTATTGAGGTGTATAAGGAAGAGTATGTTGGGAAACTATCTCATACTCCTTTAAATGATTTATGAAAGCTTGTTTAAGGTATTTACCACAAAAATATGAGTGTTGTTTCTTAATGTTATTACCAAGTTGATTGTTAACATCATTTTGATACTCATTGAACATTATAAAAGAATATAACTGAGAACTCATTAAGTAGATATATCCATATCCACTATATTCATCAGTAAAATTAGGTAAGAAAAAAAAAACATTTCCTCTATCGGAAATGACCAAAATAAATTAGTATGAAATAATTACTATACTTCCTTGGCTTTTTATCCTTTCTCAATAAAAGTTTATTTGGTCATTTTTCCTTATAAACAAGTGATACATGCATCCAAGTGTTTTAATTTTTTTTAAACAAGGTGAGATATGAGTTGTTCCCCAACTCATATCCCTATAGAATTTATTAATAAGAAAAGAGATACATGAAAATATCAAGGTGTAAAGGAATTACCCCAACATGAAATTAAAGAATATACAAGCTAAAATAAAAACACAAACTAATATGAAAAATGAAAATAAAGGTAAAGTTGATCTTTAAGAAAGTCCATCCTTCTGCATTTAGAGATCCAAAAACTGAAAAACATCATTGGAATATCATAAAGAAGTTGAAAAAATGTCTTTAAACGGGACATGACCCTTCTTACCAGCAATAAAAGAGGTTGAGGTTTCAACTAAACCAACTGATCAAGTCATCTAAAAATTGTCTACATCGGATGCCAAACAAATTGCAGCCATTATAGAAAGAAACTTCAATGAAGCAAAAAAGAGCAGATTTGGTGATTTTCCGAATAACATTAATCCCACTCAAAATTCAAGGAATCATAGTATAATCATGTCTTGTAGTATGAAAATAACCACTATATCATCCCAATATGCAGAAGGTATACAAAAAAATAGATGCATTAAAAGATGAACAACCTTCAAAAAAGATATCCAAGCATAGAAATAGCGAATGTGCAGTACATTAATCTGTGACAATCCTCAGAGAGAAAATAAGAACTACATCATGAATCATTTGAATGCCTCATATGTACCAAAGAGAAACAACTATAAGAATACATCACACTGAACAAATACTGGAGAAAACAAGCAAAGTCATTTCAATGGAATATCATTGAACTTAAAATTTGGATATTTTTTAAACACTTCTACAACCATGATAAACATTTTTTCTCAGAAGTCAAGATAAGTATCAGTAGTCATATATCCATTTCTATACTATCAAAACATAGTTGTTTCATTCAATTTTTTCCCAGAATCAAGCTCTTTTGAAAAGACTAATTTCTCTGGAATTTGGTAAGCATCTCTAAATACAGGGGCATTCTCATAATCCTCACTGGTTGATGTTTCTGAATCAGATGAGTCACATGAGTAAGATGATTCAAATAATTTTTTGGAAGGCACAGACTGTGGTGGTATAATATTTTTCACTCATATTGGCAGTTAGGGTTCATGTGACAATTGTTCTTTCAGTTTTTGACCACTCCCTTCTCTTATAAGTTTTCCTATCAGTCAGAGTAATAAAAACATATATGTCAGACATTGATTTCATTCACATCATAGCCCTCAATTTCAAGAAATATTCCCCATGTTGTGAATATTTTTCTAGATCATATCAAATAGGATCTTCCAATTATGATTGAACCACCTCTTTTTCCCTAGGAGCACAATTGATGGTCTCTAAATTAGGGGGCTCAGTTCAAGGAGTAAAAAAATTATCTTCCTTAGAATTTTGTTCACATTGTTAATCCCCAAATAAAAAGGGAAACTGAAGTTAGAATCACCCAAAGGGAATATATCTTTATTATTAACCATAGGATTTTGTGAATGAGTAATATTTGAGGCTTCCTTTTCTACCCAAACTGACTTGAAATGGGGGCGAGGGTGTGGGACTATTCTTTGATCCCAATAGTAAACTATAAGGTTTCCAATTAGAGAGAATTTTTTACAGTAGGCATTCAAATTTTAAAAAACAACTTCATGGATAATGCCATTAGAACCATTTTGAAGCCAGAATAGAGAGGGAAGCTCTTGTGATATGTCAATTTTAGTGAAAACACAAGCTACTAATGGTCTGGAATGGTTAATAGTGCTAGAGTAAAGTTTAATAGGATGACCAAATAAACAAGAAATTGAGAATAAATCTTTATGTTTGAAAAGATACAAAGGGATTCCTAGAAAGCCTAACCATAAAGGAATAGTAGATGACACTAAATCAACATAAAAATCTGGTGACCATTTCATAAATTTCATGAAACAGCCACCAAAGGACTATGATCCTCTCTCCCAAAGCCTATAATAATCATTTTCGGAGGAAAATCGATACAAAAAATGAAAAGAGTTCAGAAAACCAACCTAGAAATCCTCAAACCCTATATTTTATAGAGTTTTACGTAGAAAAACTAAGGAGGGTCTCATCTTGTTGAATTTTCTAACCAAAACAAAGCAATAATATGAATAAAGTAGTTGTACCTCTTCATCTGAGAAAGCAATCGCCAATATCCTTTTATGTTGGTACTTCATTGGTTCAACGCGCTCTGAGGCATTTGATTCATTAAGGGGAATTCTTCCAATGACAACATCCATGGAAGATCTGGGGTCAAGGTTCCCTTTCTATTCATTTACATCACGATTAGGGCTTACTCTCTGTTCGCCTATGGTCGGAAGCTTCAGCCCGAACCGTGAGTCTATCTAGCACCATAAGAGTCTAATCCAAGGGGTTTATCTCATTAGAGTATAAATACCCTTAATTTTGTAGTTTTCTTAAATTATTATTATTTACATGACCAATCCTGAAGATCCATAGGAAGGTAGTATATGAGTCATTTGCACGAGATAATTTATTGATTTCTAAAACAGGATTTTCTTGTTCATGTATATACAATAATTTTTAAAGATATTCCATACCATAAAATATGTTTTCCATGTTCATAAGCCTAAATTTATTTTAAAATAATAAATAAAGTCCCATTTTACCTAAACATGAAACTGATATTATGTTTCCGGTAACATATGGTACATAATAGAAATTATTTAGTACAAGAACCTTTACAATTAGAAAATTAAGCTGATAAAATCCCACAACCAATGCTTCTAGTGTCTAACCATTTAATACTCATATATTTATTTCGTATTATTTATTCTTCTTAAATATACATGGTTCTTGTGTTTAAATAAAAATGTGCGAGCCACATGAAATATCCTATATCAAACTTGTTGAAATAGAATAATTGCATTCAATGAAATATATACTTGAAGTATATGTCACATTACATATTTTTTATAGCTGTGAAATTCTTATACCAGTGGTCTTTGATGACATATAAAAATAATACTTCTTTATAATTATTACTCTATCTCTATATATTTATCTTCTTGGAGGTGAGGTGTGTCAATTCATTTTACTTAGACATAGACTTTTACACCCTATCCATGAACATCATTCTATTATTCACCATAGGAACTAAAGATTTGGAATTAATAATATCCTTATCATCTTGGTGAAATAAATCTAACATGTTTGGGAGTGACTTTTTCAACTTATTCATATTAAAATTAACAATGAAAGTCTAGAATCTATGCAGCAAAGAGGAAATAATGAGATCAGTTTCTAGTACTTAGTTTAGTTTTAACCTAAGGGAATACAGTCTCTAAATATACCTAATCATCAGGAGTACATGAGGTCCTACTTGATTCCCTTATGCTAGCATGTATCATATACATTGTGTTGGATATCTCATATATTTATTATTGATTGCTCTCCTAGTATAACTCTTAGAGATGAGATAACATCTTATAGGAATCTTCATCCTCATAAATTTTCTACAGTTCATTGGACATTGATGAAAACATGACCCAGTGGTCATAAAATGAATCATCTACATGATTCTTATATTTATATTTATCTACCTTTCTTTCACCTTGAAGGGTAATGGAAAGAAGCGGGGATCCCAACACATAATCATCCCTTATTAGCATAGTAATATATGAAATAGATTGTACTACTCATAGAAGTTATTGTCAGTCATGATATTCTATTTATCCAATATTGAAAGAATTAAAATTTAATTGGTGGTGGTGATGGACATTATTTATATAAAAAATCAAATTTAGTATATTATTACTTTATATTTATTAGAAATAGACATTTTGAAAATATTAAATTTAAACGGCTCCCACTATTTTATCAAACACTTATAGACCTCAATGCCTAGATTCAGAATACTCAGTTTCTTGAGTATTTTAGTTGAAATGATCATTAAACATATCTTTATTGCCTATGTTACAGTACCACAACTACTCAGAGAGTATGATTTTTTATTTTTTCTAGAAAACTATATTAACTCGTAATCCTGTGATCTGTTGAGTAGAGTCCCATCTCTTATAAAGGATTACCTTTCACTGTTCATTTTTTTTGATCTAAAGTGGAACTAATCCAGATATGTCTACTTTTCATTTTCAAACATTAGTTAAATTGACCCACCAGTCTCATAATAACTCATTGGTAGGATTAACTCTTATCAATGGCTTACGAGCACATCAAACAATCATTTATGTCCAAAATGAAACGATGTAAGGTAGTTAATGACATAATATTTGATTTAAGGGATTCATTAATTTTTTACGATGTATGAAATCAATTTTTATTTAACATGATATTTCTATGTCATAACACTTATAATTATTCCATTCTTTAAATAGAAAACCTTCACTTCATATGTTTATTTTATCTATGTATGATTATTTTTTATTATACTTTTTGGTTGTGCATAATTAATACACAATTGAAAAATAATAAACCTTGTATAAGATAAAATAAATAAACAAGGATATGATCATGAAAAAATATATATTGGTTAATATATTGAGTGAATAAAATATTAAAAAACCCTAGTGGAATTTATTATGTTCATACCAGACTTAAATTACAGTTCTTAAAACACCTATGAATTTCACATTTTTGGTTTATGCTGGATATTGACATGAACTGTGTCACTACAAACTCATCTAATCATTATAATGCCTTCTCACACATATGTGAGGGTGAACATGGGGTGTGAAATTACATTTTACTACTTAGATGTGAAAAAATATACCCTTATACAATTAAATAAGAAATCATAATACATAGATCAACAAAATATAAAAAAATATTAATTTTTTAAAAACATAAATGAAATAATTAAATTAAATAAACAATAATCCAAAAAATCACATTTCAATCTTGGCTTATTATAATTCAATTTGAAATTAAATTTCATAAGAAAAATATAATTTTCTAAAATTTAACTTGAGGTTATTTTAATCCTCTAACCTGCATTAGAATAAATTTAATTAATTATCAATATGTCTCATGGAACCCAAAATAATTTAATTACATCCCAAAAAATCAAGTAAAATTTCTGAAATTTCTCAGAAATATTTTAGTTCTGTTTGTACATTATGTAGATCCTCACATATTAATTTAAGTTTTATGAATGTTTTAATTGTTTTGGCAGGTTTTATTTGCACCGTCTCGGTCTAGTCTAATATGGGGTGTGGTTGGGCATCTAAATTTGAGGTTCCACACTCACACACACACACACACATATATATATATTTATATATTCACATTATATATATAATATATATATGGTCCACCCTAATAAAAAGTGTAGACAAGTACAAGATCCCTTTTACCTGGGGAGGACCAAAGATTTTTTTCTATGCCTCTTTTGAAAGGGATATGGATAAAACTTATGTTTTATTTTAAAAAATTCATCTCATTCATCTAATCGAATGAATGAAAGTGGAACAAAAGAGATATTATCAATGCCAAAAACATCTCTTACACCCATAATATATATACCTAAAAACCTACAATTTTTTTACATAAAACCTATTGATCTTCAAAAGACCATAACATGGCCATACAGATTCAGTTCGATGTGTTGTCAGTTTAATTGGGACTGTATCAAAACAAAATTTCATAATATTATAAAAAGTAATTGAAATTTAATAGTTGTTCTTCCAAAATAATTGAATTCCTTCTCTGATACTAATTGAAGGAACTCAAGGTTCGGTGAAAGTTTCAATATATGGAAATTTAAAATTGATGTTCAATTTAGTTAGAGTTTGGTACGTAGTACCAACTGTTTTTAATTTTATTAAAAGTATATTCGAAGTATTGAATATTAATAAAATAACATATTAAATATTGTTAATTCTTCTACATGACACTAATATAATAATGTCCAAGATTATATGTCACATTGGTATGGGCATAATAGTTTCCCACAAAGATGAGAACCTTGATGTGATATGATGATATTCATAAATATAGTTTTTTGGTTGGGTAACGCACTATTAGAGAATACATAGTACATACACTGTCAGGTGAGATTATTCATAAGAATATGAGGATCCTTATTATGAGGTTTTCCCTTGGTAATCTCTAGGATATAATATTTTGAGAACAAAATCACCAGTAAAAATTCCACATAATTTTGTGGCATCAGATATTCCAATTTTTGAGTATCCGTGATGACCCTTAGATTTTAATATTATTATTAATGAATGATACAACTCACATGCTTAAATGTATTTCATAAACTATTATTATAACAGTTCATGGTACAATAAGATACATTGGTCTTACCATGAGTGAAATTTCATTATCGGATAATTTGGGGAAGTATTGGTCCCTTCCAACATTTTGGAAGCTAATATCTAAAACCTTTTTTGGAATAGAATAGTCACACTAAATTTCATGGTCATGGTGTAATGTTGTGTTTATTCGATATAGTCAAAGAAATAAATATCGAGCATATAGGTTTATAATAGGGATGTCTTACCAGCATGATGTGATATTATGATAATGGGGTTATATTACCCAGGGGGCATTAATATGTGGTCGTTATCAATGGGGCATTATGTTCTTTCCCTTGTGTGCCTTGACCCATTACTAGAAAATAATCCTGAACTTTAGGAACACTCACTTGATACCAATGAGAAAGAATCCTAGAGGTTCACACACTATGTGTTTATGTTGATTTAGATTCTATTATATATGAATTTAAATTTTGGAATACATATTATTCTCAGGAATGAGAAATAATTTTATTCATCTTTTATTGATCGATAAAATTCACATGGTAATTAAATATTTTTATTATTATTAATAAATAAGTTATTTTATTACATGAATATATATAAAATATTTATTTGATGTTTGGTGAATAAAATATATATTTTATTTATTGAATATTTTAACAAATTTTTATTCTCTAGACTGTGAGTATAATATTTATTTATGAATAAAATATTTATTTACTTGTTCAATAGATTCTATAGGATTTCAAACACATCAAGACCAAGTTTTAGGAAAAATATTAATGGGCAAGATTGTTACATAATATTTGTTATTCTAAATTTTAGTGTGTGCAACAAAATAATACTAATGAAATTATTATTATATCTCATGGGGTTTATTAAATATTTTAAATGATATTTAATGGATGGATAGAAATTAAATAATATTTGGAAATAAACTCTGACTCTATAAATAGACATTTATGTCTATTGTATATTGCATCCAAAAATTGAGAATAGATAATTATTTCACCCATAATATTTTCTCTTGACTCCTCCTCTATCTGTCTCCCTATCTAATACAATAAGATCAAGATATAATTATTCAAGACCAAAGAATGAGAAATCAAAAAAAATGAAAGAAATTTTATTCATTGTGATAAAACCTAATAATCGAGTGGTGTTTCTTAAAAATCATTAGAGAATGTTTAGATCACCGCTATTGGCATTCTATCATTGAATATTGATTTTTCAATGAAGGGAATCCAAAAGAGTCTTTTGGAATGAAAAAAAATCATCAAAAATGAATTTTCCTATTCTTATGTAATTATTTATTTAGATATTAAATAAATTAATTATAAATTTTATGTGCAAGATAATCACTCGTTGTTTCATGAAAATATAATTAAAATAAATTTTATTTAATCTCCCACCACCACATGCTTTTTTTACGCCCAAATCAATAAAGTGGTATCATAGCGGTAACCATTAATTTTGTAATTATTTATTTTATTGTTCATCTATGAACTATTTTTTTAAGATTTCCATTTCATGTTATTCATTATTTAATCTTATTTTAATGAACATGTTATCAACATATTAATCATGTTTGTTCTGTGTTTCATTTTCATAAAGGTTTATGATCAGATAAATAATTACCATAGATTCCATTGGGATGTACCAAATCATTGGTAGGTAAACATGGGCCACACAATGTGTTTCTAGAGTACATGATGTGTACCCATGTACATTGTACCTTGATATGATGAGAATTTAATTATATATGGTACATTTTTTCCACACCGCATGTTGACAGGTCCATCCTGGAACATGGAAATAATATATTTAGTTTGTAGCTAGTATGTACAAGTTGTGTATTCAGTCTCAGTTAACACACTAAATCCCCAAGCATGTGACTCGGATACACGACAACCAAGGTACACATCTTGTAGCTGGATTATCCAATATTTTTAGTCTCCCAATTAATGGAATAATCAGATTACATTAAATGGATATTTAAAAAATTAACACCATGATTTATTGATTGACACCTATTTTGTGTTTGAAAATTTAATAATGGGGTTGAACAATATTAAATACTCAATTAATTAATATTAATTAATATTTCACTACCGATTCTTCTATTTATTTTCCATTAATTCCATAAATGATGTGTATATTCAATTAAGATCATTTGATCATTATTATGAAAGGGAATAAATAATTAATTAATGAAAGAACTTTAATTAAATCAATGCTAGATGGTTGCTTTTGTGTATTCATTTCATGTATGACCAATCAGGAGCTTGACCAAGACCTAACTATGTGTTGTAATTTATCTAATTTAATATATTTCACGGGTTTTCAATTATTTATTATTAAATTAAATGATGGCATGAAAGTAATCCATGTCTCTATTATTATGTAGGATCTTCATGTCTAATGATATTTATGTAACCCCATTTAACATATCCATTGGTTCCCCAGACCTACATGTGGGTAATGAATACTTTTAATTAATGGAGCATCCCAAGTCATGTGGAGAAGGTTCAATATAGAACCATGATGATGTTGACAAGGTGATATAGAGATATAATGGTGGAATACTATAACTCAAGCCATTACCAAAAAATATACTCCTTCCCTTAGGTCATTGGTTGATTTAATGTTTTCTTAATAAATCAACAATTATATTAACTCATGATGGAGTCATTTAATTAATTAATTTATTTTAATATCATTATTATATATTTTATGTATGCAATATTGTAGTCATATAAATGAATGAATTAATATGAAAATATAAAAAAATAAAAATTAATTATGGATAAATGTTTTATCCAACAAGGTTAATTAACTAAGAAATATCCACTTAATATTAACAAGAAATTTCAAATATAAAACAAGATAAAATTTATGCATAAATTAATTAAAATCACTCAACCTAATATTAAGTCGGATTGTGCCTTCCATTGTTTAATGAAGCCATAGAACTAAATGTAGCATATACCCAAAGTCTGGACACTTACTTGTATCATGGAGTTATCATGAAATTTTTGTGTTGACATAACCAAACATGTATACAATTTAATGGGAAGAGATTGTGTAATACCAATTTATAATCAAATATTGAGGAAAACCAATTTATTATTTCAAGATAGCGGAATCCACTCAATGGATCAAGGAGATGAAAGCCTTTAGTTGGTAGGACTGCCTACATAAATTACATTCTTATAGTTTTCATGGCCAAAGACTGGATCATTAAGAAATGTAATGATGATCCTTTCCACTAGAATTTCATAGAAACTATACATTCTATGTTCAATGGAGAGGTATATTTTGACTTGATAAATTAGTGGGAGACTTAATAAAATTAATTAATTAATTAATTATTTCTCATATAATTTTAAATCAAGAAAGATTACAAATAATATGCTCTTTTAATAGTATAATAAAATGTAACTATTATCATCTAAACTATCACTATGATCATTATTGGAGAAATATGACCTCATAAGCAACAGTAACTTTTATTAGTGGATTAGAAACCTTTGGGTTGTGTTAATCCATTAAAGAGAATCTTATTTCCTAGAATCCTCAATGTATGATCCAACTGCTAAGGAGGCGAGTGTTAAAGAGTTCCTTGCCTATGAAAAACATTCGAGTGACATGGATTCCATTCAATTTTTGTTTCATTAATTAATTTATAGTGAACAAATGAATTTTCACAGAAACATGGATATATGAAGAATGCCAGAGCACCTATGTGGCCTTTACTATGAGATAGATAGATAGGAACAATTTGAGATTTCCATGTTTCCTTTTTAGATAATGCTTGAAGAGGGTACCCCAGTTGCGCCTCATGTAGTCAAGATCATTGAATATGTTTAGAAATTAGAGGATCCAGGTTTTAAACTCCCTAAATATTTTTAAACCAATCACATTATAGCATAACCCCCTTATATATTGTCTAGTTTTATTGTGAATTTTAATATAAACAATATTGAGAAGTGTCTACCACATCTTCTCACTCTTCTTCACCAACTATATAAGGATACAAAGCACGAAAAAGCATCCCTCATTATATTGAAAAAATAGAAATGGAAAGGGAATATTTATAAGTTAAAATATTATTCACATCATTATAAGAAGTGGAAGATCAAGGGGAAATTAAGGGAACAAGATGATGTTTATTTCACATGTGATAGAAAGTGACACTGGAATAAAAATAACATTCATCTAAAGATGAAAGTATAAAAATTAGGGTAATTCGTTATTGATTAAAATATATCTGTTTCTACACATTATGTATTAGATATAGCTTTCGGTTCTCACATATGTATTAAAATATATTAACCAAGTAGATTCAGAATGATTAATTGATGAGAGCTAGATCTAAATGCATACAACTGAGATAAACTTTCTATTGTAGATATAAGGGACTACAACCTCAGGTTATCGACTGGAATGGTCTTGGTTTTAAATTAATTTTATTATGTGAATTTAATTACCAAAAACATTACTTATATATCCAAAAATGATAAGAATGTATTTATTTTTAATTTTTTGAATAAATGTTTCTTCTTTTAAAAATACAGAATTTGGTATGGTAAGGAACATTTAAATAATTTCCTTTATGTGTTAGATTACATGAAACAATTAATCGAAACCTATAATAATGATACATCACATGGCTCATACAACACCCAAATTTGGCATCACCTTCTAAGACATGAAAATGAAAAACTATTTACTAATGTACATCAAGATGAATATTATATTTTTTGAACCCAAACCACTTCGTATATGTCATGATTTTTTATAAGAAAAAATAACCAACACCCCATTTATTGGTAAAGGTGAAAGGTCTAAATAGCTTCTTGAATTTGTTCATATCAATGTGTGTGGTAAATTTCATATTGACACAAGGGGTGGGTACTCATACTTTTGAACTTTTACTGATTATTTTTGTCAATATGGATATGTATACTTAATGTGTAATAAGTTGTATTATTTTGATAAATTTGAAGAATATAATAATTAAGTTGAGAACCAACATGGTGTGAAGATTAAAAAATTATACTCAGACCATTTTTGATAATATCTTAATCAATACTTCATTGATTATTTATGGGATTTCACGATATTTTCTCAACTCACTCCTCCCTACACGCCTCAATGGAATATTGTAAGAGAAAGAAGGAATCACACCTTGTTAGACATGGTGTGATAAATGAGGAGTAATGTGTGTCATAAATTATCCTTTTGGAGATATGTTTTACAAAAATAATAATATATCTACTAAACCGAGGGAAAAATCGTGAAATAGATGGTATAATATACCAACTATGGAATGTAAAAAAACTTATTTGGCTTACTTACATGTGTGGGGTTGTGAAGAATTTGTTATGGCCTCTCTAGGTATCAAGATTTCAACTCGCCGCACATTGTGTATCATTATAGGGTGTCCCAAAGAAACAAAGTCATACTACCTATACAATCATTTAAAAAAAATTGACTGATAGAAATCCCAGATTTCATGAGGATGATCTTATCTCTAAAAGTGATAATGGTAGCGAGATAGAATTTGATGAATTCCATACTCAAGATACACAAGAGTTGGAATAGAAAAAAATTTCACAAATCCTCTTGGAAGAAGAAATGGTTCTAGAGACACAATTACAATGGAGGAGTACTATAGAGGATATAGAACCATAATGATATGGTTATATAGTCACCAAGGAGAGTGACTCATTATTAGTTGATTATAATAAACCTATAACCTATAAGGAAGAATTACGTGGAACAAATGTTTCCATGTAGAAAGAGGCTATGAATTATGAAATGGATTCCATTTACCAAAACCAAGTTTTCATTTGTGTATACCATCCAATAGATGTAAACCCCATTGTTTAAAAATGGGAATTTAGAAAGAAATTGGACATGGAAGGAAAATTCAATACCTATAAGGCACAACTAGTTGCAACATGATTTAAACAGAGTTAAGGAATTGTCTATGATGAAACCATTTCAATAGACATAATATTGAAATACAACATA
The DNA here is from genome assembly GCA_963277665.1 of Viscum album. NCBI lineage: Eukaryota > Viridiplantae > Streptophyta > Magnoliopsida > Santalales > Viscaceae > Viscum > Viscum album. Next base: position 338,714,794 of record OY728161.1, on the reverse strand, counting down.
ATTTAACTTTCCATTTAGGATTTCCAGGATTATGAGATATTTAAAATGGATGTGAAAACATCCTTACTTAATGGGAATCATTAGGAATATGTCTATATGACACAACCTAAAAGGTTTGTGACTCCAAAAGATTCCAACAAGATATTCAAGTTGAAAATTTCCATTTACAGATTAAATAAATCATCCAGGTCATTGAAAATTCATTTTTATGGGGGGGGGGGAATGGATTTTTTTTCATATAAAAAGAATGGTTTTCATGTTCCAATAAATGTTTTAGTGTGATTCTATCCATTTATTAATAAAATATGTTGATGTCAAATTACTCATTGAAAAAAATATTTTTCTTATAGTTTGTTAAGTCATGGATCAATAAATTATTCTTTATGAAGGACTTAGGTGAGGAATCATATATTATTAGAATCAATATCCATCATGATAGATCCAAGAGTCTAGTCAGCCTAAGACAACGTAAAACAATTGATAAGATACTTAAGAGATTCTATATGGGAAAATATTAGAGGGTATTTTTCCTAAAATATTTTTGAATTCCTATATCTAGGAATAGTTTTCCTCAGACACATGAGGAAAGAAACATAATGGAAATGATTCAATATGTATCAATGATTGGTTCAATCATGCATGTTATGCTATGTACTAGTAATGATTTCACCTATGAAATAAGTGTGGCATGAAGATAACAAAATTATCTAGGTGACTGCCATTTGGTGAAGGTAAAGATTACCCTTATGTATCTGAGGTGTACTAAGGATACGTTCCAAATTTATATAGGATATATGCAATTAGTCATCAAATAATATGAAAATGATTGTTTCAAAAGTGATCAAGATGAAGTCACAAACAGAATACATATTGACATTTAATGTAGGTTATTTGAGCTAGAAGAGCACAAAGCATGATGTGGTTGCAGATTATATAGAATAATCTGAGTATAGTGTCTCTCCAAAGGTATCCAAATAGGTAGTATGGATATGAAACATTTTCCAATAGAATTATGTGGAAACAATCATTAAGGATCCTATCACGCTCTATTGTGATAATAATATAGTGGTGTATCTTAAAAAAATCCAAGGTCACATCCACAGATGAACAATATAATTCAAAAGTGTCATATCTTGAGTGATTTTTCTCAGAGAGGTGAAGTTACCATGAGAATTATTTACTTGGAAGATAATATAGAATATCCCTTGATTAAATCCAAATCACATTAGAAACATTACTATCACGTGATTCCTAGCAAATGATATTCCTAGGTAGTTGTCTATATACCAAGTAGGGGTATGTTGGAGTTGGTTTCCTAGGATCAACTATTTTCATATTGATTACATGTATATTTGATGTATTGAATATTAATAAAACTTCTTATTATATATTTTTCATTCTTTTTTATGACTCTAATGTAATAATGTTCTACAGTATACATCACATTGATATTTCTATATCATTTCCCCAATTTAATTATAACCCTGATTTGCTATGTCGATATTCTTAAATAATATTTTTCGATTAGAAAACATACTATGATGGTACGCATAGTATATATACTACTAAGTTCGAGTACTTGTAAGTAGATGAGGCTTATTCTCATGAAATTTTCAATTCTCAATATCTAATATGGTAAATTATAAGAATATCCCTTCTAGTAGGAATTCTACATGTTTTTGTGTCATTGAGTATTCCAATCTCCAAGCCTGTGTGATGGTCCTTAGACTTTAAGATTATTATTAATGCATGTTAAAAATTGTGTACTTAGATGTATTTTGTATACCATGATGGCAACAATTCATGGAAAATTTCGATACGTAGGGTGAATCATGAGTGACATGTCATTAATGGATAAGTTAAGTAAGAAAATTTTCCTTTCTATATTTATGAATCCTAATATCATGGCCCTTTTATTGGAATAGAAGAATCACATTAAATTCCATGGTCATAGTGTAATGACTTATTTATTTCATAAAGTCTAATAAAGACATATAAATAATATATGTTGGTGACACTGATGTGAAAACTGAATGATGAGATATTATGATAAATATATTAGGTTACATGTTGAGCATTCATATGTGATTTTAATCATTGAGACATTATGTTCTTTCTCTTGAGTTCCATGACCCATTTCTAGATAGTAATCTTGGAAAGTAGGAAAACTTTCCTAATTCCAAATATAAATAATCCTAGAGGGTCACAACACCACAAAAATATAATTCTTATGTCTATTGTATATTGCATCCAAAAATTGAGAACATAGAATTATTTCACACAACAAATTATCTCTTGAATCCTATTGTCTCCTCTTATGAATGAGAAGAACAAGATAAATTTCTTCAAGACCAAAGAATGGGTGACAAAGGATAAATAATTAATGACATTAAATTCTATGTGTTATCACTTGATGATTTCTTTTTGTTGCTCGTAGATTACTAGATCTTGTGTAGATCACCATTAAAAGGATTGTATCTGTGGATCTTTACAACATAATGAAGTAAATATTAAAGGGTATTTTAGGATAATATAAAATAATTAATGAATAATGTTCTGAATCCCATGTATTTATTTCTCCATATATTAAATAAATTAATTAAAAATTTGACTTGCAACATCCTCGCTCATGGTTTTAGACAATGATTATTAAAATAAATTCTAATAAACCACCCACCACTATATGATTATGCTGTACTCAGAACCATCAATATTCATATTATAAATACTGAGTCCACAATAAACCTCTCCTTAATTTCTCAAAGGATCACATAAAATTAAATTTATGCATGATGAATTTTTTTGAAATAAACCATAAATGTAACTATTTCATTTAAAATCATTGATTTGATTCACTCATTGTCTATTTTTCATGGATCAAAGGTGCTAGGATTAGTGTCCTATATATCATATACACATCCCCCCCAACTCTTGGAACATTGATACTATATTTTTAGGTTCTATAATTGGAAATAAGTTATAATTACAATGTTCATATGATATCATTAAGAACACGAACTCGATCCCGAAAGTGTGATAAATTTTTCATTTTTAATTCTTTGGTATCTCACTATATAACATGATAAATAAGTGGATAGAAATAGACATTCATCCAAATGGAGGATATATTTATTATTGAGTCTATAATTCACTTATATACTTGGGTTATACTTTCCAAAACTGAACTTTTGTCCCTAGAAAGTTAAAACCTTCATTTTAGACCCCTTTTCACACTCATGAATTAATTTAACTTTACATGATTTTTATGACTACTTTATCACTAAATTGTAACAAATTAACATGTTATTTGATAAATATTAGCCATTAAATAATCTTTTTATCTCACTTAATAATTAAAAAATCGTGAATGAGTTATCTTCATTAAAAAATTTATTTTTCCATGTTCACTTTTATGATAAAAAACATGTGAATAAATTGATAAATGTATAAAATAATAATAATTAAATAAAAGAATAATATAAATTAATTAATTCACTTGGGATGGATCATACTCAAACATTCAACTACCCACACATGTGAGGGAAAAATCGTCCTAATATTCTATTCATCTACAAAGGTGGAACTAATGGATACACTTAATGAGTGGTCATCTTAGTACTTATCTCAATTATTGTGAGTGTAACTCATAGAATAGGAGAGGAGGATATCGACGCATAAAAGTCCCTAAGGAGATAAAAAAATTAATATCTATATCAACCACTTAAAAACATACTCTTTTTAATATAATATCTTTGTCTCATGATATCTCATAAAGAAGGATGCACACTTACGTCATCATCTGTTGGATTCTTTATATATTTTGTGACCTTACTAGATGGGTTAACCATTTTGTGCCATGTCCAATGATTTAATGAATTTATTACCATATTATTCAACCATGTATTACTATATATATCTTCTTCTACTCGGTAGAGAAAAATTATATATTGATCATTCAACCAATGTCATAACACTAATGAATAACCCAACAAAAGCTATCTCCCCAAGACTTCAATTCTATGGTTTTACCCTTTAATAAAAGTATGTGATCAAACATTACACATTAATAATTAAATAAAATCAATATACTAATATACTTGATCATAGAAAGAAACAACCAATGACAGTTGAAACATGTGGTCTTTCTGTTGGCAGACCAGTCCTCAGGATCTATTCTACTTTAGATCACATAGTGTTAACTTCATGAGAAGAATTATAAATTCTTCTGATCTCCAAGATCCTAATAGTTAGATATCATCTATGCTCCATCAGTATTATATATGTAGAACATTTAATATATAATTATAATACTATCATAGTATCTTTCGTTTCTTATTATTACTAGGAACTTCTATAACCATTTGATACGACACATAATCTACAGACATTAACATGAATACAATAGATGTAAAAGTATCAAAACTATATGGTAAGAAAAGAAACATGTATATATAAAACTGTACATATGTAACGTAATAAAATTACATAAAGTATATGGGTTTAGGAGACCCACCCACAAGAAAAATTATATATAGTATTAGAATAAATCATATTTACATAAATGGTGTTAAATAATTTCATGAATTTACATTTTAAAATATAAAATTTACGAAAATATGATTTCATGAATGATTTAATGTAGGTAAATATATTAATCATGACCAAAAGGTTGGTTAGAATTTTTAAAATTAGTATCACTTAATATCCCTCTAATAAGAGATGGTAGAAAAATTTCATTTTTTTGTGACAAAACATTATCATTTAGATGGAGTGGTGATACATCTTCACATGATTTTCAAGTCCATATGAAGGGATACCTATCATTATTTTAAAACCTAAGAGAAAATTTTCTCTAGTATACATCTATCTTTAAGGAATTCATATTAGTAAGAATCACCTCAAAAACATTATTGATGTTGAAAAACCTCTATGTAAAGAATATAACAAACGCATCATAGTTGTATAAATAAATTTCATCCTATTTTTTCATATTTATTTTAAAAAATGTATTATTTTCCTATCTTTAGTAACTAAACTAAAAAGGTGGGGAATATGAGTTTCATTTTTATTATCATGTTTTGGTAGGGGTACCTGAGGATGTAATGAACACTTCCAATCATGTTGTTCTTCTGGAGGGAATTTTCACCATTTCTGATGATTTATTACAAGTGGTCAATAAGTTTTCCTATAGAATCTTTGAGATTATTCAAGAGAGAATATTGGTTAATCACCAATTATAAAACTTGTCAAAATAAGAGAAAAATTTCTACCTATTGAACCTTTCCCACATATAATTCCACACAATCACCTCACAAGACAAAATTTCATGCATGAAATTCTTATTGTCTTAAAGAATTTAAACATTAATTATTCCAATAAAGTGGAATTTTTATAAAATAAAAAATTTCATAATGACATAGGAAACCCTTATAGAAATCTCATAATAAGTTATCTATAATTTTATTAATTTTTTTTAAAATTACATAGGAATAAATAATATGAATAGAATATATAGGGGATATACATTAATACATAGTTAATTAAGACTAACATGATACCAATGAGAGAAACATGTTTTACCTATTTCTAATTAAGTATAAGATCCTTTCAAAAAAAAAATCCAAGAATGTGATGGATATGAATTCTAACATAGGACGAGGGAGAACTAAAGTAATCTATAAGAATACGTAATTTGGAACGTCAATCCATTTGGAAAATAATCGGGACCCCTTGTAAGTTAATTTAGGTGAAGTGTAACCTCAAATATTGGCCAAATTATCCCTTTTCCCACCCCACCCATAATCACACTCAAATGTTTGATTTATTCATCAATTCAATGAAAAAATAAACTATAAATATATTCCAGGACATAAAGGTTTGTAATTGTGAAGACTAAGACCATCTGCACTAAAGAAATTTTACCCCCTCTAGAGGGAAAGACCCAAGGCTAGTAAAATAGGAGATAAACTAATTTTGAGTCACTTGAGATTCCACGATTTCTGAAACTTCATTGCCTTCATGACCATTATGAACATTTTTTCTGTGTTTGTTCACAATCACCTTGCATTTTCTGATTGAGTACTCTATCACCAAGGGATAGTTTCATTGCAATGATGTGTGTTGTATAGAATCAGAGAGTCTTTATTAATGTCAAAAATACATAAATTCCACTTCTTACATTAACTTAGGAATGTGAGAATGGACCGAGACTCCACATGGAGAGAGTCACCTCCTCCGAAGTAAGAAGAAAATTTCAAAACAACAAATCTCCACTTCTCCATGACCACCCCTTCTCCATGACCACCCCTTCTCCATGAAACTCCACCATTCATAAGTTTTATAAATTATATTAAAACACATGATCAATATTTGTTTATAATTATTGAATAATATCATTCCATTGATGTTTAAAAAATTTTATATTCTTGGATACCACATCTACCCCAAAAAGTATCCACAAATATCAATTGGATATTATAATTAGGGATACTTTAGATTATTTCTTGGTAATGTACGAAGATACTTGTAAACAGAGGGTAAATTTTTTAGGATTTAAGGTGTACCTAAAAAACCCATACACCATACCCATTAGTTTCACTAAGATCCAATATGATTAGAAACATAAGAAAATATTTTCACAAAACCATGTTGAGTAACCACATTGTTTCAACACCATTCAAATTAAACATCATATTAATTTGACATGCACATTATCCGTGCCTATATTGTAATAAATGTTACTTCATTAAACCATTATTCCATGTTCCATAATCTTATTCGGATATAACACTATAGAACCATGAATCATACTCCATTTTATGAAATAGTGTTCTTCCACCAAGATCATGATATAGAAAGGAGATGTTATTTAGAATTCAAAATCTTCACAAGAACCATGTATGTGAAATTTTACTTAACAACCAGTCAAAATGATTGAATAGGTGAGGGTGAATAATTTCATAATCAGAATGATATTTGTTCCACTATGTACCCTAGAAAGGTTTCTTCCATTGAAATAGTCTTATATAACCCTACTAATATCTAATAAAAAAACAGAGGAAGGGGAGAGATCTTCCCTACCAAAACCTAATGATCAGTTTTCCCAAAATCACTTATGTGGACTGAATCTATATTCACATACAATGAATAGAAATTATATTAGGATTATCATGTCATATTTCAATGGTAACTAGGAAAACAATGTTAACCTATATGCCTTGAAGAATGGAAAATTGACGGCTGGACTTCAAAAAGGAATTTCATTCATTGTGGTGATTTCTGGATCGGTCCCCACTGGGAAGGAGTACAAAAGACCTTAAATCATCAATAAATAAAAGGATGGATGATTTAATTGATTTATAATCCAGATGCATTGGAAAAAATGTTATATATTTGAAAATTTTCATTACTGTGTTGTGTTTCCAACATGAATGGTGAAAATCCTTGGTCATATGTGGATCTGAAATTCAGATTTTATCACCATTAGATCTCCTCTAACTGGAGATTGATCCTGATTGGAAAACATTACTTTCATATCATACTTTAGATTAAGACAACATTGAGGTGTCCTGGAGAAGACTTAATGTCAATATTAAACCGAACTTCCTGATAATTTCAGAATGAGATGAAAACTTCAAACCATTTAATCAGAGACACTCTAACACCCATGTATGTGTTCGGAAGCATAACCTTACATGGGTTTATTGTAACCCTAATATAATTATTGATATAGAATTAGGTATTGGTATACCCATGAAAATTGATCAATGAACAATAAATGGTGACATTGGTCTCTTCGCAAGAGTGATAATTGATATCAATATTGAGGTCTCAACTTTGGAGAAAATACACCTCATTGCTAATGATCATGAATTTGATATCAATATTGAAATGGAGAATATTCTCCCATATTATGAGTATTGAAAAATGATTGGGCACTCATTTATTCATTATAGATTTGTACACAAATAGCATAATCTAAGGAAAAAAGTAATGACATGAAGAGTAGTTCAAAAGAGAAAAAATAAAAATTTCTCAGATTTTGGGATAGGTGTGGTGTCTAATCAATCCAATGGTATGGATATAAAGGGAGTAAAATAGGATAACATTGTTGAATAAGAGTAAATACCTATAATACTTATAATTAATTTGATATTACAAGTTTTCATGCTAAAAATTACACTCATCTACATAGGGATGATAAATACTTGCTGGAGCATTATTCGGATATTTGGACTTGGATAGTTCCCTACAATATGAATATTTCATGATAGATTTGATTAATAATGACCAAGATATGGCATTAAAATTAAATAAGCAGTAGCATTTCACCACTAATGACTAGTTACAACCTACTCCAAGTATAGAACAAAAACCTTCTACAGTCCAGATTCAGAATGAAAATTGATGATCAATGACCACAATTCTAATCACCAACTCCAAGGTAAGGGATGATTCCCCTCAACATGAAATTCCTATGGCTACCATAAAATTCACAAAACACATTGATGGTTTAAAGAAAACCGATCCATCTAGGAAATATGGAATATAGAGTTCATAGAAGCAACTAAAAGGGGGTTATCACCCCAAAGCTGGTTCAAAATTAGGATTCTATTTTGGAACTGTTCGGGAATATCCATCTATGAATTACTGAGTTCCCTATGGTTTATTGTGGGAAAATAAAAACCCAATATTATTGTAATCTTAGATCCCAATAGAAATATCCCTAATCATGAAAATAATATTAAAAAAGGTTATATCTTTATTGAATAAAATCATATTAGAAATATCACTGATAGACTTTGGTTATTTGTCCACATGAACATGAATTATCCTACTCTGGTCAATTGAAATAAACAATCTATAACCTGCTGCTTTCATGATGCAGTAAAAAATATCTAATTATTAGTGATATATGATTTTAAATCCTATATTGTGAAGATACCACAATGTTCAAAGTTGAAGACACATTCATTCACTATTTCAAACACATGGATCATCATTGGGGATTTCAACAATATTGTTCACATGGATAGAAAACTAGGACTGAGATCATACTCCCTCTCCATTAAATATTTTTGGGAATTCAATGAATATTTTAATCTTACCAAGACCAATCCTGTTGGGGAAAAAAATTACATGGTACAGGAAACACCTCAACGGTGTTAAGGCTAGAAGAATTGATAGATCTTTTTTCAACAAAAGTTCTCATTGAAATTGGAGTTCCTTATCATTCATCTCTTTGGATAGACAAAAATTGAACCGTCATCTAATTATAGTGAACTAACTAAATAGATATCAAATAAATAATCTTCCATTCAAATTTATTAATGCCTAGATTTCTCAAAAAGACTGGACTAAAATTTTCTGTGAGACATGGGAATATTTTTATGGAAAGAACAATGAAATGGAATTTATTACCAATCGTACACTGCTCAAATAGGGTCATAAGGAATGGAGAATGAAAAATTTTAGTTTCATGGATGAATAAATTGAATAACATGAATGTTATTTACATTATATCCAAGAGTCCATAACCAAACACATCTTCCCTAGGAATCTCACTCATGAAATGGTGCAATCTACAATGATATAAAATCTTCTTAGACATAAAGATAGAATCTAAAGAGATATCCTCAAATTTGGATTTATTAGTGAAGGGGGTTGAAATAAAAAACATTTCAATGCTCTCAAGAAAAAAAGAAGGGATAATAGGACTCTTTCTCCCCTTAATGATGGTGACCTATTCATTGAAGAAAGTCAATCATTAACCATCCACATTATATCCTATTTTCAGAATCTTTTGAATTCCCCATCCAAAAAATGCATCTCTAATGGAAGGTATTATTCCCAAACTAGTCACTAAAGAGGAAAATATTATGATTATATCTTACCCCCATTGAAAATGAAATTAAAGATTCAGTATTCAGTATCAACAAAGGGATATCCCTCAACCCATATGTATTTACCAATAATTACATTCATGTTTACTAAGAAATCATACAATGATATGTTTACAATATAGTTAAATAGTTTTTCAAAACCAGATCTCTGGTGGATGGAAAAAATTCCCAATTTCATTCCCTAATACCTAAAGTGGATAATTCCTGTGACATTATCCAATTCAGACAAACGGTTTTGGCCAACACCATTCACAAAGTGGTCACCAAAATTCTATGCAATAGGTTTTCTAGAGTTTCAGATAAAACATCTTCTTAGAACCAATTCAGTTTAATTAAGTAAATGAATATTCAAGACTCTCTTCTCATGTCATTAGAATTTGTGATTTTTATTAGGAAACCTATTAGATGTGGTGCTGATTATCTCAGTCTAGTCATGATAAAATAATTTGATATAATCAATTGGAGCTTCATTGGAAATGTTCTAAATAGCATTGGATTTGATATGAAATTCATTCTCTAGATCAGAGTCTTTATTGGGTCAAAACATTTATTTATTCTCATAAATAGATCATCGGAAGGGTACTTCACTTTCACAAGGGGCCCAAACAAGGTGACCCTATGTCCATTATCATCTTTACCATTACTGAATATTATCGTAATAGATTGTTCATTCAAATGGTTGAAAATGTTACTTGAAGACTATTAATGCGAATAGAGGTACCACCACACCTTCACATATTTTTTTTTCTAATGACGTTATTATTTTTACCCAAGGAGACTGAAAAACAAAAAAAAATATAAAAATTGTTCTCCCACACTATGAAGTTATATTGAGAAAAGAAATCAGTCAGGAAAAATCATTCATATACTTTGGAAAACACTTTAATTATATCATTAGAGGAATCATTCAAAAATAATTGGGTATTAAGGAAGGTTATCTTCCATTTAACTACTTATGTTCCCCTCTCTTTTGGGGAAGACATATATATTCTTATTTCACCAAAATTTGAGCCAGATTATAAGAACATTTCCCTTGTAAAAGGGACAAACTATTTCAATGGTAGGGAGAATATTCCTTGTCAAGCACATTGTGATCTCTAAGATTTTTTACTCATTAATGGTGTATGCTTATCTGATCCCTCTAATCAATGACATCAATTCATCTACAAGGATCATCAAATGGAGTGTTAGTATCTTGGAGATACAAATTCCCACTATGTCCAAGAAAATATTCTACAAACCATAGAACCTCGTGGGAATCTGCATGAATAATATAAAATTGTTCAACCAAGATCACTAAGAACAATTCATATGGAAGTTTTTCAATAGTAAATATGAATCCTTGGAGTTTCTTAGAATTGGATTAATGGGGAACCTCATGTATAAAAGATTATAATACATGGAATCCTCAATATGGAATAGACTAAGAAATATGTTTGAGAAGGTGTATAGAAAATATCACTGGATAGAGAATGTTAACTCATAAATAATATTTTGGAAGGATATATTGATGGAAACTCCATTAATGAATAGTAAAAACATAGTTAATAAAGAAAATGGTACGAATATCACCAGTAAAGGTCAATTATGAAGTGCGACTCACATCCCAAATGAACTTTTAGTTGAAATATCAAATTTTTTCTTCATGGGGAATGATGATTTCTTATTTTAGTAACCATCCACAAGTGTTATTCTACACTCTAAAAACATCTACAGTCATGAGATGAAAGGTAATCTCAGTTGGATTTTGGAATTTAACAACTTTTGGATGCAACTATCCCTCTTTTTACTATTTGGAGAGTAACATACTACTGTGTTCCAGGGGATTATTTTCTGCAACCAAGAGGTATTACACTCTGTTATAAGTGATCTATATGCCACCAATACTAAGAATACATTGATCATCTATTATTTTCAAGTGACACAACTTCATCCTTATGGATTTTATTGTTTGAATTATTTGTAATGCATTCTTTCTATATAGAAAAAACTGAAAACATGTTATATGAAGTGCTAAAATATCAATTACCTAGAAAACTAAAAAACATAGTTCCCATTATCTGTGAAAAACTACTAAAAGTGTATTAGTGTGGGAGAAACAAAAATTATACATGATAACTTATCATTTCTTCTTCAATATTTATTTTTGGAAATCACAATGTTCATTTGAAATGAAAACCATCTTCAAAAATGACAAAGAAATAACTCAGTTGGAGACTTTGTTATACTCAAGCACCTGAACATCATAGGTAACTATACTCCCAATAATTGAATTCTTTATGTTTTACGGATTTCCACATTTATTGGATGGAAAAAGTGTAACACAGATGAAAAATCCAAAGGAAACCGTAGTCCTGTAGGATTTGGGGTTGTCACCAGGGATCATAATAGAGTGGTAATTGACTGCATTCACAGAACTTTTAGACATTACACTATATAAGAAAAACAATTGGAATAAGTTCTAGTTCTAATGTGACTCGACCACCATTATGTAGGTGGCGAGGTTTAGTATAATTATTATGTCATCAAATCTCACTACAAGATAGTATGATTTCATGAACAAGTTATCTACAATGAGTTATATAATTACTCATACCATTCAAGAAGTTAATTATCTTAATAATTCACATGAAAACAAATAATTTTTCCAAGACACTTTCACTCGTGATGATACACTCCCTCTTAACATTTTACATATTCATGAAAAAATGTAAACCCCCTTCTTTCCACCTAATGTAACATTATATTTCATTTATAATAAGAGTCTTTGTGCTCATCCTTTTGAAAAAATTAAAAATAATATTAGGTTTTATAGAATAACCATAATTTACAAATAATCTTTTTAGAATATTATCGGGGAATTATAAACAATGTGGATCTTGGAATTTTATTTCCAATAATATTTCATTCTAAATTGGGATAGAAAAAATCATCATGTTGTTATGGTTATCAGTGATTTATGTGAAAACATTTATTATAGTTTCCTTATCACCTCCTTCTTGTAAACCCTCATCATGTTTAGCTTCATTTAGATAGGATGATAAATAGTAAACTTCTAGAGGCCCCATGGTGTTAACATCATTGATATGGAGTCTCTACAATAACTAAGTATTGAGGTTAGTATGAAAAATTCTCTCACAGAGGATATCATGGAAAAACCTAGTGTTCATATCTTTTTCATTATGTTTGAAAATTATAAACCTTTCATTTTCTTATCATTCATCAATTATGATAATTTTGGTTTAATATTTTTTTTATATGAATGATTTGATAAAATGTTATCATCTTAGTTATTGAGGATATAATTTTAAAGACATTATATCGTAGCATCCATAGATCCTAAGGTGAAGGGGTTATTTGGTTATTTTTTCAATCAAAGAAGGAGGCTAAAATTTAGTTTCTAATTTTATTATGAAGGATTTCCTATGGTTGGCCCTATAACTTGGTGAGACAATAATTCATGAAATTGTACATGAATTTATCTCAGGAATATATTTTATGGACTATCAGAAGAGGTTCGTATATGATGAGGTTCCTCCAAAAATAACAAGGATGGGGTGTGATCCTAAAGATCTTGATTTTTTTAGTAAATGAGAATTACAGGAAAAGGGAAATACCCTAAAAGATGGTAAGGAGACTTTCTAGGTGTCAGAAAATCATTTTCACCCTTCTATTTGTCACACTAAGTAAAATTCTCACCTAATTAGCCGAGGTCAAGGATTTTGTTGTTAATAATAAATTTTTAAAAAATATTTCATGATCTTCTTGAAAAAAAGTATTTATTTTATTGTTTTTATAATTTTCCATGATTTTTTAAATACGATAAAAAACCCAAGTGGTGGACCCCATGTAAAAAATAAAAAATCTATACTAATAGAGATCTATTTCATCCATATCACATTTTCTATAAACAAATGTAATCAAGATATACTAAGAGTGTCTGCTGTTCTTGATAGTGATGTCTTGATATTATAAATTAACGAGGTACACTTATGTGCTATTACACAACAAGACCCATACATGAGTATTATAAAGACTAGTTTAAAGAAAATTCATTATGAATAATCGGGAAGAATACCAATTATTTATTTTAGGATTTTATATAGAATAAATAACTTCTATAACAAATACATTAAATGATTTTATTTTATAAGTAATGAATTCAAAAATTGTTATTCCCATAATGTAAATATGACCACATCCCCATATGCATCAGTCCCACCCTCGAATCACCAACCTCCCCCCATGAAAATGTACCACTACACTTGGGACAACCCTCTATCATGGGTTTCCCTCTTAGGAATATAGACACTAACCAAATAGGTACTAACAAAGTCTATAGTCCCTCGGTCTCCCTCCTAGTCCAAATGTTAATTATCCTTTCATGTCCACTAGGCCTAACCTCCTACCCCTAATTGGGCTTTCTATGTTCTTAACTCAAAGTAACACTACACAGTTCCCATATCAAAAACACCAGCATCATCATGCCAAAATACCCACTACGTGGTCTCAACCACAAGTCATCATACATGCTCCATTCCCAAAAAATCACGACAACTCACATGAAAAAAACATCCTCTAAAGGGACTCACAACACAACCATAAGAATTTGACGCTAAAATATATGCTCACAATGTACCAACCATCACCAAGAATTATCTTATAGTATTTTCCCTTTGAGAATAATAAAAATTCAATCCTAAGGTATATAACTAGTAATGTAATCCCAAATCACCCATGTAAATAAACTACCACAAAAAAGTTCACTTAGGTTGGGTATCATTCCATTTAATGTGGGAAAACAATATATGGGTTGTTAATATCAATTTAAATAACTAAAAGTATCCCCAAATCACCCCCAATGGATTTATTCCTAAGACATTGAACTCCCCCTTATAGAAATATTAGTGTCAATATTAATCATGTGCTAAAGGGATCATACCACCGCCATCACCATAAGATCCACAAGTCCCTCCACCATAATGAAATATACATGTGCATGCATATCCAATAATGTATAATGCCACCAAATACATATATGGGAAAATATTGTATGAATTTTTTTTGTCGCTTTAAACAATTTCATCATAGATGTCAATAAAAAAACCATACTATTAGATATATATAATAAAGATCATATATTTCTAACATGATGCATGTGATTCCCTTTTCCTCAACAACAAAAGATCAAAAAATCCATACACATCCTCTTACCAATGGATCGAGAACCGAAAACAAATAAATCATAACCATAAATATAAACATTCATGTATGCTACATGAGGTGAAAATAAAATCAACTACAAATTCAAAAACTAAGGATGTCAATTTCATCCTCATGGTAACGAGGAATTCCACCAAAAAAAGGTGTTCATGATGCATCATTCTAGGTTCCAACACAATCATTGAAAAAACACTAAATCTACTATCTAAAAAATGCAGAAACCATAATAAAAAATAAAAAACACTATAATACCCCCTTGTAACATCCTAATCCGTAGGCCACTCACCTGGTTACCCAACACAATTCAGAACGTGACCTCAAGAATGCCTCCCTATATACTAGAGGTTGTCGAATAGCAGCAAGGGTATATGATGATTCCATAGGGAGACTATACCCCTTGTATTAGAGTGTAAAATCATTACAGAAATAAATAAAAATCATACACATCATAGTTTTAACAAATAGTAAAAAAACTATACATACTAAATAAAATAATAGGGGTACATATGACATAAAAAACATAATTCTCACTTGGTCAGTCCCAAAATACATATCAAATCAAAAGAAAAATAAACTATAATGCCCTCCTAAAACTATATGTCATACCGCATACCAATCTCAAAACCAAATCCCATCAATCCACTTGTCCATGAAAAAAACCCAATCACAATCCTTATCCCCACCCATGTATACAATAACATGTGGATGATTCCTAGGTACCCAAGAGAAATGGAAGCCCCAAAATGGTGTGATTACAACTCAGTAGGCCAACAACAATGGTGTCCCGAAATATAAATATTTTGAAAAAAAGTGAATTTATAAGTGCTCAATATAATAGATGAAATACTATCATCTTATACAAAGGAAATAAATAAACATTGAACACGGGGCCCAGGTTTACCCCAAAATTGCTACAAACATCCTTCGGTCAATGTCGCAATGTCTCTAAGCACTTTGTCTAGACTATGAAAATAACTTCACTTATGACCACGGGAAATTTACCCATATCTATACCAAAAAGAGGAATTAGAGAGAAATATACCCATCCCATAATCCCTAGGATTTTTTGGGAGAAATTGTTTCCGTGGGTTTACCATAAATAACATCCCTGATAGTTAATTTACACACAAAGTTAACCATTATTTTCATGGTATCCCCTAGGGTCTATGTTCACCGCCATGTTAACCATAAATATCCATCTTCTTCGAGGGTCCATGTTTACCCCAATTTAACCCTAATCATAAGTATAAATAACTATGTAAGTATATCATATCCATATCATAAATGAAATAATACAATCCACGAGGGGTGTTCAACACTTTTCCATTTAGAAAAAATTTCTAAAAACCATTTTCAAAACTATTATAATATCATGGGTGAAATACATTTCCCACCTATTTAAAAAATCTACATATCGAATAAAATATAAATAAATACAAACACACACCATCAAATGATTAAATTTTCATTTCAACCAAGCTGATTTACCTTTTATTTAATTTTTTTCCCAAAACCACATCAAATTTCCATATCAAAATATGACATAATTTATCATTGAAAAACCATTATTTATTTCCAAACATTTTTTTCTCAATATCTAAAATCTAATTCAAAAACCATATCCCAAAATCAAACCATTTTACCACTTTTACCCAACATTCCTAAGGTTAATTAACTAGAGAAGAAGTCACTCTGATAATTTTAATTTAAATGAAAAAAACAGAATGCTCTATGAATCTAAAATGACCACATAACACATGAACATGGAATCATAAATGACTATGGTTTAATTATATTGACTAAATGTATCAATTAAAACATTATATTTATAATTTTCCAAGCACCATCCACTATACCAAGGCCAGCCAAGCCCTGTAAAAGGTCACCCAAACCCACAATGAAAACTTGGGTTCGTATATCAAGCCAAAAATAACTAATTAATTTAGTATAACATGTATAATTAATTAAATCACCTGGAACCAACTTTGAATAAATCCAAAAAACTCACTAGGTGTCCAATAATTGTTTATTCTTTGAGAAACAAAGTGTCAGACACCCCCTACAGAATCTTGGATATAAACCAAACCAAATAACAATCTAAATACACTATTTACATAATTAGTTTAATATAAATTTTGAAAAAACAAAATAAACCAAAATAACAACATACCATGATAAACCACTGAGGAACCAATTGTAGAGATAATCTTGAGAAACACTCATCCTAAGATGCTCAAAATCCCCTTGGGAAATGGGAAATTCCTCCATAATCTACTAGAATATCCAAAGAAAAACTCTTTCAAGAAGATATAGAACCATAAAATAGAGAAGAGGTGGTTAAAATAGTAATATGGATGGTGATAAATACCAAATATTAGATTTTGAATCCACAAAGACACCTCCTTTGAAAAAGGGGGGAGGGGGTAGAGCCTACATCTCCTTCATGTACGCAATGGAAAGGGAAAGGGAGGGAGAGAAAAAATTTCCCAAGGGGTATTTTTGGTCATTTAAATTATTTAACCCAAACTAAAAATTCACATGGTTAGGTTTCACAGTTTTCCAAACCACGCGACAACTATGTAGAAGAAAAATTCCAAGCCGACAATACCTCAAATGGTTTGGTTGTACAGTTTACCAAAATATGGGTTAACTTTGAGGTGATTCTAATACTCCAATAAAATTTAAAAAAGGTTTAAATAAGAGGTTTTATAGTTAAAACAAAACATTGTTCTTATTCTAATTTCACTGCCCAGTCGGGGAGAACAGTTAGAACTATTGTGCACTAAATATGTTCCCCAAACTGTTATCCTCTAAATAAGAACTCCAAACCCAAAATCCCATGAAACATAACAAAGAACACTAGGAACATATTAGTACTCATAACACATATAGAAATATCACTTTGATATGTGATAACTCTTGGAATTTCATTTTGAATCTACAATAAAAATTTTAACAATCTAATTGGTCAAAATTTCAAACTCCTAAATTTTGAATACCGGAATAGAAGCATGGTTTCACACCACTCCCATTCACTAATAGAAAGCATATTTTTCTTTTATTACCTCCATATACATGTTATCACATATTATATCCCATATCTCAACCATATATAAAATTCTATATCCTCATAAACACCATCATTGCATATCACCACGAAAAAACATCCCATAACCAGAACCACATAACAAGCACATACCACAACATAATTTCATTTCATAATGTCATCATTGTTGGGTAATATAAACATAAATTAAAAAAAACTTTTTCTCTCCTTATACCACTCAAAAACCACCTCTACGTGTAATTATAACAACCAAATAATCATGTCATCCAATATATTACATTCTAAAAACTTATGATGTTAACGACCATATATATATATATATTTATATATACCTATTGTTAACTACCATAAATATTTCTATAGTAGGAAGTTAGAGTCTAAAAGAGGGAGAAGTTACCCATTTTTTCCCAAACTAACCTAAATATTAGTGAAAACACCCACAACCCAAATATGTATAGGCATCAGTAAGGTTAACTAACTCAGATAGTGGTTCATAAGAAATAAAAAAACAATACAGTTAATATTATAGTCACATACATTCCAAACATAAGGGTTCAAACACAAATAAATATTGTAACATTCCACAAGATAAACCAAAATATCACTATATCAATCAACAACCATTTTTTTGAATGAAACATAAACAACCCCATATAATAACATAGAATAGACCTAAAATTATAAAATTACCATCTTATTGCATTCTTCATTAAATTATATATTTTCCATTAACTAACACAATAACATTAAATATGAAATTAATTTTCTATATTTAAGCTCAAACTATTCATTAATCATTAATCACTTTAAAAACCCATCATTTTCCAAATCCATCAAATTAGAAATTATTAATTCAATTCAGTTTATCCACATGCCATGTTATTGGTAAGCCATAACACATCCACACAAAAACCAAACATGTAACCACATAAATTACTTCTAAACACATGTCAAAAACCACCACCAATAACAAAAAGCCATTTTCAATCCACAAAACTATCAATTCCATCACAACAATAATCATAAAATAGACCATCAAAAAATACCATAACCAATCAACACCATATCACAACAATAAGCCACAAATTTCCATTATAGGTCAAATTATAATGAGAAATACTACAAATTTGATAATAAAAATAGGGAATAATAGGGAAAATTGACACCATAGATATTCCCAATTAGTGATCTTTAATATCAAGGAAAAATTTCATATTCTAATACCAATACTGAAATTTTATATATGAAAACAACAATTTAATTACCAACATTAAGTGAATAACCTATTATGAAAGGTGATTATGACATATCAATAGAAAAAAATAAGTCTTTCATAGTAGGAAACATAATCTCACCTCACAACAACAACAACAAACCATGATCTTATAAGAAATAGAAAGGGATTTCATAAATCATATGAGAATCACCTTGACCATTTACAATTTTATTTAGTCTAATTCAATATCTTGAATAGGAAAATCCATATCATCCAAGAAAAATAAATAAAAGTAATAAAAATACTAAAATATAAACAAAATTAATGAAATAGATGCCTCATATCCCCAACCTCGACTGAATCATTTATAACTAGTGCATGACATGACATGAAAAATTTAAATCAAACACCACCCAGCCCAAGAGGATAATCATAGAGTCCAATGCTTGACCATTCACCATCAAAACCATAACAGAAAAACAATAAAATTATATAAAAAATGTTTTCACACCATTACAAAGAATAAATGATAGGAAGATAACAAAAAGTAAGATAAGATAACTCACTTGGGATCATATGGAGTTTGTCACATGAATCTGAGGATCGAAAACCAATCAATGAATGGGTAAGGATCTCACAAGATGCACCTGTTGTTTCATAGGGTTAAATGTATGTTAGGAAAATAATAGAGAATTTGACACTAGTACAAATTTTTTAATCATCCTAGAAAACTATAGAATCATGGAATGATAAGGGATTATTAGGCCATAATGAGTTTAAATCATGCTCACTACTGAAAACCATGTAATGTTCAAATATTATCTCTCATTTAATCACATGATAAAAACAACTTTAACTCCTTTAATTTAATGAATTCAAAATAAAAATCTTTGATAACATGTTATAATACAATATCCTAGAAAAAATACAATGAAAACCCAAACCTTTTTCAACTCCAACTTGATAATAATAGACTAAACTATGGCGTGTGAAATGAACAATAGTGTAATGGGAACAAAAAAAAGAATAACATAATAATCAAACATCCAAAACATCATGTATTAGTGGTTAAAAACATATTTGAATCCTAGTCATGGAATATTAAACTAATGTCTCATATAATATTAACCCCAAGTACCCCATATGACATCCAACCCATGTAAAAAAACTCAAAACACATAGATATAGTCACACCATAATGCTACCCCTCATGGTGAAACCAATATCACATAAGGTGAAATATTAAGACTCCGTTTCATAGTAACCCAATGAATTTCCCATGTAAGAAAAAATAGGAACCTCTATTTCATAACCAGCCATGTTTATGCCACAACTATAATTCTACTTTGAAACAGTGTAACATTAAACTCTCATGGATCATAGCCTTCATCGAAACAAAAGAACAACATTTCAACCCAATGATTCATAATTTTACACACCAGAATTAAAAAAACCATCTCCCCCATCCAAATATTCACAATTAATCCTACTGGGCCACATCATAGAACATTATTTCTAATATAAATTTCAACAACAACCCGTACCTCCTTCCACCATCTTTCTACTGATGATTATAACACAAGAAAAACACAATTTAACACTCTAATAATTTCAAAGATACTTTATTAGATACCTATCTAATGGTTATCATCCCCACGAATCGAAACCAACCCATAATGAAAACATCATTCACCAAAAGAAATCACAAACAATTGATACCTATAAAATATGAGCAAAAAAATCACTAAATCAAAATGGAAAACATTTATACAATTTAAATTAAAACATTAATAGATCAAATAACACAATATCATGAAATAAATGCAAAATATCATAGCATATTTATAACAAATTTTCAAATAAAATTACCATATACACCTCACTAGAATATCATACTCAATAAGACATGGACCAAGGTAATGATGCTCCTATGTTATACCTTATTCTGATGATCATGAACATCAACCGACCACTCCATAAACATCACATCATCCTTTACATTTTACTCACCTAAAATGATGAAATGAGTCATCATGAAGATATCGACAAAGCTACAACATAACATTCTATAGTAACTACTTTATCCCTAAACACCAAAATAGACACATCAAGGAATGAACCATTTTGGATAAAACTAGATGTGAAAGCAAGAGTTATATATGTGACACATGAAGAAAATTTTCTCAAATCACCTACATAATAAAAAAATTCCCACAAAACAACACTGTATTATGATCATACTCTCAACATCCCTTATGAGTGTCACCATATATGATACAATGATGCCAAACCATTACCATAGGAACTCTATGTTGTGACTCATTAATATTCTTCAATAAGGATGACTGAACAGTCAGCTAGTACAAGTAACCTATACCATATATATATTGTACCTAAAGATACATCCATCCAAGATCCTACATCACACTTTGTGCATCTAAATAATTCTAAACACAATCTCATTGTAACTTTCAACTTTACACGTGAGAAACTAATTCATATTCCCCTTGATGAAATAGATATCAAATTCATAGTATCTTAATAATTCTACCCAATTCTACTATTGCATATTCAAATACTTCTAAGAGAAGTTATACCTCAAGATTTTTCGAGCCTTGAAGACCACAAACAATTCATTATTGAGGCAATGTCACCATGTATTTAGAGAAAAAACTATAGGTTTCGACTCAATATCATGGGAGAAAAAGTTATTATCTTTAGGAAGTAACTACATAAGCACATATAAAATAACTCCCATCCACTTAATCAAAAAATAAATCAATATAATTTAATAATAATAACAGAAATCATCTTAAATGACTCCTAAAACAATAAATTTTTGAATATGAACATTTATCAACTTATAATTTATATAGGAAAAAGCTACATAACACTATTCAATCCATATGAAAGGATAATCCTTCCTATTTAAGGCTACCATGAAGATAAAATATGATAGAAGTATGACATGAAACTATGATAACAGATATAAAGACCAAGTAAACTATGATCCTCATCAATATTCGTGGTGGTTTCCTTAGAAACAACCACATAGATCATTGCAGGATCAACTGATACTCCATGCTGAGACACCACATGCCCAAAAAATAAGCTTTATGTTTCCAATATATATTCTTCGATATATTCACATATAGATAATGTTGTTCATGGTCATCTAAAATTTTCCTCAAATTGTCAACCTAATTTTCTTCTTACTACGAGAACTTGAGTATGTCATCGACTAACACTGCCACGAACTAATCCTGAAAGTCACAAAACATGGATCATAAGGGTGCTATGAAGATATGTGGGGAATTTGTGACACCAAAAAATATAAATATGACATAAAAGCTCCCATAATGTCACATTAAGTATTCTTTAGGGTATCATCTTCCATTACTCTCATCCGATGATATTCAAGCCCCTAATTGATTATATAAAAAAATAAGTATCCCATTAAATGATTGAATAAATAATATCTCTTTATGAGAGGTTAACCATGATTGATCAATACCATAACTGATGATATTCAATATACAATATCAAACAACCATCTTTCATCAGAGAAAACAAAACTAGAGTACAACATGGAAACAAACTAGGCTAGATGAAACCCTTCTATATAAAATCATAAATCTAAATCTACAACTCCCATTAATAAAAAGTTTCCATATAATAAGGATCCATAAAAATAATTTATCCTCCATGATTTAACTCTATCCCAAACTCAATATCACACCAAGGGTGTGGCATCAAATCCAATTTGAGGAAAACATTGAAAAATTCCTTAGTAACTCTACAATACACCATCACATACACATCCAAAAAACTCATTTAAAACATTTACAACTAATAAAAAAGAGGATCTAAATAAATAAAACCCATTTTATTGTCCCGATAAATGATGAACACCACATACTATAATTAAACATCAATGAAAAAAATTATACCCTAAAGAAGTTAAAGGCTACAATGATAATAAATGATCAATTCATGCCAATAATGAAATTATATTATTATACATGATCCTTTTAAGAAATCCTCAAATAATTGATATTTCCCCATTGTATGCTCACACCTCCAACACACATCATGAAAACATGAATTACCACTAATTGGAATAGTTAAAACTAGGTTCACCGAAATACATTCCACCTTGAGTCCCAAATCACGGGCCAATGTAGGTGATATAAAGGAATTTTAAGATCATGAGTCAAAAATTCAATGAATGAGGTAGAAAACATGAAGATGGTACCTCAAATAATATTTATCCAACCAAGTTCTATCATCTCACTAGTAGGAAACTAACCATGTCAAGAACATCTTCCTCTCAGGCCCTATTTATTTCCACTTATACATCCATGATCAACCCCATTACCATAGAAATGAGGGACATCATAGGTTTGTCCTCTTCCTAATTCATCTCCAACTATATAGAGAAAAACATGTTGACACAACTATATATAAGGCTTCATAGGTATTTGTTGCATAATCTAAACCATAATCTCAACATCCATGATGTGTTGGACATAAATAATGATAGAGAATGTGAATTTCTAAGGATCATAATCTCTATATAAAAATTATAATAATATAGTCCTCCTAGTAGAGCTAAAATAACTACCAGACCCATATAATCATCATGGAAAATGTTGATACTAAATCACTATTTTACAAAACCATGACTACACTGTAATAAGTGATCCCCTATTTTCATCACTTCTATTTTATATGTTTTGATGACTCCACCTTCTAGGAAATTTTAACTACAAAAATATTCTCTCAATAACATCTACATTATCTAACACCTCTATATTCATAGGAAATTATACATGGGGAAACATATTATTTGATGGTGGGATGAAATTCATTTTCAAAACATTATGATATGGCCTCTTCATCTTGAAAATATCAATGAGAAATGGAGGAGTACCTTGAATAGAATACTTAAATCATTCATGAAAACACTCCCTATTAAAGGGATAAAATCTATGGTCACATCCCCACATTAATTTATAATAAATTAAACTTTATGACAAATTTATTCTAGAAAAAATCCCATGAAATAACTAACACAACATGTTCTCAAAGGTGTAAAAATCACCACTGAAACATGATTTATCTTATCTTACCGATAGCCAATGGGACATAATACTCTATCCTCAAATGGGTAAAACTATAAGAAATACCCAACTCCTCAAAATAGTGATTTTTTTCTTAATAAAATACACACTCTTCATACATTTCTAGTATATGATACTATAACTCATGTAGTTTCTTCCTTAAAGACTCATCTTCCATAGTCGAGACAATCCACCTATGGTCAGTGGGGTCATTCTAATATACATTTCCATTCTAAACATAAAAAGGAAGATGAATACCAACTATTTATAAAAGAAAATAAAGGAAAATCCTAATCTTATAAAAATTTATTTTTTTAATGTCATTTAATAATATTTATTACATTATCCCATAATCACCCCCAATTAAAACACAAGAACAAACAATCAAGATTCATGTATAATTAGTTGGTATCATACCCAAAATCTGTATCATCATTCCTTGTATATTTGGTAATATTATTATCATTTCATTATATCATAGGATTCCATGATCATATGGGCCATAGGCGTTATCTCCTACTATGTATCATTATATATTCTATTAATATTGTTTCATTACAAAACTTCTATATTCCTAATGAGTTTCTTACTCTAAACTCTATCCTAAATATCCACCAATGATATGATACCACATTTTTCGGAACCTACCATACTAGGAAACCTTCTTGGGATAGTTCCAAAGATAATGGTGTCCCTCAAATACCACATCTAATAGGTCTTGGGTTGTTGACAATAAATAAGGGTATACAACCTAAAAATAGGAGGCATTACCCCCGTAAATACTAGGAAGATAATATATACCACTAGTAATCTATTAAACTATTACAACCAAATAAATCCCAAAATTCATGTAAATATAATTCAAAAATAGGGTATGTAAAAAAAATAGAAATGGGGAACTCCTACAATAGTGACAATAATGGAAACTTCATGTCTTAAGATTATAATGTCCATCTCGGTCACCAGCACCATCCTGAAAAATTGTAAAATAGATTTAAAATTATAGGGGTGAGGATGAAATTATACTAAGTATTATCCTCCCCAAACCACTCTTGAAAATTTGGAAGATTCATATTGATTCATGATTGAATAAATAGAAGATCTGACACACAACTATATCAGGTAAAAAATAATCCTACCTCACAAAGGCTCACTCACCCAATTCATATAAAAGTATAATTATAACGACCCATACTTTACATAAATTTTTATTACATTTGAATTGAAGCACACTTATTATAACATATAACAAAACCAGGAAAGGACCGTATAGGTATAAAGTCTTTAGAAACTGGGAAACATAAACAACTGGTTCATAAAGAATCTACTTTGCCTCCCATTTATTTCATCATATCTAGAGTCCCTTTTGGAATATCCTACTTAATAACCTTCTTCCTGACCTAGGTAAATAAAACATACAAAAGGGGTGAGCTCAAATGCTCAGTAAGGGTAAACAAAAGAAATATCAATCACATCACATACATAAAAACATAACTTTTGGAAATCTTAACCTGCATAAGAGATCATAATTTCATAACATGTGATAAATCATAGTAGTGAAATGTAATCCTAATAATCATAACTTAAAACATGGAACTTTGTGGCATACACACATAATCATAGAGAATCAATTCTTATTAGTCAAGACTCATTGCCAAGACTATCTTAGTGGACAAAGTCCATTTCTGAACTGAGTTCACTCCTCGTTTCAGTCCTGTTTCACTGAACCGGTTTAACCTGCCGTTCCATCCATGTCTATCTCATGAGATATAAAATCTTTAACCAATTAATTGGAAAGATATATAGGTCCCACCCATATCATAATGATACCATTCTTATGTTTGCCACAAAATCATAAACCGTACATCATAGCATAACCCATGTAATAAAAATGGGAATCTTAAACAACATGACATCATAAAACAATTCATATAAGATAAAGGAATTCATAAAAATAATTCCATCACAACATAATCAAATCAATGTAATAATAGGGATAGAAACATAACCCTATATTATCTTAGATGGAAAATAATTTTGAAAAAACACTTGAACTCCATTCTTGAGGAAAATATCCTTTCTAATTCAAAAACATTTTCCTTTCTTAACATGTATTACAATTTTAAACTAAAAGAATTTGATTAAAAATAAACTTGAAAACTTGTAAAGGAAGCTTCTAGGAAATAATGTTTTACAAATCCATTCATGCCGTATAAGTTTAAAAAACATTCTTCTCGTACTTTTGTCGAAAAAGTCAAAAAGTACCTCGTACGAAAAACGACAAAAGATTCCTTTCATATCTTTTACTAAAAACTCAACGAAGGGTAAAATTGGATTTAAAAAATTTTAGGTGGATGGAAAAAATATTACCTATTGAGGAAACATGGATGTGGATGATAAAATACACCCCAGTAAATACCAAAGTATAAACAATCTCAGATAAAATGAGATTGTGATATTTTCCCTTACCTTAGGTCCGATTTGCTTCGTAAGTGTCCAAACCTCCTGTATAATTATTTAAATAATGTTATTTACTTATTCCATAATCATACTTATTTTTATGATATCATATATGGTCATATTCTTAGCTTCTTATTAGTAATATTTCATTACTACTTGTTATTCGGGTGTTTATTACTTTTTGTTCTTATGCATGTTTTGTCGAATAAATTCTTATTTTCTTTTTAGGTTATAGATAACTCATTTCCAGAATGGTATTAATGTAATATATATAATATTCATTCATTAAATTCATTTATATAATCATTATGCAATGAAGATCATGTAGAACGAGTCACATCACATCGTGGAGACGGTATTCCGTACGTACGTACGAGAGATGATATCATTCCCATGATCGTGAAATTGTAATGGAGTGTATGTATACTATTTCAGAATCAATATCACTTTAAAATAATAATATATAGTTATTATTTACACCATTAGACCCATCCAAGTAAGGTGGTGGTGGAAAATAGATTACACCACGGTGTGGAGACGGTATTCCGTACGTACGCACACGCGGTGATTTCGTTTTCTGTAGGATGGATAGATGGTGAAATAGGGTTGTTTCATAATTATAATAACATATCAGTATATGAGTGATACTGATGTCATTACTTCATAATGAAACAACTAAAGAAGAAATAGAGTTGAAAGAATTGGTAACAGACATTACCTCTTCTTTGAAGCGCCTCTTAGAGACCTCCTTTTAGGGCACTAAAATTGGTCTTTGAAGAATACCAGGACCTCTAGTATGTTTCTAGGGAAGTGGGGAAGTGAAATGGGAGGGGTTGGCCGAGCTTGAAGGCTCAAATTGGTGTGAGGAGGAGAGGGAGGAGGTGCCCTTTTATAAGGGAGGAGAGGGGCACCTTTGGAATCACTAAAAATATTATTTTATTATAAAGTAAAATTCGGTTTTTAATAGCTCCAAATTGATATATTTAGAAGCTAAGGTGGGGATGGGTTGAAATCCTCTCATCCAATAGAATTTAGACAAGTTTAGGTATCAATTTTATCCTTATCATTTAGATTTAACTTTAAGTTAGATAATTTAACTTTTACCGTGTCTTCTTGTTTTCTTACACTATAAGGTTAATAAACTTACTATATCAAGCCAAAAGAACCCCAAGTTGTTTATTATTAATATATATAACCTTATCTAAGTCATTTGGCCGAACCTTAGATTTTTAGGAATAAAATAACAATTAATAATATAGTATTTGTTTTAAAAACTATTTTATGTCAATTTTGACACGATTTGGTAATTTATTTTTGTAAAAATCATAACAGAACTATTAGTTCGAGAATATTTAATTAAATAAATACTAACATGTCATATTAACATATAAAATTATTTTAATTCATAAAAAAGTCTCAAATTACGTTTATTTGGGTATTTATAACATCAATTATGTCAATATTTCATTAATAAGATAATTACTGCATCATCATTGTATCATAAATAAATTAAATTATTTTAAGTATAAAAGTTACAAATAAAATACCATCATGTAGGAAATCTTTTTATATTTCTAATGAATATTTATAGTTGAATTTATCCTTTGTATAACCCTATATTAAAAATGATTTAGTTATTAAACCTTGATTTTAACTATTTTAACCCTTCTTTAAATAAATTGATAATAAATGTCCTAATCTAATCCAAGTGGGCCTAAATGGTCATATTTTATTCCTAAGGTTGTTTTTGGTCGAATTACACTTATCCAATAGAATTAGAACATGTGTTAGGGTAATAATAATATCATTTTTACCCTTAACTACCCTATTTACTTTTAACCGTGGTAAAAAAAAGTAAAAAGTTACTATTCACCAAAAATTATTTTCATCTCATTGAACCACATTTTAGTCCTTGATATTAACCGTGTCTCTCGGATTTTCGAAATTACACTCACAGAAACGGTAAAATTAAGTTTTATGAAAAAATTCAGTTTTTTAACTACCACTTAGTGGTTTCACTATTCATCAAAAAATGAAAGTTTCCAGAAAAATACCAAAAATTAGGCCTAAGCTATATTTGATATTATGAATTTAAAAATGATGTTTATTTTACCAAATTCAAAACATATCAGTTACATTAACTAATTTAAAAATTAAATCCCGTCGTCAAGACAAATAGCGTGTTTTTAAGAGATAATAACTATCAAAAGATTGACACTTGTTTATGTCTGGTTTAAATGTGAAATTACATCCAATGAACAACATTGTATTAAATTGTAAAAATATATTCTAAATATACTTTAAAACCACTCAAATTAATAATTTATCACTATTAATTATTTCTATTAAAAAAGTTGTTTTTAATTAAAATTTAATAATTTTCACTATTCATCAGAATATGAAAGTTTTCCGAAAAGTACCAAAATTTCACCCTAAGCTAATTTCGATATTCCGAATCCAAAAATGAAGTCCATTTTAAAAAATAAAATTTAAAAAATTTCAAAAAGTGGTTATTACTATTCATAACGGCTATTTTTAATAATATTTTAATAGCATATCGTTGTTTAGTGAAACTCGGTATTGCGTACAACACAAGCTATTGAGGAAGGCCAAGGTTGCGTGTAAAGAAAGCCAAGCTAGTGTTGTGTGTAGTGAAAGATTCCTTTGATGAAAAATATTTCTCATAAAAGTCTCGGGTGTTACATTCTACCCCCCTTAAAATGAATTTCTCCCTCGAAATTCGTCACTTTGTAACAAAAAGATGAGGATACCTATCCCTCATTATATCCTCAAGATACCATGTAGCTTCTTCTAATTGGTATTTCCTCTATAAAACTTTCACCAAGCGAGTGGTCTTGTTCCGTAGGACTTTTTCACCACGATCCAGAATCTCTATCGACCGTTCTTAATAAGAAAGATCTTTCTCCAGTGGTACAACTTCTGAGCTGAGTACATGTGAAGGATCAGGTATGTACTTTCTAAGGAGAGATACATGGAACACATCGTGAACTTGAGAGAGATTCGGTGGAAGCGCCAATCGGTAAGCTACCTTTCCAACACGATCTAGTATTTCGAAAGGACCGATATATCTAGGGCTCAACTTCCCCTTCTTTCCAAATCTCATGACCCTCTTCCAGGGAGATATTCGTAAGAACACTTTATCACCCACTTCGAACTCTAGGTCTTTTCTTCAGTTGTCGGCATAACTTTTCTTTCGACTCTGAGCTGCTCTTATGTGTTGTTGAATATATCGGACCTTTTCTGCCATCTCATCAACAATATCAGGTCCTAATAGCTTTCTTTCCCCAACTTCATCCCAGAAAGTTGGAGTCCTGCATTTCTTTCCATAGAGAGATTCATAAGGAGCCATCTGCATACTGGAGTGAAAGCTATTATTTTAAGAAAATTACACCAAAGGTAGGTGTTGATCCCAACCACATTTGAAATCCATAGAGCAATCTCTCAACATATCTTCTAGAGTTTGAATTGTTCTCCCAGACTGACCGTCTGTCTGAGGATGATAAGCAGTGCTGAAACTCAACTCTGTATCCAGAGTATGCTGAAGAATTCACCAGAACTTCGAGGTAAATCTCGGATCCCGATCAGATATAATAGAAAGTGGTACACCATGCAATCTTACCAATTACTTTACATATATCCTCGCAAGCCGATCTAGAGAGAAATCCTCTCTAATAGAAATGAAGTGTGCAGAATTTGTAAGACGATCAACTATGACCCAGATAGCATTATTGCCTTTGGATGTTTTAGGAAGTCCTGTGACAAAGTCCATAGTGATGTTTTCCCACTTCCATTTGGGTATGGGTAATGGTTGTAACATCCCCTTAGACTTATGTCTCTCAGCTTTAACTTTCTGACAAAACAAGCATCGAGAGACATATTCAGAAACATCTCTTTTCATGCCATCCCACCAGAAGTACTCTTTCAGGTCCCTATACATCTTCGTGCTTCCAGGATTAATAGATAATGAAGAACTATGAGCCTCATCCAGCAGCTCCTTCTTTAATTCGGGGATGGGAGGAACACAAACCCGATTCCTGAACTTTATCATCCCATCACAATCGAGGTTGAATTCAGGAATATTTCTCACCTTCTTTTGTAACTCTACATCTTCTTTCTGCGCCTCTTTAATCTTCACATGTATAGATGGTTGAACATTCATTTGAGAAAGATACGATTTCCCCCCTTCCATTATAATTCCAAGATCCATCCTTTGTAAATCCATAAATATTGGATCTTTTGTGATCTTCATCATGGATAAACTGGCATGGTCTTGTCGACTTAATGCATCTGCCACCTTGTTTGCTTTCCCAGGGTGGTAATGAATTGAGCAGTCATAATCCTTAATCATCTCTAACCATCTTCTTTGGCGCATATTCATCTCCTTTTGTGTGAAAATATACTTTAAACTTTTATGATCAGTATAAATGTCACACCTTTCTCCATAAAGATAATGCTTCCAAATCTTTAATGAAAATATTACTGTATATAACTCCAAATCATGAGTTGGGTAATTTTCTCATGGATTTTCAATTGTCGTGAGGCATAAGCTATCACCATATCATTTTGCATAAGAACACACCCCAGCCCTTTCCTGGATGAATCACTGTAGATCACAAACCTTTCTCCACTACAAGGCAGTGTGAGTACAGGTGCACTGGATAACCTTCTTTTCAACTCCTTGAAATTCTCTTCACATTCCTCCGTCCAAACAAACTTAACTCCTTTCCGAGTCAACCTGGTGAGTGGATTAGATAATCGTGAAAAATATTTCACAAAACGTCGATAATATCCAGCCAAACCAAGAAAACTTCAGATCTCAGTTACTATTTTTGGTCTCGACCGTCTTTCGATAATCTCTGTTTTTGCTGGATCCACAGATATCCCCTCTTTTGAGATCATGTGACCCAAAAATGCAACTTTTTGAAGCCAAAATTCACACTTGGTAAATTTGTCATAAATCTTCTCCTTTCTCAGGGTATTCAATACAATTCTCAAGTGATATTCATTTTCTTCCTTGCTCTTTGAATAGACAAGAATATCGTTTATAAAGACTACCACAAACTGATCAAGATAGTCTCTAAAGACTCTATTCATCAGATCCATGAAGATAGCAGGGGAATTAGTAAGACCAAATGGCATCACTATAAATTCATAATGTCCATACCTTGTACGGAAATCCATCTTTGGTATATCCTCCCTTTTGACCCTTAATTGATGATACCCTGAACGAAGATCAATCTTGGAAAAGTATTGAGCTCCGCGTTGTTGGTCAAATAAGTCATCAATGCATGGGAGAGGATATTTGTTCTTGATAGTGATCTTGTTAAGTTCTCGATAATCAATGCAGAGTCTCATTGATCCATCTTTCTTCTTAACAAATAGAACAGGTGCTCCCCAAGGTGACGCACTAGGGCGTATAAATCCCTTATCAAGATTCTCTTGGAGTTGCTTCTTCAATTCCTGCAACTCATTTGGGGCCATTCTATAAGGTTTCTTTGAAATAGGCAAATCACCCGGTATGAGTTCTATTGAAAACTCAACTTCACGATTTGGTGGAAGACTCGACAATTCCTCCAAAAAGACATCATAAAACTCCCATACAATGGGAATATTCTTAATTGCGAGTTTCTCACCAACCATTTGAGATAAATAACCTTCATTCAGTGGAATCAAGACCCATAAGATGGAAGAAATTTCCAATGGATGGTTATGTTCATCCTTGCATCGATAGAAAATAATAGATTGATCTGGAATATGAAATGTGACTTACCTTCTTTGGCAATTGATATGAGCTCCATATAAAGAAAGCCAATCCATGCCAAGAATCACATCAAATTCCACTATAGGAAGGATCACAAGATTTGCAGGAAGCACTTTCCCACAAACTTCAATCGGGGAAGAATTATAAACTTTTGATGTGACTGTTGTGCCATTAGGAGTTGTCACAGCCAACTCAACATCTAATTCTTGAGTTAATACGGTGATACCCTTAGAAAATTCTTCAGAAATAAAAGAGTGGGTGGATCCAGAATCAAATAAAACATTTTCTACTTTAGAGTAGATTGTAAGTGTACCTTTCACCACATCGTTATCATACTCCACATCGCTGATAGAAATTGCATGTGACTTTCCTTTGTCTTTAGCCTTAAGAGTTTGTTGACATTGACCATCATCATCAACCCTTGGATTTGGGCATTGATTGGCATAATGCCCCATCTCCTTGCACTTGAAACATTGAAGTGTAGTAGGTTCATTTTGTGTATCCCTTCCTTTGTTTGCATCATTAGACATATTCTTCCCATCATTGCGGCATTCAAATGCCCGATGGCATTCCTTTCCACATTTGAAACATTTACTTATCCCTTTAAGACAACTTCCTCCATGTTTCTTTCCAAACTTTGAGCATAAGGGAAAGATCATCTTCTTTTCAGTGTGCTCTTTAGATTTTCCTTTGAATTCCATTTTCCTCTTCTTATCAAACTCATATGACTGATGGGTTACTCCAATCTCCATCTCAACTTTGAGAGCACATCGAACGATTTACTCGTAGCTATTGAAGTCCCTTATGGCTAAGTCCCTTCAAAGACTTGGTTTTAAGCCACTAAATAATCGATCGATCTTACTCTCAGGTTGGATAATAATACTGGAAGCGTACCTTTCAAGTCTCGTAAAATTTGCTTCATAGGTACCAACAGATTCATCATCCTTTTCCTTCAGTTCAAGAAACTCTTTCTCAATCTTTGTTCAGAGAATACGAGGGAAGTACTTATTGAAAAATAAGTTCTTGAACTCATCCCATTCCATGGACTCAATTTCATCCCTTTTCCTCATATTCTTAATAAGATTCCACCATTGATCATCATCTACTTCCAAAAAATACACTGCTAGGATGACTTTATCATGTTAAGAACATTGAAAAACTGAAAATATCTTTTCAGTAGTACTAATCCATTGTTCAGAAACTAATGGATTAGTAGACCCGCTGAAAGAAGGTGGACGCTGACTCATGAAGGATTCAACAGAATGTTGCTCGTTTGGAAGTCCTGCATGATTCATAGCTTGAGAAAGTTGTGTGAGCATGGCTACAAGATTTTTCATTCTAGCTCCCATAATGTTTGGTTGCTCAGGGGGACAATCATTTCATTGCCCATCGCATTCCGCATTAACACAGTTCCTTCGGGTTCCAGCCATTGACTAAAACCAAGAAGAATAGTGTGAGCAACACTAATTATAATAGGAAAACCACATAATCAAGAATAAAATTTCACACTTAAGGTATTATCCTAGGTTATTCATGGTCATTTCTAAAACACTAAGATTGTGTTCTATGCTTAGACTTATCCTTAAGATTCTTACTAAGGCTTTCACATCCTAGTTTCCAAAGGTTGAATATACCTTTCCTCTAATACCAACTATAACGACCCATACTTTACATACATTGTTATTAAATTTGAATTTAAGAAAACTTATTACAACATATAACAAAACCAGGAAAGGACCGTATAGGTATAGAGTCTTTAGAAACTGGGAAACATAAACAACTGGTTCATAAAGCATCTACTTTGCCTCCCATTTATTTCATCATATCTAGAGTCCCTTTTGGCATATGCTAATTAATAACCGTCTTCCTGACCTGGGGAAATAAAACATACAAAAGGGGTGAGCTCAAATGCTCATTAAGGGTAAACAAAAGAAATATCAATCACATCACATTCATAAGAACATAACTTTTGGAAATCTTAACCTGCAAAAGAGATCATAATTTCATAACATGGGATAAATCATAGTAGTGAAATGTAATCCCAATAATCATAACTTAAAACATGGAAATTTGTGTAATACACACATAATCATAGAGAATCATTTCTTATTAGTCAAGAATCATTGCCAAGACTATCTTAGTGGACAAAGTCCATTTCTGAACCGAGTTCACTCCTCGTTTCAGTCCTGTTTCACTGAACCGATTTAACCTGTCGTTCTAGCCATGTCTATCTCATGAGATATAAAATCTTTACCTAATGCATTGGAGGGAGATATAGGTTCCACCCATCTCATAATGATACCATTCTTATGTGTGCCACAAAATCATAAACCGTACATCATATCATAACCCATGTAATAAAAATGGGAATCTTAAACAACATGACATCATAAAACAATTCATATAAGATAAAGGAATTCATAAAAATAATTCCATCACAACATAATCAAATCAATGTAATAATAGGGATAGAAACAAAACCCTATATTATCTTTGATGGAAAATAATTTTGAAAAAACACTTGAACTCCATTCTTGAGGAAAATATCCTTTCTACTTCAAAAACATTTTCCTTTCTTAACATGTCATAAAATTTTAAACTAAAAGAAGTTGATTAAAAATAAACTTGAAAACTTGTAAAGGAAGCTTCTTGGAAATAATGTTTTAAAAATCCATTCATGCCGTATAATTTAAAAAAAACATTCTTCTCGTACTTTTGTCGGAAAAGTCAAAAAGTACCTCGTACGAAAAATGACAAAAGATTCCTTTCATATCTTTTACTAAAAACTCAACGAAGGGTAAAATTGGATTTAAAAAATTTTAGGTTGATGGAAACAATATTAACTATTGAGGAAACATGGATGTGGATGATAAAATACACCCCAGTAAATACCAAAGTATAAACAATCTCAGATAAAATGAGATTGTGATATTTTCCCTTACCTTAGGTCCGATTTGCTTCGTAAGTGTTCGAAACTCCTGTATAATGATTTAAATAATGTTATTTAATTATTACAGAATCATACTTATTTTTATGATATCATATATGGTCATATTCTTAGCTTCTTATTAGTAATATTTCATTACTACTTGTTATTCGAGTGTTTATTACTTTTTGTTCTTATGCGTGTTTTGTCGAATAAATTCTCATTTTCTTTTTAGGTTATAGATACCTCATTTACATAATGGTATTAGTGTAATATATATCATATTCATTCATTAAATTCATTTATATAATCATTATGCAATGAAGATCATGTAGAACGAGTCGCATCACATCGTGGAGATGGTATTCCGTACGTACGCACGAGCGATGATATCGTTCCCATGATCGTGAAATTGTAATGGAGTGTATGTATACTATTTCAGAATCAATATCACTTTACAATAATAATATATAGTTATTATTTACACCATTATACCCATCCAAGTAAGGTGGTGGTGGAAAATAGATTACACCACGACGTGGAGACGGTATTCCGTACGTACGCACGCGCGGTGATTTCGTTTTCTATAGGATGGATAGATGGTGAAATAGAGTTGTTTCATACTTATAATAACATATAAGTATATTAGTGATACTGATTTTATTACTTAATAATTAAACAACTAAAGAATAATAAGTAGAAGAAGAAATAGAGTTGAAAGAATTGGTAACTGACATTACCTCTTCTTTGAAGCGCCTCTTAGAGACCTCCTTTTAGGGCACTAAAATTGGTTTTTGAAGAAGACCAAGACCTCTAGGATGTTTCTAGGGAAGTGGGGAAGTGAAATGGTCAGGGTTTGGCCGAGGTTGAAGGCTCAAATTGGTGTGAGGAGGAGAGGGAGGAGGTACCCTTTTATAAGGGAGGAGAGGGGCACCTTTGGAATAACTAAAAATATTATTTTATTATGAAGTCAAATTCGGTTTTTAATAGCTAAAAATTGATATATTTATAAGATAAGGTGGGTATGGGTTTAAATACTCTCATACAATATAATTTGGACAAGTTTAGGTATCAATTTTAACCTTATCATTTAGATTTAACTTTAAGTTAGATAATTTAACTTTTACCGTGTCTTCTTGTTTTCTTACGCTATAAGGTTAATAAACTTACTATATCAAGCCAAACAAACCCCAAGTTGTTTATTATTAATATATATAACCTTATCTAAGTCATTTGGCCGAACCTTATATTTTTATGAATAAAATAACAATTAATAATATAGTATTTGTTTTAAAAACTATTTTATGTCAATTTTGACACTATTTGGTAATTGATTTTTGTGAAAATCATAACAGAACGATTAGTTTGAGAAAATTTAATTAAATCAATACTAAAATGTCATAGTAACATATAAAATTATTGGAATTCATAAAAAAGTTTCAAATTACATTTATTTGGGTATTTATAACATCAATTATGTTAATATTTCATTAATAAGATAATTACTGCATCATCATTGTATCATAAATAAATTAAATTATTTTAAGTCTAAAAATTACAATTAAAATACCATTATGTAGGAAATATTTTTAGATTTCTAATGAATATTTATAGTTGAATTTATCTTATGTATAACCCTATATTAAAAATGCTTTAGTTATTAAACTTTGATTTTAACTATTTTAACCATTCTTTAAATAAATTGATAATAAATGTCCTAATCTAATCCAAGTTGGCCTAAATGGTCATATTTTATTCCTAAGGTTGTTTTTGGTCGAATTAAACTTATCCAATAGAATTAGGACATGCTTTAGTGTAATGACCCGTAAAATTCAAGGGAAATTTTTTGTTAATTTTCTTTGGGATTTTAGAGGAACGCAGTTTCTGACGGCGCCTGATTCCGAGGCCCGGTGTGCCTGGAATCAATTTCCGAAGTTTAGCTTGGGTACGTTCAGTGAACGAACGGGCGGGTTATTCTAACTATTGAACCGATGCTCGGAATCGAAATCCAAGGGAACCGATGAAACCGCAGTGCCGGTATTTGCTTAGGAACACCTATTCCGGAGTTGCGTTTGCTCGGGTGTTGATGTAAAAAAAAGGGGGGAATAAAAATATAATTGTTTTATATTTTTATTTCTTCACTAAGCAGTTTAAGTGAAAATTAAGTTGTGTATCAACTTAATTTCTCTCTTCAAAGTGGTTTAGCCCATGTGAGGGAGTTGGGGTGGGACCCACTGATGTTATAACTTCCCTTGAGAGGATTTAAGATGAGTTGGGGCCCACACAAGCCCCCACCTTTTCATCTTCCCTTAACTCTCTTAAACCCCCTTCTTCAAAACCCCTTGTTAAATTTTGATAACTCACCTCATTTATGGGACCTCTTCACATTCTTCTCTTCCATTAATTCATGACACCACCTTAATTAATAATTGAATCCTCCAATTTAATGAGGGTGGTGTATGAATTTGAAATGGATGAGTTAATGAAAATATTAGTCAAGTCTAATATTTTATTAAGGGAGGAGCCTTTTAATGAGAGGGGGGTCCATTGGAGAACTTCCTCTCCTTCCTCCATTGTTGCACCACCACCAAGGTTCCATCTTCTCCGACGAGACACCGATGAATGAAGAGAGATCAGTGGCGTGGTGCAGACACAACGATCTATGTTGACTTCGACGTCTTCCCTACGTCGGATCCAACGAACGATGCTCGAGCTGGGATCAAAGGCACTTTACAGAAGTGACGAACGCCAACGGCCGTCGTCACCTTCATCTCTTTCCTTACGATGACGTCAAAGAGCCAACGTCCGCCCTTTCGCAACACCGTCATCCACGATGCTCGGCTACTGCAGATCTTTCTCGAGGAAGGGGCTTATTGCTTCTTGTTCGCGAAACATCCTTTGTCATTCCTCGTCTTATATTTTTGGACCGCTTGTTATCATCTTAACGGGAGGAGGTCGGACCGCACGAACACGGCCGACCCTCCTCCCCTTTTTGTTGTGTTGTTGTGGTTCGAAAGATGGTGACATGGTGTGACGGCACCGCGCGGGAACCTGGAGGAATGCGGCAAGGATGCGCGGCGTTGTCACGTCGCGCCGTCGAGGCCGAACGAAAGTGTGGTCATAATTGGGACCGTGAAGGCAAACAGAAGACTCCGCAGTTTATTCTTTTTACGCGCGGAACGACGAGTATTGACGGAACGAGCCGCAGAGATGATTTGATGTTTCTGCAGTGAAGAACGGGACCTGGGATGTGCATCAGCGCAGACGGAATTGAAAACAGACCACCAGAGCAACTCCAGTGGCCCGCGGACACCACCGGCGGCACGGGTCGCTGGCGGCTGGCACCGGCCGGCCGCTAGGAGGCGGCGGCGCCCCGACGCACCGCCTGGAGAAACCGCCGCGGCTGAATCCACGACGGCGAGCTGATGGATCCCGCGGCTGTGCGGGATCCAGGGGGGGACGCGGCGCGCGCCGCGTCCGCGGAGCCTCGGCTCGCTCGCCGAGCCAGCGAGCCACCCGGCCGAGCCGGGCTGACTTGGGCGGACCGGGCCAGGCCGGGTCGCGCCCTGCCGGGTCGGACCCGGACCCGGGGTCGGATCGACCCGGTTCGGGCCGACCCAGGGGGTGTTGGGCCGGGTCAGACCGGGCCCAGACCCCCCATTTTCGGATCACTTTCGGTCTTTTGCCCATATCTTGAGATAAGGACCTCTGATCGAGACACCGTCAGTTGCGTAGTGATCCTTGGATCGAGATGGTCGTTTCGGTATATTACACTCATGGTTTCATAGAACTTTGGGTTCGGCCGGGTTGGTTCGGATACGAAACCAACCGGATCCTCAGAGCAGAAACGCTTATATCTTGAACTCCGGACGTCCGATTGACGTGACATCGACTTTGTTGGATTCCTATTAATGAGATGGAACTTTTGTCTTACTCTTATCAAGGTTTGGATTCTGTCGGAGTGCGGTTGGGTTGGTTCTCTCATGAAACCAACCGGGCCCCTAGAACAAAAAAGCCAATAACTCACAGACCGGGCGTCCGATTGACGCGCCGTCTGTCTCGTTGATTTCCTCTTGATGAGACGGAACTTTTGGCATGCTTAGATTGAGTTTTGGATGCAGTTGGATTGTGGCCGAGTTGGATTGCACCCGAAATCCAACCGGGCCCCTGGAACGGAAAAGCTGATAACTTTCAGACTGGACGTCCGTTTGACGAACCATCAGCGACTTTGGTGATCACGTGGAGAAACGGTCCCTATGAGTTTACCCTATGAGAGTTCGGGGTATAGTTGAGATATGGCCAGATTGGTTCGCACACGAAACCAACCGGGCCCCGGGGACGAAAAGGCTAGTAACACACAGACCGAGCGTCCGATTGACGCACTGTCTGTTGCATTAGGACCCCTATGATGAGGCGGTCCTTTGAGATACTTTTTCATGGAACTTTGTGATACTTGGAGTATCGACCTGTAGCTCGTGGATCGGACCCTCACGGAGATGAGCGTGCGGAGTACGGAAACCGTGTAGCCGGATGAGACCTGAAGACTGCTTGACCGATCGACTCGGTGTGTTTCAGATAGCCTAGTGGGGAGCGCTTGGTTGTAGCGGCAGACCCACGACGGAGGATCGCTTGGTTGTAGCGGCAGACCCACGGTACCCAACAGAAGGAGTACCTCTGGAGGCTATGAGGGGGAGCACTTGGTTGTAGTGGCATACCCACGGTGGAGGAGCTCTTGGTTGTAGCGGCAGACCCACGGTACTCAGCAGAAGGAGTACCTCTGGAGGCTATGAGGGGGAGGGCTTGGTTGTAGCGGCAGACCCATGGTGGGAAGCACTTGGTTGTAGTAGCAGGCCCACAATAATCGACAGGAGAAGTACCTCAGTAGTCTTAGGTTAATGAGCAGTACTTCGGAGTCGTGACAGGACCACTGTACACTCCAGAGACGGGGCTCTTCAGCAGTTACGATTTCGATAATGAAAATCCTAGTTTGAGCTGAGTCTATGACCTTTGTGTTTACCTCATGATTGAGATGGGTCACTTGATAAATTAGGTATATGTATGGGCATATACCTGGGTAGAGGTTATCTGTTGATTTCATAACCTTTGTGTTCCCTCATGAATGAGATGAGTTACTTGATAACTTAGGTATAAGTATGAGCTTATACCTATGTAACGGTTATCTGTTGAGTTTCTTCTTTGTGGTTATACTTGTTGGATTTAGAGATACCTTGAGGGTCTCGGGGTCCCTACTGAGTATCGTTATACTCACCCCTACACGGGCTATGCCCGCACCTCATTGTGTTGGTTGCAGACGACGGATAGCGCTGACGGAGATCGAGTGTACGAGGACTGGACGACACCTGGTGGTGAACCTCACGACGAGTCAGTACCCGGAGGTGGACCTCATGACGAGTCGGTACCCGGAGGAGGATGACGGACGAGGACACTGAGGAGGCTATCTGTACCTACCCTTCAGGTAGGATCCGTGGTGGACGATCCAGGAGCTGAGCTATCTGTACCTACCCTTCAGGTAGGATCCTTGGTGGACGATCCAGGAGCTGCTTGTCACCTTTCAGCTATTTTATCTTTTTCCTTGTACTTTACAGTTGGGCTTGTATTTCCGTCCCCTTTACTTTCAGCACAACTTGTTTCAGTTTTACTTAGTGTTTTACTTCTGCTTGTACTCTGTGGTGTTTTGTTTACTTTTATAAAGGCAATGCCTTCCCAGTTATCGGGATTTACGCCTTTGGTGCTAGTCGCCAGCCCCTGGCCTATGGAAGGCAGGCTTGGGGTAGTCACGACACGGGCCCCGAGGACGGGTCGTGACAGTTAGGGTAATAATAATATCATTTTTACCCTTAACTACCCTATTTACTTTTAACCGTGGTAAAAAAAGTAAAAAGTTACTATTCACCAAAAATTATTTTCATCTCATTGAACCACATTTTAGTCCTTGATATTAACCGTGCCTCTCGGATTTTCAAAATTCCACTCACAGAAGCAGTAAAATTAAGTTTTATGAAAAAATTCAGTTTTTTAACTACCACTTAGTGGTTTCACTATTCATCAAAAAATGAAAGTTTCCAGAAAAATACCAAAAATTAGGCCTAAGATATATTTGATATTATGAATTCAAAAATGATGTTTATTTTACCAAATTCAAAACATATCAGTTACATTAACTAATTTAAAAATTAAATCCCGTCGTCAAGACAAATAACATGTTTTTAAGAGATAATAACTATCAAAAGATTGACACTTGTTTATGTCTGGTTTAAATGTGAAATTACATCCAATGAACAATATTGTATTAAATTGTAAAAATATATTCTAAATATACTTTAAAACCACTCAAATTAATAATTTATCACTATTAATTATTTCAATTAAAAAAGTTGTTTTTAGTTAAAATTTAATAATTTTCACTATTCATCAGAATATGAAAGTTATCCGAAAAGTACCAAAATTTCACCCTAAGCTAATTTCGATATTCTGAATCCAAAAATGAAGTCCATTTTGAAAAATAAAATTTAAAAAATTTCAAAAAGTGGTTATTAATATTCATAACGGCTAGTTTTAATAATATTTTAATAGCATATCGTTGTTTAGTGAAACTCGGTATTGCGTACGACACAAGCTATTGAGGAAGGCCACGATTGCGTGTAAAGAAAGCCAAGCTAGTGTTGTGTGTAGTGAAAGATTCCTTTGATGAAAAATATTTCTCATAAAAGTCTCGGGTGTTACAATAATAATATAAAATATATATATATATATATATTAATAATGTACACCATATCTATTTACCCACTAATTTTTTACTATCACACCCTAAGGGAAAATGTACTATACTTTAATTCCTTCCATAGTTATGCTATTACACATCATATCCAATATCTTTACTATATAACACATACCGTGGATACATCATCATCATAATCACATATCTTCCACCACATACCACCTAAAAAACCCTAGATACTACAAAATAACTCCACTTCATTACCTCATAATAACAGGGTAACATGAACATGAAGGTCATAAACCTCATTCACAACTCCTACGATGAGTTCCCCCAACCATGCATCACCATCACTACCATATAATCAAGTTATCAATTATATTATATAATAAAGCAATATCACATTACAACCTTAATTGATCAATATATATTGTGATAAATCATTTCATATATTACACAAATATAAGAGTTTTTGGAAAAAGGGAGTTTTCAGAACATCCAATCCCTCCCTAACCTAGATGTTTTGGAAAATAATCAAAAACTAAATCCTTATAGGCATCGATAATGTTATCTAAATATAGTGTTGATGTGTAATAAATAACAAAAAGAAAATTAATATAGTAGTCACACACTTTCCTAGCCTAGAGTTCATACTGGTTTAAATACATAATAACCAATAAGACCACTCTTATCATCTCCATCATCAACCAAAAACCACTACCATATCTATTAAAGGTTCTGGGTGTAGTGAATGCACCTGTTGGGCATGTACAACTAATATTTTCATCTTAATTTATGAATAATATAACATGTACATGATGAATGGTGTCATTACCAATGGATATAAATCATAGATTAATTGAATTTTCTAAAATAAAATAACTTGAAGTGGAGGACATTTAATTTATTTTCATGACCCGATAGAATGGGGTATAAACCACAACAACCCCAAGTCCACCTCCAATCATGTAGGAGAAGTTGGAAAGCGTCATGTAGTCAAATCACACACTTATAAGGCATTATCCTTATATACCAGTACAGAAACACCCATATCCAAGCCTATACAATGCTGAAATATAAAATAACTGATAACCACACATGCATACATCTAAAATCCCACCATCAAAGTATGACTAAAATTTACTGGAAAGAAAGAATAAAAATACAATCCCACTAAAAGAAACTGAGGAAAAGTCCAACATATAGTGAGTCAGGACTGTTGTTAATTAAACTACAAGAACACACATTAGTCATTTCATTTCACTTAGATCCCATGTCCTGGTCCCTATAAGACTCCATCAAAAGGATGATAATCTTCATAAGACATTAAACATGTGGGAAAATGCCATACTAGTTTGATTATAATAATATCTAGTATGAAACCCAAAAATAACTAATCATATAGTATCAAGAATAATAGTGATCTCATCATTGGTATATGTCAAAGGAATAAATAAAAAAAACATCTAGATATACTCATAGTAGACACACAGTATAAAGTAAGATCATAACTATATTTCCTTCCTAGGATCATACTCTAAGGTTCCACAAAACACTTTTCCAAGAGAACACACTCCACGACCCAAATTGCACTCATAGTGTCAATATGAGATGTCATGCTCATCATGTATCGCCATATGAAGTACACAGTATAAATCTAAATACATCGATACACATATTGGGATAAAACCCAAGGCCAGGTGGTATACCGACCACCCAATATGGATTAGCTTGACATGTAGGGGATCAATTCCCACATAGTGTAGGTAATGAAGATACAAAGAACCCCACGTAGAGAAATGATGATGACAAAGGATCTCGCTCCAGGACACATAGAGAGATTCTCACAACTCTATCCATGACAGAGTTCCCCAGATGTCATATCTATCTTATTCA
This sequence comes from Viscum album, assembly GCA_963277665.1. NCBI lineage: Eukaryota > Viridiplantae > Streptophyta > Magnoliopsida > Santalales > Viscaceae > Viscum > Viscum album. Next base: position 338,670,460 of record OY728161.1, on the reverse strand, counting down.
TAGGTTGTTACACAATAATAAACCATAAGGGGTTATATCAAGGGAATATACCATAGCATAAATTGTCCAAGCTAAATAAGAAAAGGGATACAAGCCTTATTTGAATAAGTACACATTGTGGAATGAGAGAACATGACATATCCCTTTGGAACTGGGTCCTTCCCATATACCAAGACACATGATCATTACCATGAATGATTACAAGTCATTTCATTTCTTGTTAACTTCTAGCTATGTCTATGTTCAGTTGACCATGTATGTGTCTGAGTACATGGGATATACAGGCCCAGGTACTCTTGATTGTGTTTATGTACCTCAGTGGGTACACACTGAGCTTATAAGTATGTGTTATACATCGTGTTATATGGGTAACATGTTGTGTGATACTTAACTCCACATGGAACCCTAGAAAGATAGTTAGGGTCCCATACATGGTGTGTGTTATTGTACCACATTTCATGTAGTGCATAATTTTATAGAAACCAAAGGTTCTTAATGTGGAATCCTCCTCCACCAACACTGTACCAATTTCTATTGGAATTTCAATAAAAATAATGGATATTTTCCAACTTCATGTTATCACCATTGGAGAACCAATATCCATCCATCCAAAATGTTCAACAATCCCTCATCCTTAGGTCATTTCACTATCGCACAATAGAATCGTGACCAGGGATCCAAAATTATGATTTTGATTTGTTGTGTTCACCACTGTATATTGATCTCATCATCAAACCAATCCTAGATCTACGGTATAATTTTTTTTCACAAATAAATTAGTGCTCAATGGTAGATTACTGTGTAATCATTGAATCACGAGCCAAATGGATTTCCCATGATGAAGGAAGAAATGGTGAAGAAATGAACAAACCCAAAAAATGAGGAATAGAATTTAGAAAATGTCAGTGTTATACATGATTTTATTCTCTTAGAATAACATGCTTATATATATAATATAATAAACATATAAATCCCCAATTCCATATAATATCTATACCCCCATAATACACATGATCTAAAAATAAATTTTTTAGTTTATTGATTCATGTTTTTTATAGGAACAAATCAATAGGTATAAATCCATAGAAAAAAAATCATACCTTGAGATGGATTTATCACTACTGAAAAATGAATCCATTAAATTTTCATTTTAAAGATCCTAAAATTTCATTGGTGTAAATGATCCACTATCTTTCATCATCAATCGCTAATTATTTCTTCAGTGCTCTCTCGTAATTCTCAGGGTTATATAACCAAACATGAGAGTTTTTTATAAGAATGTTTAAATATAGAAATATTATAGGTCACTACATCACTTATTAAAGAAAATATATTTATTTATTTATGTTATTATTTATTCCCACAATGAATTTTAATCAAACACCTGCTGCTGAATGAGTTTATAACATGCCTTGGGGAAATCCAACACTCTGAGATAAATAAAGGCCTTAGATTTCTGATCTAAGACTCTATTTAATATTTATTCATTTTTTAAGAAAAATATGTATATGTGATATTAAATATATTAAATATATTTCAAAATGTAAGTTTGGGTTCACTGGGCCTTAAAATCCCACACTATCTTAGTGCCCATCTCTGAAAATAATCTTAAAAATATTCTAAAGTAATATATGAAAAAATGATATTTATTACATTCTCCCCTCCTTGGTCCTTTACATCTTGGAAATCCAAAACAAACTAAAATGCAGAGATATGTGGTTACTAAGCACACATATTGGTCTCCCTCTCCCATGTTCACTTCTGAGGATTCACATTCTGCCACTAGACACACAATAAAGGAATCACTCACCCCTAAAGGATCCTATCCTATCAATCCTCAATCTTTATCAGGTACTCAACAAAGGTATCTCTATCCTCGATGTCTGACATGCCCCATTTGAGAACATGTGATGAGTTATTCATGTACCTCCTCAGCTACAACACTTAGACCACATGCACCCAATCTAATTATGAAAGTATAGTTATGAAGTATGAATCAACACCAACTCTATGTAGTATTTGTAAAGGGCTAATTAATCATAAAGATAGATTCATTCCCCATAAAAATATTCATAATAGACATCCACATGAGACTCGTATGAACATACGATATCTCTCCTGGAACATCAAATGCCTCCATTATTAGTCTAAATAGGAATTTTGATAGCTCTATGCAATCTATTTCTTCACTTGGATGATCTGCACCTTCTTTGTAGTGTCATACACCAACTCTGGTGACATAAGTGTTGACTCACCTAGGTTGTACAAACATAGTGTCAAACAACAGGTTCACTTGTACAAGGCCTAGAAGGATTCCATACCATTGGTGGAATGGGGTATTTTATTATGAAAAATCTACACGAATGGTAGGTGATCATACCAACTATGACCAAAGTCTAACATTAAATCCTGAAACATATCCTCAAAGTCCTGGATGGTCTGCTTAGTTTGGCCATTAGTTTGGGGGTGAAACACCATTCCCAAACACAACTATTTTCTAAAGGCCTTAGGCAATCCCTTCTATAACTGAGATGTGAAGTAGGAATCATGATAATAAATTTTCATTAAGGTAACTTTATGGAGTAAGACAATCTCCTACACATACTGTCATCCTGATATCTATACTAAACACTTATCTCGAATAGATAGGAAATGGGATGACTTGGTGACTCAATCTATGGTAACCTAGATGGAATCATGCCCCTTAGATGTATGTGGTAACCCAGACACAAATTAAATTGATATCAAATACCAATTCCACTCTTGAACAGCAAGGGTTTGAGTTAAACCCACTAAAACATGGTGGTCTTACAACACTTGCTGGAAATTAAGGAATCTGGTGACAAACTCGAAAACTATCTTCTTCGTCCCCAACAACAAAAACTAATGTCAGAGGTTCTGTTACAACATCTCTAAACCTGGATATACCACCAAGGGAGTTGTATGAATCTCCATAAAAATATCGTCCTAAAACATCACAAGTACCATCGTGCATCTCTGAAAAGACTAACATGATCACCACCATCAAAAAATTTATCATGATCATGTCCATTGGATATCTGAATATGTAGGGTCTCTCAGTTGGTATCCCCAAGAAAAGTATCATTAACTAACTACAAAATCATATATTTAACCAATGTTTACTATATGTAAGCTATAACAAACCATCTATAAAGGATTACTTTAATGAGGCCAACTAATCTAACACCTCGCTCAGTAGCTACAAACAAGATGTCCTTCAGAGAGAATTTGAAGTTAGGTTCCCCTTACCAAGAGTATAGATAATCATTATTTCATAATACTAGTGGAACTATAACCATCAACTCTATCTCAAATTATAATCCTTCTGATAACAGATATACTTGATACTATTATGTTCAGAATAGATGATAAACTGTATTCACATCAGTTAGTGTCACAACATCTTCATTGAAATGAACATAAGATCCTGAGACACATGGTTCTTATCATTTGGTCTCAAATGATTTGAACAGTAGGAAATGAATTCTTTCCTATTCATAAAAATATAACCAATCATGGTGCCTGATGCATCTCAAAATACTATGTACTCGACACCCTCCTCTGGTAATCTCAAGATGCGATATTTCATCAGTCTCTTCCTCAACTCCAGGAAATATACTTGGAACCTCTCTATCCACAATATAAGATTCCTATTTTAGGTCAAATATTTCAATGGATATGATATCTTAGAGAAATTATGTATGAATATCTGAAATTACCTTAAAAAACCATGGAATCCTTTCACATCCACCACACATTTGTGTGACTCCTATGTAAAAATGGTATCCACCGTTGTTGGGTCCACTACTACATGATCTAATGACATAAAATGTCCCAGAAAGTATACATCCTAAATTCAGAACATTCACTTTTAGAGATTTTGGTGAATCTTGTGAACTCAGAGTATATCTTGAACCATCCATTATTGTTTCATGTGATCCTCCATGGATGCAGGGTATAATAGGATATCGTTAATGAAGACTAACAACAACTGTTCTATTAAAGGATCAATGATTCGGTTCGTGAGTCCCATGAACACTGTTGGAGTGTTCTTTATATTTAACGGAATCTCTATATATCTATTTTGACCATTTATGTGGTTGATAAATCAAGTTGGTTCACCAATTTTTCTCTCGATGTTTCATCCTCATCCATGAGATGTTCCGTTATTTTAATATTTGAACAAAGTGGGTTCATGTGGTGTTTTTTTCTAGGATTCTATGATGAAATTTTGAATTTGGGGTTTCCTAGAATGGTTTGATAGTCCTAAAAAGGTTTTTCCTCAATATCGAGGATCTACCTTCCCAAAATCTACCCTGGTTTCCTACTACAACATTCCTCTTCAGGTCAGTTTGGTGTTGTGGTTGTCATGGAGGCTTTGGGATGTTTAGTTTCTTGTAGTCACCTGTAGTCTAGGAGTCACAACCTAAGGTGGATTATCTCCATCCTTTGGGTTTTGTATAGTGGTATGCATGGTGTTTTCTATAGAATTATGAATTTTTTAGCTAGATATTGGATCTAGTATATGTTATGGAGGGGTATACTTTATTTTTATCTGTTCACAGTTTACATTGGGGTGGGCTGCCCTCATTGAATTTATTTGAGATTTTTACAGCGATGTAGTGTTGGTTGCTTGGTGAAGGTGTGATGCGGTTGGTAAGTGGATATGTCATGGCGGGCCATCATTTATTTTGTTTGAATTTTGAATTTTGATATGTGGATATGTGGGAGATCGTGGGTGATGGTTACAATTTTGAATTTTGTATTGTGATTGTCTGTTGTTTTTTAATTTTATATTCTTGGAATTGTGATTTGATTCAGTCTGTTTTATGTTTTTTAATGGTTCACATTCATCCTCAAAGTGGGTTTCATTAAAAATTAAAAGAAATATCTGGATTCAATGTAATCCTAATGTACTCATAGTGACCATAGAGACTTCATAATGAAATCTCTAGTATATCCTCATCCGGTACATGAAACTGGTGATAGTCTGATCTATGTTCAATCACTAAGAACCATGAGGGATGCCTCAATAAATTGAAAACATCATCAATCCTTAGTAATGGATAATTTTTTATGGTCACCAGGTTTAGGTGATGGTAATCTACACACACCCTCAATATCCCACTTATCTTCTTGGTTAACAATACTAGGGCTTCCAATGTTAAACTGTGGGTCTAAAAACACCATTCATCTACATGTCCTATAACTTCACCCTCAGCTCAACAAAATAATCAGGGGCTATATGATATGAAGGTTCACATATCCGGGCCAACTTGGGGTGTAGATCAATGCAAAAGTATATCTCTTGGAGGAGAGGTAATCTTTTAATGTCTATAGGAAAGGTGTCCTTAAACTCCGCCACCACTATAGAAAAATGAAATCTCATAAAATCCATTGCACTAAGTGTAATTCTATCCAACTGATGAGTAATCGGCTACAACCTCATATGGATGAGTTTATCATACTATTCTTGAGTTACCTACTCACCCGAAAAATAAAAACTCTTCCAATCATTATGGAAAAACCACATCATTCACATGAAATAGACTATATGGGCATAAACCGCAGATACCCATTCTATACCTAGGATGATGCTATAAGGCCTCATCACTGCTACAAAGAGATCCAAAAGGAAACTTATTCCTCCAAGAGTTAGGTAACACCATCGAAAAAAGTTTTTGATCATTGAGTCATCTCTAGTATGACTCTCTAAGCGTATGGGTCGAGCCAAGGGCCCCACTGGAATATCTATGTCTTGATCAAGGGTAGTGTAAAGAAAGTAATTACTCAAAACAGTGTCTATAAGTACTAAAACTGAAGTAAGGAAGACACATATAATATCTCATATCATCCCTAGAGCCTCTAGGTCATAATCCTTAACCACCTTCATGTACCCTCTCCCTATCGTCCCAACACCTTGAGCCTAGCGGAGACCACCTAGGGGTGGTGGTGTAAACAAGTCAAAACATATACCACCTCCATATTCTACCCCAAATCTTCTTCTGCATATGCATCCCTGTGAACCTACTTGATCTTGATATTGCCTCTACCTAGTCAGCCCATCCACTGTCACTCTATCTGTCGAATGACATGTTAGTCAATCTCATGAAACTTGTCCCTAATCGTCATAATAGTAGCATTGCCTCTCGTTGAGCTAACTAGATCTATCTTGTAAGCCCTGAGCTATAGACCCCCTATCCTAGGACCTCCCCCATAAATTTCTCACACATCTATTTCCATGTTTCTGATGCCATCTTCCTTCCACCAAAGTATTAGCTTCTCTATGCACACTACTGGAATCCAATATCTTCATCTTCTCAGATAGAAAAATATTGACTACCAAACCATGCTCTTGCACCCCAAAAAGGTATGAAATCATAGAGGTATCACGTTGGATCATATGTCTTTATATATTCCTTTCTCAAATGTTTGAGCTTATAAGATCCAATCACGCACCACATACATCAAGTTCAAAGAGAGGATGGTGAACCTCAATGAATTCTCTACCACAATCGTACCACCCTACAGAAGAAGTAAAAGCTCCTATATATGCAAAAACCTCAATATAGATGGAGATAACCCCTCTATAAAAGGGAACTCAAACTCTGACCATCCAAGATTCTCCTCATCATTTGGGTCACTAAGTACCCCCATCGCCCTATAGCTCAGATGGCCCAAAGGCATTTTTTAATGATTTTTTGATAACCCCCACCTCAGTTCTTATATCTGAAAATAATCCACAAAATATTATATTGTAATATATGGAAATATCTGAGTTGTTAAATTTATAATTAGTTTATAAGAATATCTAGAATTTTATAATCTTAAAATTCATTCTTTGTTGAGGTTCTGTTTGACTCGATCCCATCATAATGTCATTTCATCACATTATCCTTGGGTATAATCCCTCCAGTGATGATTCACACATACACCAAAATATCTGAATGCCATCTTATAATCATTATGTAGTATCACGATTATTCTTAATCGCTTGTGTCCTTCATGTTTGATCATAGAAAAATGATCTTAGAGGATAATGAATTATTAGAGTTCTCTTTATGGATAGATATATGAGGTGGTGATAGAACACTCTATATATCTAGTAATATCTATAAGATTTTAAGAGAGATTATTTCAATTTTTTTAGAACAAAAATACATGTTAAGAAATATATATAACTACATATTTATTAATGAGTGTTCAATGCTTTCTATTTTCTTATAATCCCTCATATTAATCCCTTAATTATTAATGAAACCCATTTATTAATAATAATATAACTATTATTCGATTGTAGTGTTCATCACCTAAGAATAATTAAATATCATTTATATCATTTCTAATTAGAGCATTAAACTTGGCCCACTTATCCTCCCTTTTATTTAACAAACCATAAATAATGATATTTATTTAATAAATAAATATCACATCATTACTCATCAATAAAAATAATGAATATTATATTCACCAAACCTTTCAAACAAATATTTATTTTTATTTAACTCAAAAAATTATTTGAATAATTTTTATTTAAATTTTGGTGATAATCAAAACTAGAATAATTATTAAACCATAATGTAGAACTAATATTTATTCTAATTTTTTAAATTTAGCATTGAATTTAACTATGATTATAGATACACATAGTGTGATACCCTCTAGTACTCTTTCTTAGTTTCAATAGGTAGATGTGTCTAAATACCAAGGATATCATATAACTTCATGATGAGGAAACCATAGAGAAAAAATTAAATGTAATAGTTACATATAATATCCTACAAATGATCAATATGTAATATAATATTTCCATAATGATAACCTTAATCAAGAAGAATTCATACTAGTGTCATAAACATTTGTGATAGATGTCACATTCTTTAACCTTCCAAAAAATAACAAGCCCACAAAACACCATGGTATTAGATTTATCTAAGTAGTTCCATCCCCATAAAAGGGAAAGAGATATCAAATTATGTCAAGGGAAAAAGGGATAAATTATTTCTTGCATTATCTGTAAATGTAGTATCACTAATGGTGATCTCAAGGTATTCTATATATTTGTGACTATATTTTTTCATGGTTTTGTTATATATATAAAAGTATGAGACTTATGGAATTAATTAATTATAATAATATCTTTTAAGGATTAATACACACTTTTTAATATTAGAACATCTAATGACACATATAAATGTTGAATTCCTATTGGTGGGACACGTTCTCAAAAATCTATTACTTTGGAAATTACAAAGGGAACACCACATGAAAGGGTTACTCAAATTCCTTTGAGTATCCACCCTAGATTGCCTATATCATTTATGTACCCTTAAATGATATCATCCAACTATAGAACATATATTCAATAAAATTTTCACGGAACCTCCAGGTTCTCATAATAGTGGAAGAAATACTATGACCTCTTAGTGTAACAAATATTTTTAGTTTATTATCACATGAAATGTCATGAAAAGGACTAATCATGATGTGATAAGAATATTCATTAATATTAATGACAATGAATATATGTAACCATAAAGTAAAAATAAGTTCATCTTAAGGGAACCAACTCAATCACACTCTAAATTACACTAGATCCAACGATTAACATCCTTTATTACACTAACACTCATATGATACTCAACACTATACTGATATAGAGCCTTCATTAAGGGTTCCTCCAAATTTTCTTATTTGGATACATTTCTCACTACAATTTATCCTCATTGAGGAAAATACCTTAAGAGAGGAAACTTATGAAGTATATTTTCCTATTTGATATGAACTTATCTCTTTGGAAAGATCCATCACTAAAGTGTTATCACTGTAAAACTATGATAGGGTCTTGAATAATTAACACAACATCATGATCATGGAAAAATTTCAAATACAAACTGCTTCCTTAGTTACACAAAAAGCCCAAATATATTTAGAATATACTATAGAATCAATTATAATTGGATAAATTAAACTCTTTCATACTACATATCATCATTTATGACTAGAAACATATCCTGAATATGTCTTTAGATCATTCTGATCTCTCTAAATGCTAACATTTTTATAACCCCTAATGAATAGCTCTGCATCTCCTCTATAAACCAAGAACATATCCTTATATGTCCTTGGATACGTAAGGATATCCTTAGCATATGCATAATTTTGTTCACTTGTATTGACTTTTTATCTAACTACTATGATAAAAGAATAGGAAACATCATGCCTTGTACATAATATTGAATACATGATAGATAATATCACAAAAGATTATGAGATCTTACTCATTCTCTCTCTTTCCTGTTGTGTCCGATGACACATATTAATGGAAGGATATATATCATGTGACATTAGAACTAATACCCAATTATATTATTCTATATTTAAGCTCTTAAATATATGGTCAGTGTAGGTTCTTTTAATTAGTCCAGGAATCATATTTAATCTATCATGCATGATCCTAATCCCTAGATTATAGGCTTCTTCTAATATGTTCATTATTGAGAAAAATTGACCAACCATTACTTTACATATTGTATGGTTGGTATCACGTTTCCAATTAGTAATATCCCATAAATATATACTTCTAAAAAATAAACACAATATCACAAAAATACATGTAACTAAATTTCTCTCATTCATTATTAATGAAATCAAATTGTTTTATAGCTTTATCAAACTGAATGTTTCATGAATTACATGAATTATTTAATCCATGAATGGTTATATATATCTTATAGGAATTTTATCATTATATAGTGTCAAAAAACTATCTATTTTTTCATATACACATATTTATGAAGTTTACCATTAAGGATTTTTTTTTTTGAAATTCATATTCTGAATCTCATAGTAATTGTAATATCCTATGGAAAAAAGAAGTCTGATGTATTAATCCATGGAAATCAGAGAAAATAATTCATCATTTCTTATGAATTTACGTTTCTTAAAATCATTATCCACTTTTAATAATTTATAGTTATTAAAATGACCATAAATGTACATCATTCCCTTGAATACCCATTTACACCCATCAAAATTTTCATCCACTATTGGATCGATGAAAACCTACACATGGTATTGGTACATCGATGTTGTATTAGAGTTTATATATTCTTTCCATTTTACATCTTCTAAGCTCTATAATTCCTCTTTATAGGATAAAGGGTCATTATTTTCAACCACTAGTGAGTTTCCATGTTCTATGATTGAAAAATCATATCATTCAGGTTCTCTATTATATCTAGTGATCATATCAATTACTTGTGTTTTAGGATCTAATTCTTCCTCAATGACCTCAGGTGTCTATTCCCATACAAAATCTTATGAATCTATAGCATCAACATTATGAATGTAAATCATTCTCCCACTATCCTTCTTGAGGATATCTTCCCTCTCAATGAATATAGCTTGCCTAAAAAGTGTAAACTTTCTATCTGAGGTATCATATAGGTAGTATAACCTCATATCATTATGGTAACATATAAATATACACTTTATTACTCAGTGTTTCAGTTTTTTTATTTATCAAGCCTTAACAAATAATTCCCACCCATGCATGAATATGTGTCAGGGAAGGTTTCTTCCTACTCTATATATCCAATTTAATATCATTTTCCACATTTACTAGTACTTAGATTTGTATGTATTATATCATGTGTAATTCCACCCCCCCCAAATGGCCCAATGGACTTCATTTTTATTGATTTTTTCATAATCCCCCCTTCAAGGGATGAGATGTCGTGTGCACATCATATCCCAAAAAGTATAGTGAATGTCTTGTGTGACTTATTATCAACCATACCTTATCGTGTAAGGTACAATTCCTCCATTCACTAAATCCATTCCATTATGATGTATAAGTAAGATTTATTTGAGAGAAAATATCATATGCCCATAAATATTTGATAAAATCATTGTTATGAAATTCACCACTTCGATCCGATCAAATTTTTTTTATCTTATTACCATGCTGGTTATCAACTTCATTCATGAACTCCTTTAATTTCATAATGGATTTAGACTTATACCTCATCATGTATAGATAAAAATAACTTATCAATTTGTCAGTAAAATTCCTAATGTATGATAATATACCTCTAGATTATACTTGTAAAGGCCCAAACACATTAGTGTGTACCATTTATAGAATCTTTTTTCCCTTTCATCTTGACCAAAAAATGATAGTTTGGCCATCTTTCCTTATAAATAGACATTATATATTTTAGGTGAGTTAAGGTCAAACGTGTCTAGGTGATAATCTAGATAATTATTCTTAAATTTATTCTCATTTATAGGATAAAGATGGTGATTCCACATCTAGGTGTTAAATGAGTAGTGTAAATTTGATTCGTTATTAATTTTCAGTATTTTTTTCTAATTTAATACATAAATATCATTATTTAGATGTATCAATATTCATGCATGTACATATAAGATACAATAATGATATTATTAGTAACACTAGGTATATAACAATAGTTTATTAAAACCAAAATAATTCTTATTGGAAACATTATCTGGTAGTCTCTAATGGATAGAATATCCATCCCTACTCAATTAGTGTTTGTAGATCCCCCTCACCACTAAGAACCTTCCAACATATACATGGTTACTAAATTTAGATACAAATTTAATCACCACATCAATTATATAATATCAATGTGTAGATATAAAGGGGTTATACTAGATATTGAATGCACTGGAACTTTAACATTGCTTCTCTGGATGGATATAATTCCTCCCCTAGTGTCTTTTTACCACCTAAAATACACACCACATTATTCTCATTTACTTATCGTTGGATATTTATATTCTTGTAAGGATGGTTATTTTAATATTTATACTTGGAATGAACCTTTATACAATTTTATTTATTCTTATTTTTCATATTCACCATAAATATGGAAGGGTTTTCATGATTAATGTATTTATCAACATAGAAAATAAGATTATGAATTTTCATTAAATCCTTCTCATAATTACAAATATTATATTTCAAAATGAAGATAGATAAGGTTTTATGTATTGAAGATGGAATGATATATATGTTCTAACAATAAATTATATTAAACCCTAATATGTATAAAAACTATATTTATCCATTCATCATGACTACTTAAGGACTAGCTGGTGCCGACTCTCTAATCATTCATGTGAACAGTGCATTGGTAGTATCATATCTCTCTTGTCTCACCTTCTCCTGATAAAGATCACGAAGGTGATAAATAATTCTATATGTATCCATATCCTCATATTACATTAGAATATCTTTGGAAATAGATGATAACATGAAATATTTGATTTTAATTTCATTGTTCCCATGTTTTAGGTGGAGAGATAATTATTATTTATTATCCTCTTTTGAATGAAACACTAGAAGTGGGGTTTTAAGAACATATAATTTCTTTTCACTGTGAAATATAATGTCTAAGTGCCTATACCATTCCTAGAAATTCATGTAAGGGAGAATGTTCTCTTTTTATAGCATGGATCATGGTGATATGGTTAATGTTGTGTGGTTTTTCATGTCTACAAAATTAAAAGAAGATGATTAGTACTCGATTAGAAAACCAAATTAATAAATTTAAATTTTATTAAATTATATTAATCTCTATTTGTTTTTTAAACCTAATATCCTTCACCATTAGTTTTGTCATACCATGTTTCATAGATATTATAGTGTTAAGGACTCATAATCCCTGTTATCATAACCTATACATGGGCTAACAATTTAATTGAAGAATTTTTGTAAGAGTAAATAACCAACCACATTAACTCATAGTTCCTTGATCTATTATGTGGTCTCACACATAAACAAAATGCTAGATGAATATTACCTAATCCCCTTCCTCTCAGTTACACCAAACCCTGAATTTTAAATCAACCCTTAATGTGAACCAAGGTAAGTCACACCAACAATTCAAGCTAAAAGTTTCATGATAATTGAAAGAACCCCAAAATGGTATAATCATGAACATTAAACTATGGGTTAAATTATAAAATAAGTATTGTAAGTAAATACCAACTTGGTATTTTAGTTGAAGTATTTTATACCTATTCCAAAAGACTAGTTTTATCTTATAACATATGCTAAAGTGATCAACCATGTCGATAAAATTAACACAAATATCTTTTTTTTTAATTTTTATCTAGTAATATTATAAATTCATTTATTAAGTGATCATGTAGAATCCATAAAAATAATTAATAAACCAATAAACTATAAGAAATAAAATATACAATTCTTGCATATTAGAGTTTATAATGGTTAGTTTATCTTGTAGATAATAATATGACCCTCCACCATATGAATAAACACCTTGAATTGTAGCTTGGTTCGTGTTGCAGTATTCCACTTCAACAATTATGTATCACCTCGATTGGTTTCGACTAAACTCTAGGACATGAATCACCTCCTATTTCACAGGATATCCATCCTTGTATAATATTTTACTCGCATGTAGGTGATAGGATCCAATGTATTTGATATGGGGGTTTACATTACATAAACCACATGCATTCAACACCTTACATAATAAGGGAGCAGGGATAACACATAGAACATAATTTTAATTAATTAATAATATATTAAGAGGAAACTAATCTCATAAATAGTTATTGTATAAGCTCGTGATCATCCACATAGAAAGAAATAAATTCACATTTTCAATATAGTTAACAATTACATATATTCATTCTTTAATTAAGATGTGATTCCACAAATTAATCAAATTAATTAAATTTATATTAATTAAATAATCCCTGGAATTGCATCATCCATAATTTTAAATATATTTTAAAAATTATTTTTACTTAGAATTAGTAAAGTACACAAGTGTACATGGAGGAAATGACATGTACTCATCCAAAATACCTGAAATGATCCTTGTGATTGTAAATTCCCTTGAAATTCAAAAAACATACATTGTCGATAATTACATTTAATAAAATATGAAACAAATTAAACTCAAAATTCATGTGAATTACACAACATCTGATGTACTTGATGCGCATCGAATACACAATAATAAAGGACCATAAACAACTTGTAGATTTTTTTAACATGGGAATTAATATAATCTATTATAAAAATATTATTTCATGGATTTTATTGTCAAATATGTTATCCAAAAAACACATGTGAATAGGTTTAGTAAAATAATTAATTTACCATGTGAAGTTATTAATGGAAGATATTATATATTATATGACATGTACTAGGTTACACAACATGTAATCTCTTTTACCTATGTATCTGGAAGAAGAATATGGATTGGGTGTGTTCCCCTACTGTAGAAATGTACGAGGTGAAAAATGATTAATATAAATAAATTATGGGTGTATTCAATGTTTTATGGTTTTTAAATCCCTAAGCCATATAACAGATACACGAAATGCTTGGACCCCCCTCCCCCATGTTCTCCACCATATGAACATAAATACAACACATTGTGTACCTGAGTTACACTATATGTAGTTCTTCAAATTGCAAACCTTATGGTCCATATATGTTTATATCCCATTTTAATAGATAAAATATGATATCCTCATGATGATATAATAACCATGCGAGATACACATTAGATTCATGGTTACATAACATGTAGTTTAGTACATGGTGTGTTGTTTTGTGTTATCAGACCAGAATTCTGGGAATATTCAAATGGAATTTTTGGTTGTCTCTTTATTTTTATTTAATCTATTTTCATGAGAGGGAAAAAATAAATAAAAGATAATATAATGTTTTTATTCCAAGAATGAATAAATCTGATGTAAAATAAATTTCAAAATATATATCATTCAATCAAAATTTAATAAATAATTATAAATTAACCATGTGATCACTCTGATATAACTTAATGGTTCTAGATACAATAGAAGAACCAATTGGGAATGTTTAACTCTAAATTTAGTATTATTTTATTTTTTATAAAATTTATTCATGAAGAATGATGTTATGAATAGTGGATTTACATCATAGATTACATTAATAGTTTAAACATTAGAACTAAAAGAGTAGGATTATGACATGTAATTTTTAATTAATTTATGAAAAGATATATAATTACCTAAACATATAATTATATATCTTTTAATTATCTAGTTAAATCGATCATGCTATACAATAATTGTTTCATAGGATCTGAGTGTAGAATCCTTTTACCAGTGATCCACATGTAGACCACAATCATAGAACATTATTGTAGTATCATCTGGTGCCAACACAGTCAATCATGATCACTTGTGTCATTCATGGATGATCAAATAAAAATTATATTTAAGGAAGAATAATTCTTGGTGTTCTCTTGATGGATCAAGAGAGGAGGATGAGATAACACAATCTAGATCTGTATAACTCTCTCTAGGGGTTTTTAGAGATATGTTTTCTATCTTTTTTACACTCAAATATCTCTAATGAATGATATATAACTAGATATATATTAAGGAGTGTTTATGTATGATTATTTTTATATAACCTCCCTCAAAAATTCACTTATTCTTGTTGATCCCCTTATATTAATAATATTATAATTTTTATTCACTTAACATGTGCATCACCTAAGAGAAAAATAAATACCATTAATATCATTTCCTATAAGACCACTAAACATGGTCATCTTACCCCCCTAAAAATTTACCAAACCTTGAATAAGGAATATTAAAAAAAAATATCACATCATTATTTATCAATAAATATAATAAATACTATATAATTCAGACCATGAAAATAATTATTTATTCTTTTTTAAATCATGGTTATCTAAAAACCATAATAATTATTAAACCAAAAATCATGAATAATATTTATTCCAACTTGTTATATTAAATGTTGAATTAAACTATGATTTTTCATACACTTACTGTGTGACCTTATAGGCCCGTTTCTTAGTGACAATAGTTGGAGATTCCTAAATTTTAAATTTAGCATCTAGAAATATGATAAGGTACCCATAGAGAAAGATGTTAATGTCACAATGACTTACATCCTCCTACGTACACACACCTTATAATATTAAAAGTTTACCATGATATATCAAAACATATAGGTTTTATAGTAGTGTCATTATCTTGTGTAATCGATGACACTTTCATTAAATTTTTGGAAAATAACATTCCCACATAAAATTAGGGAAATGAATTTATCCCAACTATTATTTTACAATAAAAGGGATTAAGATATAAACATTTATCAATTTATGTAAGGGATAAATCCATTCTCACAATATCCATTAATAAAATATCACACATAATGCACCCAAGATATCATAATTCACCACAAGAATATGTCATCACAGTTTTCATCAATAAATTAAAGCATGTGACTTATGGTATTTAATAATGATAATATTAATGTATAGGGGTCAATACAAACATGCACATATAGGAACATACAATGAGACCTATAAATGTGGATTTCCTACTGGTATACCCCATTCTCATAATCTCTTACCCTAGAAATTACAAAGGGAACAAACCATGACAAGGTTTCTCAAAGTCCCATGAGTCTCCACCCCTAATGGCCAATTTCAATTGTGTGCCATCAAATTATATCATCTACCTATAGATCATATACTCAATAATATTATCATTGAGTATCTAGGTTCTCATCATAGTGGGGAACAACTATGACCTTTCAATGTAACTGATATTATTAGTAACTTATCTCATAATATGTCATGAAGAGGAACAATCATGATGTATTAAGAAAAATTATCAATATTCAAGATAATGAATACATGTAATCATCAGGTACTTAAAAGATTTTTGTAGGGGACCAAATCTGACAACTAATATAGAAATATCCCCATATAATAAAAAACATCCATAACATTATTATATTCCCGTGATTTTACATTATTAATTAAATTTTAGATTTAATATATACCAAAATCATTGATTTCATTATGCCATTCATGTTACATATTTAATGTCATTAAATTTATTAATCAATAATAAATTTTCATACTGTTATTTATCAATTCCATCACATCTCCTATTACTGACCCCATTGAGTTCATCCTCATTATATGATATCAAGAATCCAAAAAATAATCCCTCAAAAAATGAACTTAAACCCAAATAAAACACCTCTAAATACATGACAAGAATCACATCCACGTCCAAACAAATAATTTATTTTTATATAATAATCCATGTGACCACTACCATGAACACATGAAAACCCATCCTCCACTACAATAACCAACCCTCACCATATACTCTAAATTATTGATATCTGGCCATTAAACCTAAAAACATAATTGTAATAACAAAAATAAAACAATAAAAAGTGAAATAAAGTAGAAATTCACATCATAGATCTTCTCCTTGAATAATCATTCATATCAAATCAAAATTTCATATTCCAATACCAATACTGAAATTAAACATTTTTACACAACCAAATAATTAATAAATTCATTTGATTAACCCATTATAGATAATTATCACAATATATCAATGGAATAAAATAATAATTTTATATTATAAAACATAGTCTACCTAACCAGAAATATAAAAAGTTCATTAATATATAAGAAAAAACAAGGTATTTAATAAAGAACATGTCAACCACCCTCACCCCATGAGAATTACTCTAGTATAACTCATTAAATTTATTATGTTAATTTATACCATCCACCCAAAAAAGAAACAAGCATGATAATCACAAAATTTTCACAAAATTAATAATGGAGAATTTTTGAATCTCCAACGTCAATCAAATCGATAACAACAATTGTATGAGAATATAAAATAATACACTTGAAACACCTCCAAACAAAATAGGATAGAAAATGCGGATTATAATTGACCATTCCATTTAAAAGATCTACAAAATAAATACACAACTAAATAAACAATATTATCACAACCTTCTGAAAAGGAAAGTATAATAAGAGACCTAGGTAAAAGAGAATGGAACTCACCTATAATTGTATGGATTTGATCTCTTATTTTTTAGGAAAAAAACCACACAATGGATTTCTAAGGATCTATAATGATAAAGCACTAGTCACCTAGGTCTGGAGGGATAATAAAGAAATAAGATATAATCTATGGGGGCATTCAAGACATCTACTTCAAATAAAATACACTGAGTGATGAAGGAACACAATTATTTTGTACTAATATCTAAAAACAAAAATCACCCTACAAGGTTGACTTGAAATTAGATGGTATAAATATTTTTTTAAAGGAATGGGAAAGAAATGGAATCATATCAGAATATACATGGTCAGAGGATCCTGATTTAAATATTGTCTCCTTTAATGTTTAATCGTATATGTTTGAAGTTTTTTATTTTTTTATATTATAAAATATATATTTTCTATATTTTTTTTATTTTTGTTTTATTATATTATGTTTTATATGAATATTTAAGGTTTTAATTATAAGACCCCAGCCTTAAACATTACATAATCTTGAGTTAAGTTAAGAATTCACATTGAGGATCTTTTCATGTTTAGAGTTTTAGAGAATTAGGCCATAATTTTTACATTACATCTCAAATATTAAAAATTAGACACTTCTACTCGGACCAATTTATTTACAATAATGAATATCATTAAAAAAATCATTTATGAAAATATTCATGAATTCTTCCAATCTCTTAACCTTCCCTATACCCTATGAAAATCAGTTCAAAAACATGGGATGAGCATAAGAATCTTAGTAAGGATTATAAAATAAGTAAATAAAACATTATTACATCAATTAATACAAATAAATAAAATCATACTTTTCACTCATATAACATAAGCTCTATAACATAACTCATGAAATGATATGATTTATGAATAACATATAGAAATCAGAATTCATAAAGGTAACATGTGGTACCCATAACACACATACATTGTTTCTTTAAAAGCTACACAGGGAGTTACATTTGGAATAACCATCACATTATATTCCATAAATATCTTATGAGAAACATAAAATTTTACCTCTGTCACGTTACCCAATGCATTGAAGAGTTATCATGGGCTCAAAAGGCCTAGGTTTCTCGTGGAACAACCCATATTTGGTTTATAACCAAAGAAACCATCAAATATCCAAGTACCATTATATAATCATAACACATAAAAGATTGATGTTATCAAAATTTCACTCATCAAAAATAATAGATCAATTCAAGATATTTAAATATTCAATACATTTTGAAAACTATTTAAAACATTTAATACAGAGAATTTTGAATCAAAGTGTCCCATACCACATTGAAACTTTTAGAAGAAATTTTACATTATAATTTTAAAACATATATTTCAATATATATATATATCATTAAAAGCATTTCCAAATCAGGGAAATTGTTGACTAATATTTATAATAATAAATCTTTAAAACATTTAAAATGATGTTTCAATTAAAGAATCTCGTAACACTTGAGAAAAAATTAAATAAAAATAATTTAATAATAACATAAAATAAATATTAAATATCATGAGAATATATAAATTCATGATATAAATTGTTAAAATGGTTGTATGTACACCTTATAGGATATTAAAGGTGCAAAATATCAAGATATTCCTCAATGAATGAATATTGAGACGTAGTCCCTTACAAAGATTGTATCATTAGATTAAGGATAAGTTAATGAAATAATTATTTGTGACAAATATAAATACACCCAATATAAGTGTATAATAAGTTTAAAACAATCAGACTTCATTTACACATATTCATGGAAAACAAAACCAATGACATGGATATTTAACTTAATGTATATAGATTGAGCTAAGATTTCCCTTAAAATATTTGTATAAATGACATAAAAATTATCAATGGAATGATTATGTGTTTAAAAAGTATATCCACTCAAAGGGAAGTGAAAATTAAAAGATAAATAATTAAACAATTATTACACACATAATATTGGTGTAATATATTCAACAAAGTATGTGTAAAACCCAATGAGTGGAAATTGAGTTTAAAATTCCGTTACGAAAATTCGACAGCCTAACTACATCACATAAAAAATAATAAAATGAGTTGTTAGAGAGAAAAGGAAATATAATCACTTGGAAATAAAATTTACAACAACACAATAAAATGGAAATTAAAAAAAATAACATAAACGAATTATTTGTCTAAAAGAGGAGGGTGAAAGGTTCCTTTACCTTGAGTCTGATTCGTCACATATGTTCATTGTTCTTATTGAATAATAAACATAAGTGAATTTGTACTTTCTTAAGAACTTTTTTATATTTTATAATTCTTTTTATATCACTTATTACCATGTTATAAAATGTAAATAATTATTTAAGTAAATATCGGGGTTTTGTGGATATTGGGTGGTTTAGTCGAAAATGAACTTGTTATAATTACAAATTGCCTATATGGTAAAAATTACATTATATCCAAAATCATATTAAAGATTTAAATATTATATATCTAGTATTTATGTATTTATATCCAGTATATATGTATTTTGAATAGTACATAACATTTAGAGATTTGAAATGAAATGCACCATTCATTGAGATGGTAAGCCGTATGTACGCATGAACACTGCTTTCATTTATTTTTCATATTTAGTAGAATTAAAACTAAATGATTCATAGGTATATTATAATCCTAGTATAATATAATATTTTATATATGTTACATATGATCATTAATTCCATCATTTATATGTTCTGTGTATGGAATTAATGAGTCTTATCACTTTGAGGGGGTGGTAGTCCGCACTTCTTGGAATGAAATTATCGTATTTACACATCATGAAAAGTATAAAGGTATATTTTTAAATAAAAATTACAGTACAATAAAGATAATATAAATATAATATATATCACATATAAATACAGTTCCACCATTATGGCCCCCATGAGAGGTGGTAGGGAAAAATCAATCAATCATCGTTTTGTGAGGTAGAAGTTTGTCTAACAGTGAAACATTATATTTGTATCCATTAGATGGAGCTGTGTGTAAGTGTAGTTAGAATCCATATCATAAAAAATCATTTAATATTGATAATTTTGGTGTTTTTATGTAATAAATGAATAAAAATATAATAGATAGTGAAGAAGTAAAATAATGGAAAGGAACTTTAGAGAAGACTCTACCTCTTAAAACGTGTAACTCCCTTGATTTGAGCCAAAATAATTACATGAAATTTCTTATTCCAATGTTAAGGCTTATAAGTGGAATATAGGGATATTGGGAGCTTATTTGAGAATATTTTTGATGATCCAAGGGGCTTTAGAGGTGTGATTAAGTGGGTAGGGGTGATTCCTTTTTATCAGAGGGAGGAGGGGCACTTTTGGAATGCATTGAAATATTATTTTATTATAAAAATATTTTCGGTTTTAAATGGTTCCAATTTAATTTATTTCAAAGATAACAAGTTTTTCTGTCTAAAACCTCTCAAACAATAGATTTAAGACAAGTCTAGTTTACAAATGTAACCTTATCTTTTAGATTTAACCCTTAGTTAACTAATTTGACTCTTACCATGTCTTCTTGCATATTCATACTATATAATTAATATATTTAATTTAAAATTCCAATTGAAATCAAGTTATTAATTAACGACATAATGTTACCTAATTAATTTTTCCAAATCATTGATTTTTTAGACTATTATATCATTTAATAAAATAATATTTTTTTTAAAAACTCGTTTTTGTCAAATTTTATACTATTCTTGTCAAGAATTTTTTAAAAATCCATCACATGAATATTTTTAAAAAACATAATTAATTCAAACATAAAAATTCATAAATTTCTTAAAATTAATTTATGGCATAAAAATTATCAAAATCAATTTATTTTAATATTTATAATCTCATTTATTTAAATAATTCATTAATAAAAAAATCACTATATCATAATTATATCATAAATTAATTTATTTATATGATTTCTAAAAATTTTAAATAAAATACCATGATGTAGGAAATATTTTTAACATTCTAATGAATATTTATATTTGAAAATATCACTTATATAACACCATATAAATTTTTTTACTAAAAGATACATGTTTAGGTTACATTTTTCTTTCAATTAAATTAATTCTTATAAAATGTCATTTTCACATCAATGTGGCTCCAGGGGGTCCCCAAATCGTCCCAAGGATGACCATGGTCAGAAATACCTCATAAAATAGTATTAGGACACGTGTTAGTATAGTTTAAAATTATTATAATATTTTTATTTTACCCTTATTTATGATATTTACCATTTAATAGTGGTAAATAAAATAATTACTAATGTTCCTATTCATAATGTCTAAAAATAATAGGAACCTATATACACAATATGTAGCACATAATTAATAATATGGTATCCATTTTTTCAAATAATAAAACACATAATTTTTAGTAATTAATTTAAAATTAATTCCTGTTGTCGAAACCAAAAAGCAGATTTTTAAGAAATAATAACGATCAAAAGATTGACATGTGTTTATATCCAATTTAAAAATTAAATTACATACAATGACCATCAATGAATTAAATGATAAAAATATAATCCAATTACACTTAAAAACTAGTTGAATGTAAAATCTATCTATGTAAATAAATTATATGAAAAGATAGTTTTGACATAAAATGTTGTATTTTTTACTATTCAATAAAAAATGAACTTTATCAGAAAATTACCAAAAATTTAACTAAAGTCAATTTTTATGTCTAGATTCTATATAAGAAGTTTATTTTTTCAAATAGAACATATAGAAGTTAAAAAAATTATATTTAAAAAGGTTTCTCTATCACAGGGCGATAAACCGACATTTTAAAAATATTAAAGTATTTCATGCTTAAAATCAGATTCATTCTTATTTTATGCCGCTAAAATTTATAGGATAAATTTAAATAAATTTAAATAAAATGTATAATAATATTTTAGTTATTATATTCATTGTCTCCAATACAACGGTTAGGCATTAACTACCAGTTAAAATAATAATATTATTTTATTATTATTCAGTATAACTCAAAGTTGTGTGCAACATAAGATTTCATAGAAACCCCATATAACATGTCGAGTACTCTATCTGAAAAATAATACCTTTAATGTAAAATTAATATATTATTCATAAATATTAATAGAAATAAAAAAGTATTATTCAATAAATTCCTACTTTGTTACATTCTTCCCCTTTTTGGAAATTGTGTCCTCACAATTTTAAAATTTGGCTTAGAAACATCGTTGAATGTCCCACATCAAAAAAATAGTCAATAAAAATATCTACTTAAATAAAATAAATAGAAGTAGAAAGGCCACCCGATATAACACATACAAGGATTCAATTTTGGAAAACAAGGATATGGAAGAGAAACTAACCATCATGTTCTGATGGAGAGTGATAGAAAACATGATCCGGAGAATTTAACAACAAGAAAAGCACAAACATGTGAAGGGTTAAATGGACTTTGATTTCCCAGTAGGTAAAGTATATGGAAAACATTTTTGTTTTAAGGTTCTTTTCATAATGTTTAGGAATTTATTTATGATATTGACTAAGAACATAAGGAAATATACTTATGTTTCATGTAGAGTTTCAACCTTTAATAAATTTCTACCACAAACTCATCTTTTATCTGAACAATGAGTATTCATGATGACTTGGTCAAATCTGATGTGATATAATCAACTTCTATAGAACCCCATAATCCAAAAAAGATTTACTATATATTTCAATTGTCTTTATACATTAACCAAAACCAAAATGGTTAGTACAAGATCAGATAATCCCCAAAAGATAATCCTTTATAAAATGAAATACTACTCTTAATCTCTAAAATTCAACAAAAAATACCCAATGTTCAACATAGATAATTAAATACAAAATATTTTGTAAAATTATTCCATGTAATCCAACTAATATTACAACCCAAAAATCAGAAGGATTTAAACACAAAGTCATCCACAGATAATCGTAACATTTATCTCTAAATAACATCGACTACTCTTAATGTGTCATACTAAAAAGTAATTAACCTAATCACATATTATCTATGATATGTTAATCATTTCCATAAATAACCCAAATCTCCATATGCCCACAATAAAGACATAGATTATTACAAAATAAAATTTCAACCATTATTCCACAAATTAAATCTCATAGTATTCTATTTTACTTAGGCATAATGTGTTCCCAAAAGAGATAAAATCTTCCAAAATAACATTTATCACTCAATCAGAAAATTATTTTCCTATACTAATGATATCCATTTGATAAAACATAAGTTCCAAAAATCAACTTATTATTTATCCATAAAATCATTTAACTAAATGGAATTAGTCATTCAAACCATGGACGTCATGTAGTCCAGTGGTAGGTGATAAATCCCAGTCTCACATTGGTTGTGGGTATGATTCACACAGCTTTGTCTGACGTGATGGGTTGTCACATGGAATTTTTGTTTTCCTTTTTCAAATACCATATAATTATAATATCATTTAAAAAATGAGATAAAATCCTAAAAAATATCCATAACATTTTTTAACCTCAATGTTTATTTCATACGTCACATTTTTCATCCCAAAAACTACTAACCCATAATTGCCTCAAAAATAAAAGATCACATAAACCCCTAAGGATATCCATTTTGTCTATACAAAAAATGATAATTATTCTGCGAAAAACATTTTCACATATCAAACATAAGGGTTACACATACTAGAAAAATTCATTGAAATTAATTCTATCACCAATACATTTGAACATATTAGCATCCATAAATCCAACATAACTCTTGAATTCCTAAAATGTAGACATCTTAATCATAGAACATTCACCATGATACTTTATCCATGTTATTCCATCTTATTATTTTATACATAGTTCCAACAAACAAAATAATTCATAATGTCCTATGATTTCAGTAATGTCAAAACAAGAGATAAGAAATAATCCAAACCTATCATAGGTCATTTTCAATTTCCTAATCTTCCATTGGAATGTCATTAAGAATTGGTAAACATATATTTGCATGATCCTGCTAATCCCATTAACGAACTATCTTCTATAGGACAAATATTTTCATTATGACCATGTAAACCACATTTAAAACATTCAATTGATCCTTAAAAAAAACTTCTTTCCCTTTCCTGGTGTCAACTGGACACTTCCTTTTTTCTATGGAAGGTTATTGCTTTATGAACTTCATTACCACATCTAACACATCTTCTTATCCCGTTGAAGCATTTTTCTAGGTTTTTCTTTCCACAACCTTGACACATATGTTTTTTATTATACTTACCTTTATTATTATTAACAGAACATCCATTATGACCCATTTCTCATATATATGATACCCTCGAAAAATAACTAAGGTTCAAGTGGTCAATCCTGACTCCATATAGTTTGTTATGAATAATCACATGATTTCTCATTATAGATCCCATTTAATTATGTTTTTTATTTAGTAAACCATCACAGTTTCCTTCACATCAATTTTTTTACTTTGGTGTCTGATAGATCCATCCATTTACAAAAACCAATAAGGTCAGTGTGAGTATATTAGTAAAATCATCATATACAATCTTATGAGGAGGGTAAACACTAATATATACTTATTCAGGTTATATTAAACTAATTAAATTTATCTAATATAACCATAACTCATTATAATATGCTAAACATTATAGTTATGTCACTTATTCTTAAATAACACCCTAACCTCTAAAGTTATCTAAACCGACCTAGGATAACATCTTTAAGTCCCCAACCATAAACATTACATAATCTTGAGTTATGTCAAGAATTCACATAGAGGATATTTTCAAGTGTATAGTTTTAGAGAATTAGGTCATAATTATTACTTTACATTACAAATATTATAAAGTAGACACTTTGTCTCTATCAATTTTTTTTACAATAATAAAACTCATTAAAAAATTCTTTCCTTGTTAGAAATGTTCTTAAATTCTTCCTTTCTCTTAACCTTCCCTATACCCTTTGAAAAACATTTCAAAAACATGGGATGAGCATAAAATCTTAGTAAGGGTTATAAAATAAGGAAAGGAAACATTATTTCATCAATTCATACAAATCAATGAAATCATACTTTTCACTCATATAAGATTAGACCTTTAACATACCTCATGAAATCATAAGATTTATGAATAACACACAGAAATCATAATTCATAAAGGTAACTTTTGGCATCCATAAATTACATACATTATAGCTTTCACAACTATATAGGGAGATACATTTAGAATACTCATCACTGTATGTTCAATAGATAAATTAAGAGAAAGATAATTGTTTACCTTTTCCAGGTTACCTAATGCATTGAATATCTATATTGGGCTCACCCACCCTAGGGTTATAACATAACCACCTGTATTTGGTTTATCACATAACCACCTGCCAAATTTTCAAGTACCATTAAATAATTATAAAACACAAAGGATTGAGGTTATCAATATCTCACTCATAAAAAAGATTATATCAATTTAAGATATTGAAATGTTCAATCCATTTCCAAAACCATTTATAACATTTTATAAACAGATTTTTTAATCAAAGTTTATCATTCCACATGAGATATTTTAAAAGAAATTTGAGAGTTATAATTTTTTTATAAAAATATTTTCATGTAAATTAATCCTTAAGACAATTTTGAAAACATGGATATTAATGAAAATGATTTATATGAATAAATATTTAAAATATTTAAAATGATTTTTGAGTTAAAGAATCTCGTAACACTTAAAGAACACTTAAATAAATATAATAAAATAATAACATCAAGAGAAATAATAAATATCATGATAATATAGAAATTCATAATATAAAATGTTAAAATGGTTTTAATTATAACTTATATGATATTAAAGGTGCACAATATCGAGATTTGCCTCAATGAAAGGAAATTGAGACATAGTTCCTAAAAAGATCATATCATTAGATTAAGGATAATTAAATGACACAATTATGTGTTAAAAATATATATAAATCCAATATAAGTGGATATTAAGTGTAAAAAAATCATAGGTCATTCATAAATATTCTTGAAAAAACAAAACCATTGACATGGATATTTACCTCAATGATTGGATATTGAGTTAATATTTACCTAAGAATGTTTGTATAAATTATGTAAGAATTAATAAATGGGGAGATTATGTGTTGAAAAATTATATCCACACAAATGGAAGTGGAAATTACGACCTAAATAAATAAAAAATTATTCAACACATAATCTCGGCATAATATATTCAATGAAGTATTTGTAAAACCCAATGAGTAGAAATTGACAACAGAAATTCCTTTACGAAAATTCGATAGACTAACAACATCACATAAAAATTAAAAAAAAAGTTTATTATAGAGAAAAGGGTCTCTCATCACTTGGAAATAAAATTTACAACAACATAAGAAAATGAAAATTTAATTACATAACATAAAAGAAGTATTTTACTAAAAGAGGAGGGTGAATGGTTCCCTTACCTTGAGTTTGATTCGTCACATATGTTCCTTGTTCTTCAGGAATAATAAACCTAAGTTAATTTATAATTGCCTAAGAACATTTTTCAAGATTATTATTACTTGTATATCACTTGTTACTAGGTTATAAAAATTATATAATTATTTAAGTTAATATCAGTCATTTTGTCGATATTGGGTACTTGAGTCGAAAATGAACTTGTTATAATTACAAATTGTCTATGGGGTGAAACGCCCATTAGATACATAATAGTATTTATGATTTATATATCATATATATCTATTATATATTTATTTATATCCAGTATATATGTATTTAGAATAGTCCATAACCTTTGGAGAAAAGAAATGGAATGCACTGTTCATGGAGAAGGTAAGTCGTACGTATGCATGAACACTACTTTCATTTCATTTTCATATTTAAAGGAATTAAAAATAAATATTTCATAGGTATATTATAATATAATATTTTATATATGTTACATAATTTCATTAATTCCATCCTTTATATGTTT
This sequence comes from Viscum album, assembly GCA_963277665.1. Lineage (NCBI taxonomy): Eukaryota > Viridiplantae > Streptophyta > Magnoliopsida > Santalales > Viscaceae > Viscum > Viscum album. The sequence continues at coordinate 338,642,503 of OY728161.1, read as the reverse complement.
CCTGTATGACATGAATGAGTCATATCACTTTGAGGGGCAGTAGTCCACACTTCCTTAAATGAAATTATCCTATTTACACATCATAAAAATAATAGAGGTATATTTTTAAATAAAAATTACAGTATAAGTGATATAATATAAATATAATATATATAATATATAAATATAGTTATATCATAATGGACATCATGAGAGCTGTTAGGGGAAAATCGAACAATCATTGTTTTGTGAGATAATAGTTTGTTGTACACAGAAACAATATGTTTTTATCCATTACATATAGGTGTGTGTAAGTGTAGTTCAAATAATTCTCATAAAAAAATACAAGTCTATTGAGAATACTGGTTTTTATATGCAATCAATTATTAAAAATATAATAGAGGGTGAATAAGTAAAATAATGGAAAGGAACTTATAAAAGACACTACCTCTTAAAATGTGTAACTCCTTTGATTTGAGCCAAAATAATTTCTTGAATTTCCTCCTACCCAAGGTAAGGTTATAGTAGTTATATAGGGATATTTGGTTCTTATTTTGGTAGATTTTTGACGTTCCAAGGGGTCTGATAGGTTTGATTAAATGGGTAGGGATGGTGCCTTTTTATAGGGTGTGGAGTGGCACTTTTGGAAGGTATTGAAATATTATATTATTATAAAAATATTTTCAATTTATATTGGTCCCAATTTATTTATTTAAAATATAAAATATTAATGGGTCTAAAAACTCTCAACCAATAGGTTTTAGACAAGTCTAGGTTACAAATATAACCTTATATTTTAGCTTTCACCCTTAGTTAACTAATTTGACTGTTATCATGTATTATAGTATATTCGTACTATATGGTTAATATAGTTACTATAAAATGACAATAGAACCTCAAGTGGTTACTCACTAAAATTTCAAATATTATCTAATTATTTTATATAAATCCTTTATTTTTAGGACTATAATATCATTTCATAAAATATTATTTGTTTTTAAAAACTCATTTATGTCAATTTTTATACTAATCATGTAATAAATTTTTTAAAAATATATAAAAACATTATTATTTCGAAAAAAAATCATTAATAAAAAAGTAATAAGTAATACGCTTACCTAAAATTATTTTAAGGCATAAAAAGTTTCAAAATAAATTTATTTTTATATTTATATTCTTATTTATTGAAATCATTCATTAATAAGGTAATCACCACATCATCATTGTGTCATAAATAAATTTATTTATATGATGTATAAAAATTATAAATAAAATACCATGATGTAGGAAATACTTTAATATTTCTAATTACTATTTATAGTCGAAAAAATCACTTATATAACCACATATAAATATTGTTTTACTAAAATATACATGGTTATATTACATTTTTCTTTACTTAAAATTAGTTATTATAAAATGTAATTTTCACATCAATGTGGTTCCATGGGGTCACAAAATCAACCCATGGATGCCCATGGTCAGAAAAATCTCATCCACTAGTATTAGGCCATGTGTAAGGGTAGTTTAATATTATTATAATATTATTTATTTTCTCTTATTTAACAGATTTACTCTTTAACTATGGTAAATAAAATAATTAATTGAGTTACTATACATAATATCTAAAAATAAAATGTACCTATTTACAAAATTTGAAAGTCATGATTCCAAATACGTAATCCATTTTTTCAAATTCAAAAAACATATGTAACAATAATTAATTTAACATTAATTTCAATTTTCAAAACTAAAAAAATGAGTTTTTAAGAAGTAATAACTATCAAAAGATTGACATGTGTTTATGTCATATTAAAACGTGAAATTATTTCCAATGACCATAGTTGAATTAAATGATAATAATATAATAAAATTACTCTTTAAAATTAATTATAATTACAATATAACACTATAAATAAATTATATGAAAAGAAATTTTTGACTTAAAATGCTGTATTTTTCATTATTCTTTAAAAAATGAATTTTATCATAAAATGACCAAAAAATTATCCAATGTAAATTTTTATGTCTCGATTCTATAGAAAAAGTTTATTATTTTGAATATAACATATAAAATGGAAAAAATATATTTAAAATTGGTTCTGAAATAGGTACCTCGCCACCTTAAGTGTAATGTTTTCATAAAAAAATAATGGTTTCAAAATTCAAAGAATAGAATGCATCAGAATAAGAACACCTAATAAAGGTGAGTAATACAAATTTATACATATGAAGACTATGGGAAATTGAAATTAATGGTCATGAAATCAAATATATTAAAAAAATTAACATATTTTTGAGTCCTAATGTATCGTATAATCACCCTAAGAGGGAGGGTTAATTAGGGGTCACCAAATTTAACCGATTAAGTTTAACTTAAGATTTTTCATTCATTATTTCGATTGATCCTTTATCAATGGTTAGATGTATGGAAATAAAGTGAAATATATCACTGCATTTTACTTATTAAATATAGATAATATATGGTAAATTGTATGCACGAATGTTTATAAGGATCAACCACAATGTGAGATCCTTCTCCTTATTGTGTTTGATTGTTCTGTCGATCCAAATATATTACAATAAAATTATTATTATCAGTTACAAGTGGTGTTAAATGTTATTATCCTTATCCTAAAGCTCATAACACATAACCTCCCAATATTTAATCAACATTGTATCCCTCCAATTACAATTTAAACTCCACCAAATAGTACAGAGGTATTTAATAAACAAATATTCTTCCATTGAACTGACTTTCATGTCAGCCTTATGCTTCTTCTAATAAACATATTTCTGGAGATTTTGTTTCTTAATGAACATAAATCTATAAATATCTTCTAGGTTTCATTTGATGCTATTATTTCTTATAACTTCTGATCTTTACAATGCATCAACAATAATATTCTTCATCGAAACTTTATGTTCGCATCTTCTCAAATATTCATCCAAAATAAACTTCAAATTAATTTTGGTTGGAATCCCCCCTCTTAATATTTTACAACTTTCTTAGAATCTCTACTAAATAATATTTATACTCATCATATTTCACTACTAATTGATTATTTATTTATATACTATATATTTCTTGAATAGTTCAGTGGTTCATGGTATTTTAAATATGTAACTTTCACAATATCATATATTTTAGTTGAATGTATCCAAATATTTCTAGAATAATGGATTCAATATTATTCATTAGAACTTACATAAATTTAATTATTTAGAAATACTCAAATATTATTAATATTTGAAGAATAATCAAGACATTTAATTTGGGATCCGATCCTTTGACATCCAATATGGAATCACCACACATTTATTTTTTTTGGTTCTTTAACTACCATGTGTAATACACTCATGAAAGTAATTATTCTTCGACTTCACTTGAACACAAGACTATAGTTGTTTTTCATTATTTTAATAAAACAAATTCTTCATTATGTATACCTAAAATATATTATTCTAAATATCATTAGAATATCAGGATTTTTCACATACACAACACTAAAATATTATGAAGATATGAATCTTCAAACCATCACTAGAATTTATCTTGTGATTATGGTGGCCAGAAGATAAACTTTTCAAAAACAAAGAAACATTTATAAGCATATTCAAATCACTAGAGGTGATCATTTAAAAAATGTAGTGGAATCTATATTTTATTTCTTCAAATTGGGATTGTATTATAATGAATAAAATACACCCTATTTATAGGGATACAAACCATATAAAAATGATAGAAAAAAATCCCTAAATAAAAGTCTATAGTTTTGGTGTAGTGGGTTTTGACCAAGAAACCACTTCCAAACACATCATGAAACCCATATTTAAAGTTTTCAAACCACCATATCAGTAGTATATGTTTGGTTATATCGAGGGAAAGACAAGTTTATTTTTTCAACACTCCCCTTAGGATTTTTTTCCTTGTGACCCATGAATTTGTATCATATTTCTTCACATATCCGAGTGGCTAGTAAATGAGTATAAATACATAACCATATTCAATGAATTCCTTTTTCATGTATCATTTGTTAGTGTTAATATAATTGATATCATCATCTATTACTTTTCTCCAAATTTCAATGGATTTATCTTTCTCAAAGCTAGTTGGATCAAAATTCTCAAAAAGAAAATAAAAATTTACACATGTTTCTATTAGTTTCATTCACTCATATATATCTACAAGGCATAATATATTTTGGGGATGTATATAAGAAATTTATTTTTTATGTGTTTCTGATATATTAGTATGTGGTGGTGGTGGTGTAATTGGTTCATCAACTCCTTGTTTCTCTATTGGTACATCTTCAACACTTTATTCATCATCTTGAGTGAGTTGTACATCTTTTAAACTATCATCTTGATTCTATTTCCAAGAAACCTTTTCTTTATAGATATATTATCTTTTAAATATAATATTCTTAAAGATGGTATTATACTAGTGATATCCCATTACCCAATATTCATATCCCATAAGTACACACTTCACTCCTTTTTCCTTGAGATTTTTTTATTTTCCTATAGGATACTAACTTTGGAAATTGAACCAAAAACACTAATATGAATTAAAATTGGCGTGTGAGTAAAAATTTATTCATGTGGTGTTTTTTCATAATGATTTTTCCTGCATATATTGAGTGGATACGCTACACACAAAACTGGTTTATCCTAGAAATTCACAGGAACACCTTTGTCTTTCAAAATGATTTTTTCCATGATAATAATGGATCGATTTTTCCTTTAAGCTACTCCATTGGGTTTAGGTGTGTAAGATAGTTTCATTAGGTGTTTAATTCCATGTTTTTTGAGGTAATACTGAAAAAAATTAATGTAGTTCTCCCCACCATGATCAGATCATAAAATTTGTATGTGATGGTTATTTTTACATTCCACCAACTCCGAAAATTCATTGAAGATGTTAAAAAATTTTGAATTCATCATGATAAAGTATATCCTTTTTTACGGTATAATCAATAATAAAATTTACAATTTATCCCTTTAAATTTTATTTTGGATTCAATGAACCACACACATCAGTGTGTACTAACTTTAGTGGAATATTGGCTTTCTAATTTTCCTTTTTGGAAAATATATTTCTATGTTGTTTCTTATAACATCGGAATACCATTCACCATCTTCTTACTTCATAATAATTCTAAAATTTTAAATTTTAAATGCACAACTTGAGATGTCATGTTCAGTATCTATTATCATGTACGATCATCCAAGATTGCGGTATGTTGGGGTGGATCATAAGCAGAAATGTGTGGTTCTTCAACATCGTTACTTTTACGACCATCATTCCTTTGTCATAAAAAATATACATTTTTTATTTTATTTGATTATGTGAAATCCTTTTTTGAAAAAAAGCGTGACTCAAGATGTTGGTATAAATATCAGTTACATATTAAATATCCATGGAAAAAGAACGATTTCCATATTTTTTCTTTATTAGAATATCTCATCATCCTTGATCATATATTATTGAGATATTACTAAATGAAATCTATACTTAAATCATATCATATGAGTTCATAAAAAATTTTATTGTGGCTTTTCACATGTTTTTTAGCTCCATAGTCAATATACAACATACCTTGATTTTATTTTAATGATTGTACCATCAACATATGAGAATCTCCAAAAATATAACCTACTTTGATGATATTTACATACTTGGTGACATTATCCATGGGTTTATTGCTCCATAATTCATCATTATAATATATATATATATATTGTAATTATATCATTGAACATTTATATGGTCTATTGTTAGCCAATTATTTAATCCTCCCCATCATCCATGTATTTATTCTCATGGTGAATATTTTTGATCTCCATGACCTCCTCAGAATGTGATTCTTACACATAATGCTCCTCTTCATGGATTATATTATTGTACATGAAATACTCTCTCTTGACCTATTCAAAAAATACCCCTTGATCCATTATAGTTTTTTGAAATAAAAATTTTATTTTAGGGCCTGATACACTCTGTTGGTATCACTCTGATGATTCAAATTCAGTTTGTGGGATTGTAGAGATCCAAATAATTCTTTAACAGAAATCATATTTAGGTATTTAGTTTTTTTATGGAAATGACTATGTAATCAAATTTTAGATCTAAGGATTGTAAAGTTTTATCACATACTCACATTTCATTATGATTTTATCTATTTTATCATAGTTGATTCACCACAACCATTACATGATTATGATACTTATAAATTGTTTCAAAATATTTTGTAAATATGGATTCAAACTCACCTCATAGATATTTAATTTTAATCCTCTTCACTTTAACTACACCATTTAATGCTTTGTAAATATTTTACCATATTTAATTTGAAGATTTTGATTAAGTTATTATATTGAATATAGATAAATTAATGCCTTGATAGATAATGTATTTCTCATTATAGACTCGCTTCCATTTATCATGATGAGTAGACTTTTAAAAATTTGGAAAATTAACATCTACTGCTTGAAATTATGGCTTATTGTATCCATCCTCTACAGTTATCATGAAATTCTGGGTGCTAAGGAGGGATCAATTTTGGATTCAACAATTATCATAATTATTCTTTTATAAAATTTGTATAATTTCTCGGAATGTATTATTTTCCATTATAATTAAGAATTATTTTTTATGAGAAAATGTTACATATAGATGTCCTAAAGTGCAGAGTGATTTTTCTAGAAGTTAATGCTAATATTTTTTCATAATGTTGAGTGAAAATGATGAGAGGTTTTAATATGGGATCAATTAAAAAAGGAACTATAAATTTCTTTTAAAAATGGATTGAGTAATGATTAAATAAATAGAGGCCAAAATAGAGTAAGTGATATGATGATGAATAGATAAAAATGGGAAGTAAATATTTATTTTGGCAATTTTAGAGATAGAATAGGAGAGTGATAGAAATATAAAGGAGAAAAAAATTATTTTGAAAAATTTCCAAGAATAATTTTGAAAAATAGAGAGAGAAAAACGATGTGTGAAGATAAAAAATGATGGTAATGTGGATGAATTCATATAGATAAGAATATTATTAACTATTCATCATCTTTATCTTCCTTCCTCTGCCTGAAATTGGTATATAACAGTTCCTAGGAAACTATAATTCTAATAGAAAAAACTCCTTAAAACTTTTCCACCAATACCAATAAAGGTTTATTTTAAATAAAAAAATAGAAACACTGAATAATTTTCAGATCAAATGAGGTGATCATGGAAACATAAAATGTAGTGGAAAACATATTTAATTTCTTTAAATTTAAATGATCATAAAATGCATACAAACATCCTATTTATTGGATAAAAAAATACATAAAAATTATGAAAAAACATTAAAATTCCAATGATTTGGTTTTTTTGATGTCACCCAAGCCTTAACTCTCAAACACGTCAAACAACTCAAATTTGATGTCCTTAAACTTCTATTATTGTAGTATATGGTTGGTTATATACATTGATAAACATGTTTATTTTTCCAAAATGTATGAAATCCACTACAGTAATATTTTCATTCGAGCATCGACCACAATCTAATATCCTCATAATTTAGTTATTCTAGACTAAATATTCCTTTATTCACATCCTTTCACTGACTTCACTCATCACTCAAACTACTAAAAATAAATACATAAATTTTCAAGTACCAAAATTCCTTTTACAACAACATATATTCCACCTTCTAAAGAAAACAGTATAAATAAAATATTATATCATACTAATACTTTAACAATTGTGCTATTATAGTATTAACAAAATTCTATAACATCATCATTTTAAATATCACATAAGACACCCATATTACCCTAATATACTATAGAATGTACTGATTGTCAGATTTTACTACTATTCCACTTGATATTAAAAGGTAACATACCTTATTCATGTTTTATCTTCCCCTATTATCCATTTATTTTAACTTCTATCAGTTACTCGTTCCACTACTACATATCAAATTTTTTGTCATAATTTAATTGATGATTGTATTTTGACTATGATATATTTTATGGTGTTTCACTTGTGTTTAACTTCCAATATCATTAATGCATAGGCTTTCATTCATTGAAGCTCTTATTCTTCTTCACATTCTTAAACACTATTTGAATACCTCCCTTTTCTACTATGAAAATCTCAAAAATTCAAGGAATCTATTTCTCAGTACTTTATTTAATTATCCATTATATGAATCCTTTGTTGATAAAAACCATTATATGATTATATAAATTATTCTTCAATTTTAGACTCAATAATGATTCATGCATCCTACTGAACATAATTTAGTGCATTTATATTTTATATGATATTTTTTAGTGGAAACTTACCTTATTTTTATGTTCTAGTTAGTTCATAATTCCATAATCTATAACATGCAACTTAGAAAATAATTGTAGCTACCAATTAACATCAGCTATAAATAATGTTTGACTTCAACACACATAGTCTTAATTATATTTAATCATATATATACTTGCATCTTCAAGTCACCCATTGCACTCAGAATCTAGTAGCTTATCATCCCACAATATTACATTGTTGAAAAATTCCTATAATATAACACTCTCATCTCAAATTTGGACCTATTAAATGTTTTATATTATTGTTAAATATAAACATAAAATATTGTATTGTGTCCTATAAACATATCACCTGATTTTTTCCCCTCGTGATAAAAATGATACCATCTTTTGATGGTTTTATACTTCAGAAAAAATAACTAATTATAATTATATGAACTTCCATTTTTTCATTTATTAATAAATTGAATTATCATTCTCAAAAAATCATTTTTTACTATATGTATTGAAATAAACATAAATATCTTCAATCCTAATTTATTAGTTGTAGGAGAAAGTGCACTAAAAGTTTGAAATTCACCAATAACATAAAGGACTATTTAGGTATTTTGTTCACATTGTTCGAATAAAATGGAAATAGAATATTCAAAATACAATAAAATAAAAAATAATTAAAGAGAAAAAAAATATTTAATATGCTTTGGTTTGGTATGGACCTAAGTGAAAGGATAGAACACCATCCACACACTCACATTTATTAATAATCTCAATAGAATATGATAAAATATTTAGTCCAGTAGAAAACGGATTGAATATGATGTATGAAAAAATAATTTTTGAATAAAAAATAAAATAAATACATATGGGATAGAGAGGGTGGATCTATAGTAGTTTTGATCTCTTAACTATTCTATAATTAAGTCTCCTCTAGTACCTAAATATGTTGATTCAAACTTCTTTTCATTTTTCTAGATCATTTGATAAAGGTCGCCAATCATCCAGAAGAAGGGACTTTGTCTCCTCCAAAACTTACTATGAGAAGAATCTATGGAGGATGAAAGGCTAGGGCCTAGCCTATAATTAATCATAATAATTTTTTTCTAAGATAATACTTTTCACTATAGAAAACTGGATAAAAAAAAAAGATAAGCTGAGTAATCAAGTAAAGAGAAGAGATTGGATGTAGGGGATAATCAATTCTCCTAACACTTGTGAAGCCTTGAAATGGACCAAATAACCATCATGCACTTTAGATCCATGAAAAATAGAAAATATATGGGTGAATCAAAAAAACTAGGAATGGTTGAAAACACGGATCAAGCTAGAGGTAGTGAAAATGAACAATTGAGATAAATATGTCATTGATTACCATTCTGGAAATGAAAAGGAAACATGGGATATGTAACCACCCTAGTAACAATCCCAATTAAGAAGCACATGCATGAAATAATGGACCACCAAACAAGAATAATCCCACCAAATTAAATTATATCATAATGATAAAAATTAAATAATTTATCATGCATGCATTATAAAACTTAATTTAAATGGTATAATAAAAACATTGTAATTTCAGTATGAAACAAGAATTCAAAAATCTCTATTATTTTTTATTTTAATTTGAAATATTATTTCACCAAAGGTTATTAAATGGGAACCAAATTCAATCTATCTCAATAATTGAATTTACATATTACCTCATCTTTATTCAAGCTAAAAGTCGAGTTATTATCAATATGTATCTTACTAACAAGTATGGTCCTAGATTCAAAAAACCTTTAATAAAATGAAATCTAATATTTATATATCCAGATTTACCATGAAATACTATAATTTTTGGATGGGTGAATAGAATATTTACTATCACTATATATATTAATATAAGAATCATAATTTTTTAGTTCAGTAGAAAAATCATTGAGCCATAAGGCCTCTATAACAGTCTTGTTTAAGGCATTTTATTCTAATTACATGGTTAAAAGATAAACCACATACTATATAATTCATTTCTACAAAATAGTTCATCCACAATAAATTAAATAATACCCAATTAAGGACTTTCTTGTGTCAATATGTCCTACATAGTCTATATCTACATATCCAATAATTATTTCAACAACATCAACATTGTTACAATAAAACAAAGTTAAATCATAAGTATGTGATAAATATCATAGTATCCACTTCAGGTCATGCCAATGTGGCTTCCATGAACATACTATAAATATTCTAGGGGTACAGATTGAAAATTATAAATAAGAATATGTGAAAAACATGGAATAAATAATGTTTATAACTATATTATAAAATGTAATTTCAAAGATAAACTATACATTAGTATCATCAGTGGCTGAATGAATTAATAAAAGTTTGAAATCTTTTCCAAAAAAGTGTAATAATAGGTTTTAGTGATTCAAACAGGAACCTTTTAAGAACATTAATAATATAATAATGTTTTGAGAGATATAACATCTTATTTGGTTTTTACTTAATGATTTTACCCCCATAATCTCATAAGATGCCCCCTTTCCTTCATTTCAAACATACCCTTTAATTTATATTTAATAATAATAATAATAATCAACTTACTGAAATTAATAATTGTGTTATTAATAGACATTTCCAAGTAAAATGTCATTTTTTTAATTTAATGGAAATAAACACAACAATGACACTACGTCCTTGTTGAATGGTAATCAACCATGAAAGAATAAAATTTTCTATACCACTACTTTGAGGACTATTTTAAACTATATAATGTTTTATTTTAAATGAAATAATGGTTATATTTTATTTTTTTATAGTAACCATTGAGATAATTCATGTATAATTTCTTACAAAGTTTTCTATAAAGGAAATATATTTTCACATTTATTTTTTCAATGAATTGGTCATTGTAAGAAGAAAAAAAAAATAAACATGCTAATGGAATAATGATTAAAAAATGGTGATAAAATCATAGAATATCCCATTCATTATCTTTGCTGGAATCCTTTGGATATTAATCTTCCCTTAAATTTTATTTTATTCTTAACAGTGATATCCTCCATTATTTTTTTCATACACATACATACAATTACTTAATCATTAGTAGATTTATCAATTAGGAAACAAGAATTATTTTTATTCATGGAGTTCATTTATTCATTCAGGGTAGAGATATACTATTATGTAACATTCACATCAAGGTTTTTCTTATAGGTGTGAGCGTCATTATCAATAATATCACATGAGTCATGAAAGGTAACAAAATTCAATTCATGTTTACTAATCCAATAATGAGGTCTAGGGAACCTCCTAATTATACCCCGAGTTAATTGATAATCAATATTATTGGTAGGTGGTTTTGTATTTGAATATGAATCATTACTATAGAATAATTCAGCTCATGCTATTGATTTATGATCAGGTGGAGGAGGCTAGACAGTAGACACAAATTGGGTTGAAGGTATAGTTTAAATATCCTCATTAATGTCTAGATAATTATTTGTAGGTTTCACAGATTTGAATTTGGGAGAGCAGGACTAATGGAACACAACATCTATAATATTAATGCATTTTTTGTAGCCAATTTTGTTAACCCAAAATATAATACCATTGAAACCATTAATATATCCAAAAAAAATACATGTAAGTGATCGAGGATCTAGATTATTGGTATTCACATGATCATAAATAGTGTATTTAAAGACTCTTAAGTGACTATAAGAGGGTGGTTTGTTATTATAAAGTTTTTTACAGTTTTAAATAGATTAGAAGATGATGGAAACATGTAAATAAGTTATTTTTCCCTAATGGAAGCCTGTACCTAGAAATATTTAGGGATACTTGAGAAATAAATCATGCTTCATACTATCATTTTAATTGTTCTATACATTATTTTAACATGACCATTCTATTAGGGAGTTTCCCAAATAGTCTGGTGTCTTTCAATCCCCTCAGATTCAAAAAAATGAATAATATCAGTGGATATGTATTTTAGACATTATTTTATCTTATTTGTTAATATACTTTATAACATGATTATATACTATTATTTTTTAGGTTTTGAATGTCTGCAAAACAAAAAATTTATTTTTCAGTATTTAAATCCAAACCTCTCTAGAGAAGTCATCTATAAAGGTAACAAAATAGGACCCTCAACCATGGGAGGTAGTCCTTTCTATTCCCCAGCAATCAGAATGTATATATCATAAGGGGTAGGATTCATTGAAGTTGAACCTATTAAATCTAACTCTATTGTCCTTACCTATTACACAATCATCACAAAGGCATATGTTACTTGTTGTAATGTTAGCGAAAAGACCCTGTTTATTGAGTTCCTCTAGACCCATGGATCTAACATGCCTCAATCTCTTAATACATAATATATTATTATCCATATTAGTGGTATACACACATCCCAAATATCTGGAATGTGTTTTCCACTCAAAAAATACAAACCCTTAATAAGGGAACCCTTAATGATAATTCTTGAGAATTTAACTGTTTGTATAAAACCTAATTCAGACTTAAAGGTGAATCCATTTTGGTCTAAAATTACTAATGAAATCATGTTTCAATGGAGGCTAGAAACCCACATAATATCTATAAAATTTATGATGGAGTTTTCATATAGTTCTATTAAAATATAACATCTTCCCTATACTAGAACCATCCAATTATTTCCTAAAATCACATTTCCTTATACTCTTTCAATCAATGACTCCCTAAATGGAAACATATGGAATGAAAAAACTGAGTTTAAAACCCACTCATGAGTGAGTTCATGGATGAAACATTTATAAATTCATCTATTTCATAACTAGGGTCTACTAAAAAGGATTAATTAATAGGTTTTTTAGTATCAATGTATTGTTTAATATTTCTACACCCATGTTTAGTTTTCCTAAGATTACCCTAGTGGAAGAAAATAATCTTTCTTTCCTTAGAAATATACATATACATAATTTGTATATTATTATTGTGTTTATATTTATTATACTTTTTCTTTTTACCCTTATATTGTTGTCTACCTCTTTTAAAGTTATTATCATACTCACCTCTAACTCTAGGTTTGGGATGTAGTGCCCTATAGAGTAGGGTAGACTTAACCTCTTTAACATTAATGAGTCGAGACCATACATCATTGTTTGAACTAACATGTTATAGTAATTATGTAAATAAATTAAAAGGAATTATTTTTTGTATATTTATAATCAACTATAACATTTATTTTGGATAATTCTAACAAGATGTTATTAAATTTATCTTTGTGGGATTTAATTGGCTCACCATATTTCATTTTGAATACAAACCTGATTTTTTTTATAAATCCTAATAGGTAGTGAAGCATTCATATATAACTTCTCTAGATTAATCCATACACCAACAACAACATTTTCAAAGTTTATTACTCTAATAACTTTATCACCAAGATAAAGAAGTTTATCATTGTGTTATTTAACAAGAACATCATGGGATAGATCTTGAAAAATTATGGAGTATTTCCATGTTTTATAATTATTAACAATAGGTTTATTATGCCAAAACATGGAATTTATTATTCCTTGGATAATCAGAAAGTATCATATCTTAATTCAACATATTTTGAAGTAATTTCCACCATATAATTTTTCTATTTAGAACCTATTTGTTGACATGTTTACCCAAAATATTCAAAATATTGTTTTTCAAGAAAATGACAAGAATACACCCCCAAGGACCAGCCAATAATAATGGGTATGCCTGATTATCCAAATAGGTTTTGGAAGTCAGAATAATTATTGAGGTTATAGTGATATAGATCATAGAAAAAAATTCTCATAGGAGAATCAAGAGAAGATTGAAATAAAAAATTAAAATAGATAAAAAATTTAAATAATAAATAGATTTATAAACAAAAGATAAATAACAAGGATATGATACCACTATGTTAGGGAAGGTTTACTTCCATAATTTAATTCATACAGTTCCTAAAGAACCCTTTGGGTTTTTTTTCATAGTGTTCAAATAAAATGGAAACAGAACATTAAAGATGAAATAAAATAAGAAATATGTAAAGTAAATTCAAGGATTTAACATCCTTCATTTTTATTGGAATCTATTTGAAAAAAAATTCCCCCTAAACACAGATTCTAAATAAAAAAAAAACTAGACACATGATTCATTCCATAAGAAAAATATAATAAGAATATGAATGAAAAAGTAATTTCATAAAAAAATTAGGAAATACTTACAGGACGGTTAGGGTGGATCTTGAATGTTCCCAATATCTTGACTATATAGAAAAAAGACTCCTATAATACCTAGATATTAAGATTCATACCTCTTTTAATATTTATAGATCGTTTTCTAAGGGTTACACATCTTCTATAGGAAGTGACATAATATCCACCAAAAATACACTATGAGAAGAAGTTTAAGAGGATGATAGGCCATAACCTAGTCTCTAATAATGAATATGATCGGTGATACAAACTAGGTTTTTTTATCATAGAAAATGGGATCTAAGAAAAAAATTTAAATTAATAAAATAAAGTGTAATGTTGGGGTAAAAGGGGTCATTAATTCCCCTAACACCTGTAGAGCCTCAAAATGGACCAACCAATCATTGAGAACAATGAATCTATAACAAACAAAAAATCCATTCACACATCATACAAAACTTCATAGGTGGACGATATAGTCAAGTTGTAAGAAATTAAAATGGATGGTTGGGATAAAGATGATGGATACAGAAATTATGTAAAAATTAAGGAAACATGATCCATGTAACCAGCTCAAGGACAATCCCATGTAGGAATCCCACATGGGGAGCATCAACCCATAATAGAAGAATAATCCTAGGAAATTAAATTTTAAAATAGAAATCAAAATGAAATAGTTTTTCCATCATATTTTATAAAATTTAATTTAAAATACAGAATAAAAACATTGTAATTTCAATATAAAAACTGGAATTAGTAGTTCAATTCATTAGACAATCATAGGCACAACATCATTTTAATGGGGGAATCTTGAACATAAATAGGTGAACCCTACTTCATGATGTTGAATATAATATATGATATCATCAATATAAATTAAATCCTATACCCACTTAATTTTATCTATGAATAGTGTCCACTATGCATATATCCCACAATATATTTAATTCTATGAGGGTAATTTATAATAAATATGTATCTGGTATTAAATTGTATTGAAATTATGTGGATCTGATCCATGCCACAACAACTAACCATTACAGAGTTTTCTTCCTTTATGCTTACTGCTCATATCTACATTGAAATTGGGTGAGATGTTTTCTTATCAAAATAAAACAGATTTCTTAAATGCAAATTTTTATGACATAATGAACATATATTTCTACTTACCTATAAATTATATCATTTAACCCTAATATTTCACTTTATAAATATTATTATACAACAAAAAGACTTCCCACTCACCACATAAAATATCTTATAATGTGATGATTCTTATTTATAAATGATACTTACAATGAATTTTGTAAATTTCTCTATAAATATTTATAAAATTTACTTCACATTAATCTAGTGAGATTAATAATGTGGTATTATTCGTTTTACCACAGTTAATATTTTATTTACCTTAATATTCAACATAGTGTTCACACCCAAGTTTGATCTCTTGATGAGGCCTCTTATATGCATTGAATATTCTATTGTCACTATTTATAATATAACTTATATAAAACTAAATTAACAATTATAAATGGGGGTTTTGAAATGCATGAAATATAAATATAATGAATATATATATATAAATTAAATTCACAATAAAATGAGTTATAAATAAAGAAGGAAGGAAATTTTGTTTAGGAGGTTATGATGACTGATATCACTGTTCAATAGAATCACAGTATTCAATACAATATGGTTAAAAAAATGAAAACACTACACCCACTCATTTGAAATTCCATCACCATATATCGAGACCTTTGCATATGGTATAATTATCTTTTTAACATCATCTAGGATACCTCTTCACTGACCATCACCACTCAATCCATCCTCCACCATATGCATGACACAAATATGGGAGGGAAGAAAAATGATAAACAAGAAAAATAATTTAGATGATAGAGAAAACAAGGTGACTTCTCACCATAATAATTTTAACCATTGAAAGAAAAATATCAAAATTGAATAATATTATTCAAATTAAATAAAAAAACTCAATCAAAACACAATTCCCTTCATCGAATAAATGACGAGGTTAGTTTTTAATTTTTAGTGGAGTTCAGAAGGAAACATGGTGAGATGAAAACATAAAAATAAAAATATTAGGAATGAGGTATGAAGAATAACACTAGTATATTAAAAGTAAACTAATATTATAATAATAAAACAATAAAAATCTACTTAAAATTCCCAACAAAGAAAAACCCAAAATTTCAAACCCCTTTAAATAAAGATTAAGTGTATTTTTATCAGGATATGGGTAAAAAAATTAGATCCAAAAAGATACTCTAAAAGTTGGTGTATGTTAGGAAAATTAAATATAATAATTGGAAAATAAGGTATTTATACAACTTGTACTTCTATGTCTTTCATGTTCTCCCTGTAACACCCCAATCTTCCACGATATGCTTCTCTTTGAATAATACAGTAGTGTGTGTTGTACGCAACTTCGAGTTCTAACACACACCACAACCAATCAAACTAGCTGTTATGAATAGTAATACCCACTTTTTGAAATTTTATAAATTTTAACTTTCAAAATGGACTTCATTTTTGGATTCTTAATATCGAAATTAGCCAAGGGTGATTTTTTGGTATTTTTCCGAAAACTTTCAATTTTTGATGAATAGTGAAAAACACTGAGTTATTGGTCAAAACTGACTTTTTATTTAAATAATTATTTATTTTATTTAAATTTATTTTAGTTCAAAATAAATACGTAATACCTATATAAGTTCAATGTAATTCATTGGAGTTAGTTTATAATAATTTTAGATATATAAAAATTATATTGAACTTTTCACCGTCTTTTATCCACCTCCTAGGAGAATTTGGAAATTCACATAAAAATTAATTTTAACGCTTCTGTGAGTGGAATTTAGAAAATCCGAGAGAAATGATTAATATCAAGGAGTAAAATTTGGTTCAATAAGATAAAAATAATTTTTGATGAATCGTAACTTTTTACTTTTATTTACCACGGTTAAAAGTAAATAAGGTAATTAAGGGTAAAAATGATATTAATATTACCCTAACACATGTCCTAATTCTATTGGAAAAGTGTATCTTGATAAAAAAAACCTTATGAATAAAATATTATCATTTAGGTCCACTTGGATTAGATTAGGACATTTATTATTATTTAATTCAAAGAAGAGTTAAAATCAATTTTTATTTACTAAAACATTTTTAATATAGGCTTATACATAAGATAAATTCTATTATAAATATTCATTAGAAATATAAAAATATTTCCTACATAATGGTATTTTATTTATAATTTTTAGACATTAAATAATTTATGTTATTTATGACACAATGGTGATGCAGTAATTATCTAATTAATGAAATATTAAAATAATTGATATTATAAATATCAAAATAAATGTAATTTGAGACTTTTTATGAATTTCACTAATTTTATAGGTTAATATGACATGTTAGTATTTATTTAATTATGTTTTTTTGAAGTAATAATTCTGTTACGATTTTTACAAAAATTAAATACCAAATAGTGTCAAAAATTGACATAAAAGAGTTTTTAAATCAAATATTATATTATTAATTTATATTCAATTCCTAAAAATCTAATGTTCAGCCAAGAGACTTATATTATGATAGGTTTATTGTAACATCCCAAGTAAGTAATGAATAATAGATATTTTTATCTATGTCTATTAATGAATTAGATAGTGTTTTAGAGGCTTAAAATGAAAATAAATCCAATCTTAAGCATGGAATACACTAATATTTTTTAAAGGATTGTTTTACTGCCTTTTGATGAAAAACCATTTTTAAATCTATCTTTTGAAAATTTTATAAGCTATTTTTTTCAAAATAAACTTATTCTTTATGATTGGGACATCAAAATTTACTTTGTGTGAATTTTTGGTATTTTTCTCACAATGTTCATTTTTTATGAATAGTGAAAAATACTGTATTTTACATCAAAACTGCTTTTTAATCTACTTTATTTATATGATTAGATAATCTTTTGAATTGGTTTGAAAGTTAAATTAGAATATATTTTTACCATTTAATCCAATGGTGGTCATTAGGATTAATTTTACTTTGGAATTTGGCATAAACTAATTCCAAACTTTCCATAGATATTGTTTAAAAAAAAACCCGCTATTTGTTTTGACAACGGGAATTATTTTTAAATCAATTATTGCAATTTCTGTGTTTGGAATTTGGTAAAATGGATTACATATTTGTAATCAGAAGGTCCAAATTATGTAATCAAGACTCTTTTGTTTTTGGACATTATGAATAGTAACGACGGTAATTATCTTTAATTATCTTGATTAATGAGTAATCAGGTAGTTAAGGATAACAAAATGATATCATAATAATACAAAAAGACCACAACATGTGTCCTAAGGATACTGGTTGTCTCATGGCCGACCATGGGATGCCTTGTGCCAAACTTGGGGGCCCCATGGAATCACTTTTGTGAGAAAGTGACTTTTTATCTTTTTATTTTTAAAGAATGTTAAATGTGACAAAGAATGTATCACCTAAGTAAAATATTTTTAATTTTGTCTAAATAAATGATATTTTGGACTATAAATATTCATTATAAAGCTAAAAATATTTCCTATATAATGATATTTTTTTTTATAATTTTTAGACATTAAATTTATTAAATTATTTATGACATCATGATGATGCAGCGATTACCTCATTAATAAAGTATTTAAATAAAATGAAATGATAATGTAAAATCTATGACCTACACATGTACAAAACCTATTTGATTGGTGGATTTAGAACCCTTATCACCTTAACATCTAATTATATCAATGTGGGACCTTTTTAATCCGAAACTCATTTTAAAATAAAGTAACATTTCTTTACTTTCCAAGAGTGCCCCTCCTCTCCTCTTATAAAAGGCCCCCACCTCTACCTCCTTACCCACACTTCCAAAGACTTTGGATCGGCCAACCCCTGCCAATTTTGTCTCTCCACTTCCCTTTATTACTCCTTGAATCCTCACTTTGGGCAGAAGTCTTCCCAAGGAAGCCTTTGAGCTCAAACCAAAGGGAGTTACCCGATTTTAAGGTAATGTCTTCACTTGAGTCCTTTTGTTTATTTTGCTTCTCCAACCCCCTAAAATCTTTTTATTCATTTATTTTGTAACAAATCCAGTATCTTCAATATACTAGGATGTTGTTATAAGAAGGATTTGAGCTACACTTACACACACCTACATCTAATGGTTAAAGAACATACTGTTTCCGTGGATGGCGAATTTCTGCCTCCCGAAACGATGATTGTTCAACATTCTTTTAACACTTTCAAAGGTGGCCATTAAGATGACACTATATTTATATATGATATATAATATTTTTATGTTTTCCTTAAGCTTCTGTATTTTTCATTTTGGGCATACCTTTATGGTTTCCATTATGGGTAAACGCGATATCTTCATTTAAGGAAGTGCGGACTACCGCCCCCTCAAAGTGATTTGATTCATTAAATACCATATGTGGGACGTATAAAGGATGGAGTTATGATATTATATATGATATTACACTGGAATTATAATATACCTTTATATCATTATGATTCCATTCTATAAAATACGAAATAGAAATGAAAGTAGCGTTCATGTGTACGTACAACTTACCGTCTCCATGAACGGTGCATTTCATTTATTACCTCTAAATGATTATGTAATATTATAAATGCATGTATATACTGGATATATATGATATATATGATATATACATCATGATTATAATTCTGGATATAATGGATACATGAAAAACTTTTAATTATAAAGGGTTTATTTTTTACTCAAGTACCAATGATCGTTAAAACGACCGTTATTAACTTAAATAATTACACAGTGTTCATGAAATGGAAATAAGTGATATAAAAAGAATAATGAACTTGAAAAAGGTTATTAAACAAGTAGAAATTTACTCAAGTTTATTATTCAGGATATTAAAGAACGACCGAGTCAAGTCGGACCCGAGGTATGGGACTTCGTCTCAATCTCCTTTCATTGAGGCATATTTTATTTTATACACAACCTTCTTTTATATGGTGTATAAACCCCTTTGACATTTACGTTTATCCAAATGAAATCTTTTTTACGAATCATTTTACTAAACGACAAAAGGGAATGTTTTTGTCATACGTATGTGGCGACAACGACTTCTCCGCCGCCATGACCATTATTTGAGTTTCGGCTTCCTCTACAATCCATACCATTTTTTAAAAGAAAAATAAATACCATGTTTTACTTTTCTTTTGTTTTGGTTTTGAAAATGGTTTTCATAATGTTTTTATATCAATATGTTGTATTGATATCTTGTGATTGAAAGGTGTAAATGTTATGTTTCCTATATGCATGTTTTATGTGATATGATTATGTTGAGGTTCTTGGGAATTATTATGAAGATGGGTAGTTCCGTGATAAACTAAGGGCGGGTGAGCCCGATATAGCTCTCCATTGCATTGGGTAACACGAAGGAGTGAAACGTTAAGGTTTCTACGAAGAGATTTAGGGAATATACTTTGATGGGTATTCCAAACGTAACCAAGAGGGTTACTCCCTACGTAAGAATGTTATGAATGCCTCAAGTTACCTTTATGTCTTATGATTTCTATGATTTATTCATGATTTTATGAGGTATGTTAAAGTGATTATGTTTTATGGGTAAAGTATGATTTCATTCTTATGTATATATGAACTTATGTTTCCTTTCCATATTTTTATAACCCATACTGAGCTTTTTATGCTCATCCCAATTTTTTTTTGAAATGTTTTTCACAGGTCAAGGGAAAGGTACATGATGTGATAATAGTGTCAATGAAGTGTCAAGAAAGAATCCATGTTTTATTTTAAATATGTTTTCGCTTATGGGAAAAATGATTACTATATTTTATGTAACCACTTTGTTTAAATGTGGAATGTAATGAAAGTTTTATGTTCTAATTCTCTAAAAATCTAAACCTGAAAAGATCCTCAAGGTTTAATCTTGTAGTAACTCAAGATTAAGTAAGGTTTAAGGCTGGGGCCTTATAGTTGGTATCAAAGGTCGGTTTAGATAACTTTAGGAGTTAGAATTCTATTAAATTATTATCCAAAAATATTTTTTATGGTCAAATTGAAATGATATAGCATTTGAAGATTATAATGTTGCTTCATCTAAGACATGTTTGTTCAGAATGGTTTTCCGCAGAGGAAACAGGGAAGCAGGGCTAGGAAGGCATACAGAAGGAAATAACCTTCCGAATCAGCATCCTGAAATGGTCAGAATTGGAACTGAACAGTTTGTTGCAGTAATGGCGCAGTTGACTCAAGCGATAAATGGTGGTGGTATCCATGCATGAGATCAGCCAGATCAACCACAGAGGAACATGTCAGTAGTGAAACATTTCATGAGGAAACATCCCCCATCATTCAGAGGATCATCTGACCCTGTGCTAGCTGAAGGGTGGATTAAAGCACTGGAGAAGATTTTCGATGTCATGGGGTGTTCAGACAATCAAAAGGTTAGTCTTGCTATTTACCGTTTGGAGGGTGAGGCATATCAGTGGTTGTCGATGGTTAAAAATATCAGGGATACTGATGAGATTGATGCTCTCGACTGGGATGAATTTAAAGGTATGTTTCTTGAGAAGTATTTTCCTAAGGCTGTTCGACTTAAGATGGAAAAGCAATTCTTGGAATTGAGGCAAGAGGAAGACTCAGTGGCTGCCTATGAAGAAAGGTTCACTCGATTGGCAAGGTATGCTCCAAATTTTATCCGAGACCTTGATAGTAAAATCAATCGTTTTTACTCAGGATTAAAGCCAAAATATCGAAGGGCTTTAGCTTCTCATGAGTTTAAAAGTTATGAAAATCTTGTTCAATGTGCTGAGAAGGTCGAAATGGAATTTGCTGATGATCAAGTGTTCTATAACAACCAGCAGAAGAAGAGACCGAGGTGGTTGGAGAAAGGGAAAAATTCTTCAAAAAAGTCTGATGGTAAGAAAACTAAGTTTCCAGTTTGTGATAAATGTGGGAAAAGGCATGCTGGGGAATGTCTTCTGAATTCTGGAAAGTGCTACCGATGAGGTAAGATGGGACATAAGGCTCGTGATTGCACTGAAAAAGATCAAGGTGATGGTAAGTTCAAATTTGATTTATAGTTAGTGAAATTTTTTAAGTGCAATGAGATGGGTCACTATGCAAACGAGTGTCCGAAAAAGAGATCGAGTGATGGGAAGCAGTTAGACAACAAGCAGAAAGG
Source organism: Viscum album (assembly GCA_963277665.1). Classification (NCBI taxonomy): domain Eukaryota; kingdom Viridiplantae; phylum Streptophyta; class Magnoliopsida; order Santalales; family Viscaceae; genus Viscum; species Viscum album. The sequence continues at coordinate 338,619,768 of OY728161.1, read as the reverse complement.
GGTGGTGAAATCCTTTGCAACTACTTCAGCAGATGCCGGGCCATCAAATGAAGTTGTATCAGGTACTTTGTTTGTTTTTTCAGATTATGCCAGTGTGTTGTTTGATTCGGGGTCTACACATTCTTTCATCTCTGAAAACGTTTCTAGTAAAATGGGAATACCATCTCAAGAAATGACTCCTTAACTTTTGGTAAAAACACCTGGGGGAAATGTTGAGACAAAAAGAATTTATAATAATCTTCCTATCCTTATCCGTGGAAAGAACCTACTTGCAAACCTTATTGTTCTACCTCTAGTAGAGTCTGATGTTATCCTGGGTATGGATTGGCTCTCTATTTACCATGCTAAGATTGACTGTAGAGCTAAAGAAATTTCTTTTCAGAAAGACTTTCAGTTTGTGTACAAGAATGAACCCTTACTGTTGATAACATATCAAGAGGCCGAGAAACTTGTAAAATATGGAAATGAATGTTACCTTGCACACATCGTTGAAAATAAAGGAACTGTTCAGATTAATGATGTTCCAGTGGTAAATGAGTATCCTGATGTTTTTCCTGATGAGTTGCCTGGAATAATACCAGATCGGGAAGTTGAATTTACTGTTGACTTAGTTCCTGATGCTAAGCCAATTTCAAAACCCCCTTATCGAATGGCTCAAATTGAACTTTTAGAGTTGAAGGAGAAATTGCAAGATTTATTAGAGAAAAGTTTCATTCGACCTAGCACATCACCATGGGGTGCTCCTGTTTTATTTGTTAAAAATAAAGATGGTTCTATGAGACTTTGCATTGATTATAGAGCCTTGAATAACATTACTATTAAGAACAAATATCCTTTGCCTCATATCGATGATTTTTTTGATCAGCTCCAGGGAGCTCAGTATTTTTCAAAGATTGACTTGAGATCGGGATACCATCAGCTGAAGGTAAAGGAAGAAGATGTTCCGAAGACCGCGTTCCGTACAAGATATGGCCATTATGAATTTTTAGTAATGCCTTTTGGGCTAACCAATGCACCTGCTGTATTCATGGACTTAATGAATAGAATTTTTCATGAGTTATTGGATAAGTTTGTGGTGGTTTTCATTGATGATATTTTGGTGTTTTCTAAAAGTAAAGAGGAGCATGAAAGACATTTAAGGGTTATCTTGCAAACCTTAAAAGAAAATAAACTGTATGTAAAATTCAGCAAGTGTGAGTTTTGGTTGCAACAAATTTCTTTCCTTGGTCACATTGTTTCTAAAGATGGGATAACTGTTGATCCTGCAAAAACAAAAGTTGTGGAAGACTGGCCAAGACCCACAAATGTAACTAAGATTCGTAGCTTCCTTGGTTTGGCAGGCTATTACCGAAGGTTTGTTAGAAATTTTTCACGGTTATCTAGTCCAATGACTAAGCTAACTCGGAAGGGTGTTAAGTTTATCTGGACAAAAGAATGTGATGATTGTTTTCAGGAATTGAAAAGAAGATTGGTGAATGCTCCAGTTTTGGCACTACCTTCCAGGAATGGTGAGTTTGTTATCTACAGTGATGCTTCATTGAAAGGAATTGGTTGCGTCCTAATGCAGAATGATCAGGTAATTGCTTATGCTTCACGACAGTTGAAAACTCATGAGGTAAATTACCCTACACATGATTTGGAATTTGCTTATGTTGTTTTTGCTTTAAAAATTTGGAGGCATCATTTGTATGGTGTAAAGTGTGAAATATATACCGATCACAAAAGTTTAAAGTATATATTCACTCAGAAAGAATTGAACATGAGACAGAGGAGATGGCTAGAATTAATCAAGGATTATGATTGTACAATTCATTACCATCCGGGAAAAGAAAATAAAGTGGCTGATGCTTTGAGTCGAAAAAGTAATGCTTCATTAGCAATGTTGCATTTGGAATGTGATCATTTGGTTAAGGATTTGATGAACTTTGGAATAGAAGTTGTTGGTGCAGGAAGTTCTTCTATTTTGTTTCAGGTATCAGTGAGATCATCTCTATCAGAAAGAATCAAGCAAGCACAGAAGCAAGACAGTGAGTTGCAGAAAAAGGTATAGTTGGTTCAGAAGGGTAAGTTGCCTGAATTCAACATTGATAATGACTGCGTTTTGAGATTTGGGAAGAGATTGTGTGTGCCTTGTGATTCACAGTTGAAGAGAGAGTTGTTATGTGAAGCTCATAGTTCTCTGTTTTCAGTTCATCCTGGCAGTACTAAGATGTACAGAGATCTACGGGAGTATTCCTGGTGGGATGGAATGAAAAGAGATATTGCTTATTTTACTGTGAAGTGTTTGACATGTCAATAGGTTAAAGCAGAGCGACAGTTACCGAAAGGGATGCTTCAGCCTTTACCAGTGCCAGAGTGGAAATGGGAGAATATATCCATGGACTTTGTTGTGGGATTACCGAAGACATCTCGAGGTAATAATGCAATCTGGGTTATTGTTGATCGCTTGAATAAATATGCTCATTTCCTTTCTATACGAGATACTTTTTCCCTAGATCAACTTTCCCGTTTATATCTTAAAGAGATATTCGGGTTACATGGAGTTCCCCTATCCATTGTATCTGATCGTGATCTCAGGTTCACTTCTAAATTTTGTAAATGCCTTCAGAAGTCATTGGGTACTGAATTAAATTTTAGTACAACATTTCGTCCTCAATCAGATGGGCAGTCAGAACGAACAATTCAGACCTTGGAGGATATGCTACGAGCTTGTTCGATGGATTATCAGGGAAGTTGGGACCAACAACTTTCTTTGGTTGAATTTTTATATAATAACAGTTTTCATTCCAGTATACAGATGGCACCATTTCAGGCATTATATGGGAAGCGGTGTCGAACTCCAGCTTTCTAGGATGAAGTGGGTGAAAGGAAGTTGATGGTACCAGAGTTGGTAGAAGAGATGGCTGAAAAAGTTTAGCTGATTCAGAAACACATGAGAACAGCTCAGAGTAGGCAGAAGAGTTATGCAGACAACAGGAGTAAGGATCTAACTTTTGAGGTAAGTGATCATGTTTTTCTCAAAGTCTCACCATGGAAAAGTGTGATGAGATTTGGTAAGAAAGGAAAGCTGAGTCCAAGGTTCATTGGACCATATAAAATTCTGGAGAGAGTTGGATTAGCTGCATACCGGGTGGATTTACCTCCGAGTTTATCTCAGGTACACAATGTTTTTCACGTTTCGATGTTGAGAAAGTATATGCCAGATCCATATCATGTTTTGAGTCCAGAGGTAGTTCAGCTGGAAGAGAACCCATCTTATGAGGAACAACTAGTCCAGATTCTTGACCACAGGGAGCAAGTGTTATGAAATAAGGTGATTAATCAGGTAAAAGTTTTGTGGAAAAACCACATGATGGAAGAGGCAACATGGGAATCTGAAAATGCAATGAGGGATAAGTACCCCCATTTATTCGATAAGTAAATAAATTGCGGGGACACAATTTTCTAAAGGGGGGAAGGATGTAACATCCCAAGTAAGTAATGAATAATAGATATTTTTATCTATGTATATTAATGAATTAGGTAGTGTTTTATAGGCTTAAAATGAAAATAAATCCAATCTTAAGCATGGAATACACTAATATTTTTTAAAGGATTGTTTTACTGCCTTTTGATGGAAAACCATTTTTAAATCTATCTTTTGACAATTTTATAAGCTATGTTTTTCAAAATAAACTTATTATTTATGATTGGGACATCAAAATTTACTTTGTGTGAATTTTTGGTATTTTTCTGACAATGTTCATTTTTTTATGAATAGTGAAAAATACTGTATTTTACATCAAAACTGCTTTCTAATCTACTTTATTTATATGATTAGATTATCTTTTGAATTTGGTTTCAAAGTTAAATTAGAATATATTTTTACCATTTAATACAATGGTGGTCATTAGGATTAATTTCACTTTGGAATTGGGCATAAACCAATGCCAAAATTTTCATAGATGTTGTTTAAAAAAAACCCGCTATTTGTTTTGACAACGGGAATTATTTTTAAATCAATTATTGCAATTTCTGTGTTTTGAATTTGGTAAAATGGATTACATATTTGTAATCATAAGGTCCAAATTATGTAATCAAGACTCTTGTTTTTGGACATTATGAATAGTAATGATGGTAATTATCTTTAATTATCTTGATTAATGAGTAATCAGGTAGTTAAGGATAAGAAAATGATATCATAATAATACAGAAAGACCACAAAATGTCTCCTAAGGCTACTGGTTGTCTCATGGATGACCATGGGATTCCTTGTGCCAAACTTGGGGGCCCCATGGAATCACTTTTGTGAGAAAGTGACTTTTTATCTTTTTATTTTTAAAGAATGTTAAATGTGACAAAGAATGTATCACCTAAGTAAAATATTTTTAATTTTGTCTACATAAATGATCTTTTGGACTATAAATATTCATTAGAAATATAAAAAGATTTCCTACATCATGATATTTTTTTTATAATTTTTAGACATTAAATTTATTAAATTATTTATGACATCATGATGATGCAGTGATTACCTCATTAATAAAGGATTTAAATAAAATGAAATGATAATGTAAAATCCATGACCTACACATGTCCAAAACCTATTGGATGTGTGGATTTAGAACCCTTATCACCTTACCCTCTAATTATATCAATGTGGGACCTTTTTAATCCGAAACTCATTTTAAAATAAAGTAACATTTCTTTACTTTCCAAGAGTGCCCCTCCTCTCCTCTTATAAAAGGCCCCCACCTCTACCTCCTTACCCACACTTCCAAAGCCTTTGGCTCAGCCAAACCCTACCCATTTTGTCTCTCCACTTCCCTCTCTTACTCCTTGAAGCCTCACTTTGGGCAGAAGTCTTCCCAAGGAATCCTTTGAGCTCAAACCAAAGGGAGTTACCTGATTTTAAGGTAATGTCTTCACTTGAGTCCTTTTGTTTTATTTTGCTTCTCCAACCCCCTAAACTCTTTTTATTCATTTATTTTGTAACAACTCCAGTATCTTCAATATACTAAGATGTTTTTATAATAATTATTCGAGCTATACTTACACACACCTACATATAATGGTTAAAGAACATACTGTTTCCGTGGATGGCGAATTTCTGCCTCCCAAAACGATGATTGTTCAACATTCTTTTAAAACCTTCAAAGGTGGCCATTAAGATGACACTATATTTATATATGATATATAATATGTTTATGTTTTCTTTAAGCTTCTGTATTTTTCATTTTGGGCATACCTTTATGGTTTCCATTATGAGTAAACGCGATATCTTCATTTAAGGAAGTGCGGACTACCGCCCCCTCAAAGTGATTTGATTTGTTAAATACCATATGTGGGATGTATAAAGGATGGAGTTATGATATTATATATGATATTACACTGGAATTATAATATACCTTTATATCATTATGATTACATTCTATAAAATACGAAATAGAAATAAAAGTAGCGTTCATGCGTACGTACGGCTTACCGTCTCCATGAACGGTGCATTTCATTTCTTACCTCTAAATGATTATGTAATATTATAAATGAATGTATATACTGGATATATATGATATATATGATATATAAATCATGATTATAATTCTGTATATAATGGATACATGAAAAACTTGTAATTATAAAGGGTTTATTTTTGACTCAAGTACCAATGATCGTTAAAACGACTGTTATTAACTTAAATAATTACATAGTGTTCATGAAATGGAAATAAGTGATATAAAAGGAATAATGAACTTGAAAAAGGTTATTAAACAAGTAGAAATTAACTCAAGTTTATTATTCAGGATATTAAATAACGATCGAGTCAAGTCGGACCCGAGGTATGGGACTTCGTCTCAATCTCCTTTCATTGAGGAATATTTTATTTTATACACAACCTTCTTTTATACGGTGTATAAACTCCTTTGACTTTTACGTTTATCCAAAAGAAATATTTTTTACGAAGCGTTTTACTAAACGAAAAAAGGGAATGTTTTTGTCGTACGTATGCGGCGACAACAACTTCTCTGCCGCCGTGACCATTATTTGAGTTTCGGCTTCCTCTACAATCCATACCATTTTTTAAAAGAAAAATAAATACCATGTTTTACTTTTCTTTTTTTTTGGTATTGAAAATTGTTTTCATAATGTTTTTATATCAATATTTTGTATTGATATCTTGTGATTGAAAGGTGGAAATGTTATGTTTCCTATATGCATGTTTTATGTGATATGATTATGTTGAGGTTCTTGGGCATTATTATGAAGACGGGTAGTTCCGTGATAAAATAAGGGCGGGTGAGCCCGATATAGCTCTCCAATGCATTGGGTAACGCGAAGGAGTGAAACGTTAAGTTTTCTCCGAAGAGATTTAGGGAATATACTGTGATGGGTATTCCAAACGTAACCAAGAGGGTTACTCCCTACGTAAGAATGTTATGAATGCCTCAAGTTACCTTTATGTCTTATGATTTCTATGATTTATTCATGATTTTATGAGGTATGTTAAAGTGATTATGTTTTATGGGTAATGTATGATTTCATTATTATGTATATATGAACTTATGTTTCCTTTCCATATTTTTATAACCCATACTGAGCTTTTTATACTCATCCCAAGTTTTTTTTGAAATGTTTTTCACAGGTCAAGGGAAAGGTAAATGATGTGATGATAGTGTAAATGAAGTGTCAAGAAAGAATCCATGTTTTATTTTAAATATGTTTCCGCTTATGGGAAAAATGAGTACTATCTTTTATGTAACCACTTTGTTTAAATGTGGAATGTAATGCAAGTTTTATGTTCTAATTCTCTAAAAATATAAACCTGAAAAGATACTCAAGGTGTAATCTTGTACTAACTCAAGATTAAGTAAGGTTTAAGGCTGGGGACTTATATTTATCATTAATGGACCACTTGGGGGTCTCTTGGATGTATATAGTAAGTTTATTAACTATATAATATAAAAATACAAACTGACATGGTAAATGTCAAACTAATTAACTAAGAGTTAAAACTAAAAGATAAGGTTAATATAGTGACCCAAACCTGTATAAAACCAATTGGTTGAGTGGTTTTCGACCCATCCCCACCATGAACTTTAAATAATCCACTTTTGAGCCATTAGAAACTGAATATGAATTTTTTATAAAATAATATTTCTAGCCTTTCCAAAGGTGCCCCTCACCCCTCTAATAAAAGGGAACCCCACCTTCTCTAAATTTCACACCTTCAAATCCTTTTGGCTCGGAAAACCTCTGCCCAAATATCCTCCCAACTTCCCCCACTTCAACCTAGAGGCCTTAGTTTGATCAGAAAACTAACCTAAGGATCCCTTTTGATCAAATCAAAAGGAAGAACCTGAACAAGAGGTAATATTTTCACCACCCTCTTTCAAGTTCCTTTCTTATTCCACTTTTTATTTCTTTGTTATTTAAATTATAAAATAATAAATCTAGTATATTCTATATATTGTGATGTTATTATAAATATGGACCAACCAAATTCATTATTCTATCCATCCCTTGAATGACATGTCACCATACGTGCGTACGTACGCCCTACCATCTCCACGTCGTGGTGTAATTGTTATTCAATATATTATTATTTATATGGGTATAATAATGATGTATAATTCATGTAAATAATAAATATAACATGATAATTATTCTGTATATATGATAGAACATCCAATTATATATTATTTTAATAACAAAATAATGATATTGTTGCTCGTGCGTACGTACGGATTACCGTCTCCACTAACGTGATGCGATTCATTCCCCGTCATATCCATTCAAGTATAATTCTCATTTCATGATTAAATATAATGTTTAAGGACTTGATATAATTCTGGATATGAATTATATACAACCTATCCATAACAAACATGGCTTATGTAACAAAACATATAAAAGAAAACGAGTAAGTTAACACCCGAAACGACGATAATACAAAGATATTATTAACAAAGCAGTATTAAAAGATCATATATGATATCATATTAATATATATGATATCATATTAATATATATGATTCTTGTATAACATAATAAATATTATTTCACCATTATAAAAGAAGTTAACCTACCCTCAACCAAGGAAAAGTACAAGGTAAAGGTTTATTTCACAATCTCTTCATTATATGAGGTTGTTTATATGTGATTATCTACTGGGACCTCTTTATCATCCACATCCATGTTTCTTAAAAATGTATTCCAAAACATTTTTACTATTTACTAGAAAATGGGTTAGAGTCATTTATACCCTTGTTTGACTTTTATAAAATGGTTTGAAAGGAATCTTTCCGTCATTTTCCAAACAAGTTCCTTTTTAACCTTTTCGAAAAAATTAAGGTAAGAAAGTTTTTTTTAACTTATATGGAGGGTGAGGCTATTTTCCGCTGTTATAAAATTGTCTAAGCTTCCCTTAAAATATTATAAGAATATTTTCAAATTAAATGTTTTATTTTATAATTATGTAATTTTTAAATGATTTAAAAAAAAGATACATTTCTCTCAAATAGTTTTGATTTCATCTATGTCAACATCCTTTGATGGATTTTAAGCTTATTTGAATGTGATTTATTATGATAAAAAACTTCCATATTGTATTGAAGGTTTTGTGATATGTTTGACCGTGGATGTGTTATTTTTATACCATTCATGGTTTATGGTGAAAGTATTGACATTTCGTATGCTAGTTTTAATATGAATTTTTATGTTATGTTTAAACCTGTTCATATGAGGAATGCATTGGACTTAATAAGTGACAGGTGGAGCCCGCTATTGCTCATAGATACATCGGTAGGTCTCATGAGACAAACTAGTGTCTTGGAACAAGTCCTTGAAAAAATCTTATTTGTAATCTTAGCACGAGGCCTTGAATATGTGGTTATGATAGTCTGGCATTATGCATTCCATCATTATGAAAGTGGTTAATGATATTGCATGTGATTATTTGACTAGTAGAATATCCATGTGAATAAGTAAATGGAATTATTTCATTTTATCTTTGCCATATTATGCTTAAGTTCAAGTTTAAAAATATTTTGTTTTAGTTATACATTGCCTTAAATGTTTATGCTTATTTATGAAAGTTTCTGCTATATTGTTATCCTTACTGAGCATCTGAGCTCACCCATTTCAATGTTTTATTTTTCCCAGGATGTGAAGAAGTATTTTATGATTGACCTGTAGGGATAGTATAAGGGGATATGAGTGTGGAGTCAAGATGTTGTTGTAGTTTTCAATTTATGATGTAATGTAAACTTTATGAATGTATCTAGTTATTCCAAGAGTACTAAACTAATCGGTCTTTTGAGACTTGATCTTTTGTGATCATGCCAATGTTATGTAATAATGCACCGACTCTGGGTAACTAGGGTCGGGGTTTTACAGTTGGTATCAGAGGAAGTTTAGTACAAACCTTGGAAGCTATATTTAGATAAACTCTGATTAGAGCACATAGACCTAAGATGGACTTTGAGGATTATTATAGAATAACTTCCTAGAATTTGGTATTATAGAGATTTTGTGTGCTTTCTGAGCAATGAATCCCTATCTGGATGTGAGCAGATAGAGGTGGCTCTGGCACAAATGTACCGAGGGGTAAAACCTGAAAACACCGCTTTGAGCTAGACTCGAACGAGAACTAGTGCACGACAACGGGCCTTGCTGCACTCTTGGTTACAACACTCCCAGGGGGTATGCTTTGGATAATTCTCACTTTCTTTAAAAACCATTATGAAGGGTTTATGAGTATATATATCCTCAAATAAAACATTTTTATGATTATGGATTATATCCATAAATAGTTCAATTTATGTTAAGTGTTTTACAAGTATGGAATTATGTATTTTGATTCATAAACTGATTTAGTTTATGCCATTGTTTAGAAATGGTGCCTAGTGTAAGAAATGGAAACCGTTTCAATGCACGCACTCCATGTAGGGATTTCCCACCTTCTCAATATAATTATAGTGGAGCTGGTGATGCAACTGTGCTAATCAGCTTATCACCATATCAGGACAACTCACTCAGGTTATGAATAATAACCTTACCCGTATGGAGCACCCTGATCCACAACATGGAGGATCAATGTTATATTGCTTAATGAGGCAATAATCACCAACATTAAATTGGAGTACAAATCCATTGGTAGCTGAGCAATGGATAAGTTCCCTAGGGAAAATATTTCAGGCTTTGGGGAGTAGTGAAAGGGAAAAAGTTATCATGGCAGTTTATTGCCTCACTGGAGATGCTGATCAATGGTGGTCATTGATACAAAACACAAAGGAAGATGATGAAGTGTCAAATATGGAATGGGGAGAGTTCAAAAAGGTTTTCTTAGAAAAATACTTTCCTCGTGACCATCGAGAAGATATGGAAAGGCAATTTTTGAGTCTGAGACAAAAGGAGGATGAGAATGTTGCAAAGTACGAGGCTAACTCTACAAGGTTAGCAAGGTATGCTAGAGATTATATATGTAACCCAAGATGTAATATTGATCGTTTCTTTGATGGGTTAAAACCATTTCTCCATCGAGAATTAGTCTCACAATCCTTATCATTGTATGAAGACATTGTGTTATGTGTTATCAAGATAGAAAAGGAATTCTCTAAGTCTTATGACTTTAAAGAAAATCAAGAGAAGAAGAGATCTACTGATGAATCTGGGAATGTAAACAAGGGAAACAACGTAAAAGTTTAATATCCATCTTGAAGTAAATGTGGGAAGAAACACCCTGGTACTTGCTTGAAGGGAATGGGAGTCTGTTACAAGTGTGGTGAAAAAGGCCACCAAGCTTGTGATTGCAATGGGAAGAATGAAGCTACCGATGTCCGATGCTATAATTGCAGGGAGATGGGACATTATGTAAATGAATGTCCTAAGCATCAGGGGAACTTAACTCAGAAAAGGCCAAGGGATCCAGGCCAAGATTATGCTATCACTACTACTGATGTAGAAGCTCCGAAAGACGTGGTGGCAGGTAATTTAATGGTTTCCTCAAGTTTACCAAATGAATTATTAAATTCTGGATCATCGCATTATTTCATATCTTCCTAGTTTGATAAGAAAATTAGATATTTAAAATTTGATTTAACAAAGGAGTTTTCAGTTAAAACTCCTAAGGGAAGTATCATTACAACAAAGTTTTGTGAATCAGTCCCCATTAGAGCACATAAATGTTCTTTATCCGCTGATCTCATCGTCATACCTATGATTGAGTTTGATATAATCCTCGGTATGGATTGGCTTTCAGACCATGATGTGAAGATTTATTTTAAGAAGAAGTAGGTTATAATTTTTGATGATGATGATAAGGAACACCTTATATTTAGAGAAGAATCGTCACCACCCAATTATTATCTAGATCCACCCCCAGTAGCTCAACTAAATTCAATTATTGGGGAGGAAGAGAATGAAATGACTGTGGGTGAGGTAAGGAATTTTCAAATAGAGGATGTAACTATTTTGAAAGAATATGTAGATGTGTTTCTGGAAGATTTACCTGGACATCCTCTAGAACGAGAAGTTGAGTTTTCCATTTATTTAATTCCTGGATCAAGTCCTATATCGAAGACCCCTTATAGAATGGATACTGTAGAATTAGTGGAACTAAAGAAACAACTAGAGGAACTGAGTAATAAGGGATTTATTCACCCTAGTGTTTCTCCATGGGGATCCCATGTTATTTTTGTTAAAAAGAAATATGGATCTATGAGGTTATGTATTGACTACAGGGAAATCAATGCTATAAAAATAAAGAACAAGTATCCCCTACCTTGAATTGATGATTTATTTGACCAACTTCATGGAGCTCAATAATTTTCTAAGATTGACCTTCGATCTGGATACCATCAGTTGTGTGTGAAGAAGGAAGACATTCCGAAGACAGCATTTCGAACCAGGTACGGGCATTACGAGTTTACAATAATGCCTTTTGGGATGACTAGTGTGCCCTCTGTATTCATTGATATAATGAATAGAGTTTTCAAGGAATATCTAGATGAATTTATGGTGGTATTTATTGATGATATCTTGGTATACTCCAAAATCTATGAAGATATACCACTAGAACGTCTAGAAAGAATATATATTAATGAAGTTGTGAGACTTCATGGAGTACCCCTATCGATTGTTTCTGATCGTGATCCCCGTTTTAATTCAAGATTCTAGAAGATCCTTCAGAAGGCCTTGGATACTGAACTTCGTTTGAGCACTTCCTACCACCCTCAAACAGATGGAAAATCAGAATGAACTATTAATACCTTAGAAGACATGTTGAGATCCTTCTCACTTGACTTTCAGGGTATGTGGGATCAATATTTACCTCTGGTTGAGTTTTCCTATAACAATAGCTTCCATTCAAGTATTCAGATGGCACCATATGAAGCGTTATATGGAAAGAGATGTCGCACACCAACCTGTTGGGATGACATTGGTGAAAGAAAACTTGTAGGCCCAGAACTGGTGGAGGAAACGATGGAAAAGGTGAAGGTAATACAAAACCACATCATATCAGCTCAAAGTAGGTAGAAGAGATATGCCAATAACCAAAGGAAGGATTTTGAATTTCAGGTGGGAGATCATGTTTTCTTAAAGGTATCTCCATGGAAGGGAGTTATACGTTTCGGTAAGAAAGGTAAACTGATTCCCAGGTACATCGGACCATTCGAAATTATAGAACGAATTGGGGCTGTAGCTTACCATTTGGAAATGCCGCCAAGTCTCTCCAAAGTTCACGATGTGTTCCACGTATCACTGTTGAGAAAATACATGCCTGACCCAATGCATGTACTCACTTATGAAGAATTAGAACTGAAACCTGATCTGTCTTATTGCGAAGATCCCGTCAGGATTCTTGATACGAGAGAACAAGTACTGAGAAACCGGACGACTCGTCTGGTAAAAGTTTTGTGGAGAAACCATAAGATGGAAGAAGAAACATGGGAACCCGAGGAACTTATGATGAATAAACACCTGAGTCTTTTCATGCAGTAGTATTCTAGAAATTTCGAGGATGAAATTATTTGAAGGAGGGGAGAATGTAACACCCCAAGCTTCCATGGTACACTTCTCTTTGAATAATACAGTAGCGTGTGTTGTACGCAACTTCGAGTTCTAACACACACCACAACCAATCAAACTAGCCGTTATGAATAGTAATACCCACTTTTTGAAATTTTATAAATTTTATCTTTCAAAATGGACTTCATTTTTGGATTCGGAATATCGAAATTAGTCTAGGGTGAATTTTTGGTATTTTTCTGAAAACTTTCAATTTTTGATGAATAGTGAAAAACACTAAGTTATTAGTTAAAACCGACTTTTTATTTAAATAATTATTTATTTTATTTAAATTTATTTTAGGTCAAAATAAATACGTAAAACCTATATAAGTTCAATGTAATTCATTGGAGTTAGTTTAGAATAATTTTAGATATATAAAAATTATATTGAACTTTTCACCGTCTTTTACCCACCTCCTAGGAGAATTTGGAAATTCACATAAAACTTAATTTTACCACTTCTATGAGTGGAATTTCTAAAATCCGAGAGACATGGTTAATATCAAGGAGTAAAATTTGGTTCAATAAGATAAAAATAATTTTTGGTGAATAGTAAGTTTTTTACTTTTATTTACCACGGTTAAAAGTAAATAGGGTAATTAAGGGTAAAAATGATATTAATATTACCCTAACACATGTTATAATTCTATTGGACAAGTGTATCTCGACCAAAAACAATCTTAGGAATAAAATATTATCATTTAGGTCCACTTGGATTTGATTAGGAAATTTATTATTATTTAATTCAAAGAAGAGTTAAAAGAGTTAAAATCAAATTTTATTTACTAAAACATTTTTAATATAGGGTTATACATAAGATAAATTCTATTATAAATATTAGTTAGAAAGATAAAAAGATTTAATACATAATGGTATTTTATTTATAATTTATAGACATTAAATAATTTAAGTTATTTATGACACAATGGTGATGCAGTAATTACCTAATTAATGAAATATTAAAATAATTTTTTTTAAAGGTTAGGGTCGAAGCCTCATTTATTATTAAATCAAATCAAATACATCTTTTAACTGGGTAGAGGGATACCCATTACACAGCCCGAAGGCCCAATGGGCATTTAGCCCATTACATGGCCCGTAGGCCCATTTTCATGACCCGAAGCCCATTCTGTGAATAGTACTGCTACATTACCCTGCATTGCTACAATACTGCACAGTACCCGCCGCTGCTACAGTACTTCGCCGCTGCTACAGTTCCCTGCCGCCGCTATAGTGCCCGCCGTTGCTATAGTACACCGATTCTACAGTACGCTATAGTACTGCTATAGTACCTGCACCCAATGGGTATTGAACCCCCATTTTACAGGTAGATTTAAGGGGTTCTTACCACTAAACCAAACCCCAACTACATGAAATATTAAAATAATTAATATTATAAATATCAAAATAAATGTAATTTAAGACTTTTTATGAATTAAAATAATTTTATAGGTTAATATGACATGTTAGTAATGATTTAATTATGTTTTTTAGAAGTAATCAATCTGTTATTATTTTCACAGAAATCAAATACCAAATAGTGTCAAAATTGACATAAAATATTTTTTAAAACAAATATTATATTATTAATTGATATTCAATTCCTAAAAATATAAGTTTCGGCCAAGAGACTTATATTATGATAGGTGTATCATTAATGGACCACTTGGGGGTCTCTTGGATGTATATAGTAAGTTTATTAACTATATAATATAAAAATACAAAGTGACATGGTAAATGTCAAACTAATTAACTAAGAGTTAAAACTAAAAGATAAGGTTAATATAGTGACCCAAACCGGTCTAAAACCTATTGGTTGAGTGGTTTTCGACCCATAACCACCATAAACTTTAAATAATCCACTTTGTAGCAATTAGATACCGAATATGAATTTATTATAAAATAATATTTCTAGCTTTTCCAAAGGTGCTCCTCACCCCTCTTTTAAAAGGGCACTCCCCCTTCTCTCAATTTCACACCTTCAAAGCCTTTTGGATCGGACAATCTCTACCGAAATATCCTCCCAACTTCCCTCAATTCAACCTAGAATCCTTATTTTGATCATAAATCCAACCTAAGGAGCCCTTTTGATCAAATCAAAAGGAAGAACCCGAAGAAGAGGTAATGTTTTCACCACCCTCTTTCAAGTTCCTTTCTTCTTCCACTTCTTCTTTCTTTGTTATTTACATTATAAAATAATAAATCCAGTATATTATATATATTGTGATGTTATTATAAATATGGACCAACCAAATTCATTATTCTATCCATCCCTTGAATGACATGTCACCATACGTGCGTACGTACGGCCTACCGTCTCCACGTCGTGGTGTAATTGTTATTCAATATATTATTATTTAGATGGGTATAATAATGATGTATAATTCATGTAAATAATAAATATAAAATGATAATTATTCTTTATATATGATAGAACATCCAATTATATATTATTTTAATAACAAAATAATGATATTGTCGCTCGTGCGTATGTACAGATTACCGTCTCCACTAACGCGATGCGATTCATTCCCCATCATATCCATTAAAGTATAATTCTCATTTGATGATTAAATATAATGTTTAAGTACTTGATATAATTCTGGATATGAATTATATACAACCTATCCATAACAAACATGGCTTATGTAACAAAACATATAAAAGAAAACGAGTAAGTTAACACCCAAAACGACGATAATACAAAGATATTATTAACAAAGCAGTATTAAAAGATCATATATGATATCATATTAATATATATGATTCTTGTATAACTTAATAACTATTATTTCACCATTATACAGGAGGTTAACCTACCCTCGACCAAGGAGAAGTACAAGGTAAGGGTTTATTTCACAATGTTTTCATTATCCGAGGTTGTTTATACGTGATTATCTACTGGGACCTCTTTATCATCAACATCCATGTTTCATAAAAATGTATTCCAATTTTTTTTACTATTTACTAGAAAATGGGTTAAATTCATTTGTACACTTGTTTGAATTTTATAAAATGGTTTGAAAGTAATCTTTCCGTCGTTTTCCAAACAAGGTCCTTTTTAACCTTTTCGACAAAATTAAGGTAAGAATGTTTTTTAACTTATACGGAGGGTGAGGATATTTTCTACCGTTATAAAATTGTCGAAGCTTCCCTTACAAGCTTATAAGAATATTTTCAAAGTAAATGTTTTATTTTATAATTATGTGACTTTTAAATTATTTAAAAAAAGAGATATTTGTCTCAAATAGTTTTGATTTCATCTATGTCAACATCCTTTGATGGATTTTAAGTTTATTTGAATGTGATTTATTATGATACAAAACTTCCATATTGTATTGAAGGTTTTGTGGTATGTTTTAATGTGTATGTGTTATTATTATACCATTCATGGTTTATGGAGAAAGTATTGACATTTCGTATGCTAGTTTTAATACGAATGTTTATGTTATGTTTAAATCTGTTTATATGAGGAATGCATTGGAATTAATAAGTGACTGGTGGAGCCCGCTATAGCTCCTCGATGCATTGGTAGGTCTCATGAGACAAACTAGTGTCTTCCCACAAGGCCTTGAAAAAATCTTATTTGTAGTCTTGGCACGAAGCCTTGACTATGTGGTTATGATATTCTGGCATTATGAATTCCATCATTATAAAAGTGGTTAATGATATTACATGTGATTATTCGACTAGTAGAATATCCATGTGAATAAGTAAATGGTATTATTTCATTTTATCTTAGACATATTATGCTGAAGTTCAAGTTTAAAAGGCTTTTGTTTTAGTTATACATTGCCTTAAATGTTTATGCTTATTTATGAAAGTTTCTGCTATATTGTTATCCTTAATGAGAATCTGAGCTCACCCCTTTCAATGTTTTATTTTTCCCAGGATGTGAAGAAGTATTTTATGATTGACCTGCCAGGATAGTATTAGGGGATATGAGTGTAGAGTCAAGATGTTGTTTTAGTTTTCACTTTATGATGTAATGTAGACTTTATGAATGTATCTAGTTATTCCAAGACTACTAAACTAATTGGTCTTTCAAGACTTGATCTTTTTTGATCATGCCAATGTTATGTAATAATGCACCGAATCTGGGTAACTGGGGTTGGGGCGTTACACTCCCTCCATATTTAAAGTTTATTTTTCACCAGATGAAGGATGTATAGTTGTTTTACTGATGAAATGTTATCTAGATGGTGACTATTTGTATTCTAATGATCCAATTTCCCATGAATTAATTACCCTGAATAATGAATAATCAGAAGGTTCAATAGTTATGAAGGTTTATTCCAAGATCCTTCTATATATTCTTGTGAAATTCTAGAACCATTGAGCCGACACACATTGTTATATAAGCATGTCTTTAAAAGTATCATGATTTGTGCATAGTTTTAGTGGCATGACTTTTGATCTGGTTTTGGCCTTTAAATGATGAGGATAGATTTGTTTCCTATTTAATGAAATAAATACTAAAATATATGGAAGCCTAATAATTAATTTCATAATTTTAATCTGTTTAGAAACATCTATGGCCAAAATTCAATATAAAATTAATAAAATTAAAATACAAAAATAATATTTTTTATAGTTAAGCTAAAGATATGATAAAAACCAAAACATGTGACAATTTCCCATAAAATAATTATACAGTGGGATTTAAAACATTTAATTGTCGTATAAAATTTATGAAAATGTTATATTTATAAGATATTAACATTAAAACTCCCATATAATTAAACAAACACTTATCAAGTGTTATCTACTGGTAGTAGAACTATCATCTAATAATATCGCTTCTTCTAATGGTTTAAATAGTGATTACACCTTATGATAAATGTACATATAATTAATTTACATTGAAAACACTCATTAGAATCATCAAATTCTTCTTCCCTAGATATCATTTAATTTATTAATCTCGAGTGATTGGGAAAAAATAAAATAATTCATCATAATCATCTGATGGGGTATTCAATATCTCCCTTTGTATTTGTGATCCATACCAACTTATTATTTAAATCAATGATTTATTCACCACTTATTTAAAATAAATTATAAGTTTCACATTGTGAGGGAATTTTCATTCCCCTCTCCCCCTGGTATCTTCTGTTGAAATGAATGCTGATACTAAATTTCATGGGTGATGATTGACATCACTTTTATTAAAGTAGTGATTGATAATTAAACCAAATTTAATCCTATATATCTATTATCAATGTAGAAAATAGTAGTGATTAACATAAAATTTAGATATTTCTATGAAATTTTCACCATGTGACACAACTTAATACACTCTCCCTTCAAGGTTGAATCCAATAGTTTTTTAGAATATCTATTTCATGCATCTATCTCAGTAAACAAATTAAAAACCATCAATATGAAAATTAGGATTCTACCCATAGTACCATGTATATATAGTTTTTTAAAGTTTTTTATATGATAACCCCCCCCCTTAAAATATAAATTGATTTTTTTCAGGTAATTATATGATAAAAATTTTAACGTGCCTCAACATGAAAACAAATCATTTCTATAGATTTTTAGTATATGTAACTTTAGCATAATCATCATCATATAGATCTTTTGCCTATATTAACTTCAATTCACCATATTTTCAACATCTAGTGTCCTAAAATTTTTATTGTCTCGAATTTTAATTTTTTTAGTTTAAAATAATAAATTATTTATAATCTCCATTTTCTGCTTCACTCCCCCTTGTTGTATGACCTCCATCAATAATTATTATATTGATCACCCTAAATCACTTCACTTTTAATCAAATATTTAATAATTTTTTATCATGTAGGAATAAGGTAGATCCTCCATTTTTTATATATAGGGAAATAGAGATGATAATTTTTTTCTCAACCCATAAACACCATTCATTTAAGCTACCTTTTTCTTGATTTAATGACACTTAGTTTTCCTTCCACTGAAATATTTGGGTTACATGGATTTATTTTCCTTATATTTTTTATTTTTTCTAGGGTTTTATTCTTTACTTCGGCTCATAAAAGATGTGGATTATTATGTTCTTCTTCTTATTATATAATCCTTAAATCTCATAGATACTATATAAATAAAATAATAGAAAACATTTAAATATGTACATTTTTCATTGTTCTATGTTTTATTCCTCATAGAAATGATTTTAATTCCCAAATCTTGAATATTTTTTTTCACAAAATTATCTTATCCAGGAAACCTTGTCATGAATTTTAATAAAGTGATTATGGAAAAATTACACATTACACACATTTTAAAAAAATTTGATAATTTGCAATATAGTAGTAACTTATATTAAACTTAAAATTTTTCATCAGAGATTTATTCCATAATTACAATCAACTAATGAATTTAATAGATTAATTCACATTGTTGTTTTGTATTTATTTATTTTACTTGAATATTTTTTATTTTATTACAACATTTCATGATTGTTATTTTCCTTATATATTATAAACATCTTTTATTTGTTATGACATCCTCTATTACTTTCTTATTTGGTGTAATTTTCTTTATAAATTCCATCTTATTTATAGTTTAATGAAGAATTTCCATCTGAAATCTCTCAATTTTTCATTATCTTACATGGAATCCTTTAATTGATTGAAATTTAAATTTTATTGATAATTGAATACTGACACTCAGTATTACCATGAAATCTTATTTTCTAATTTTCACATAAATTTTCATGATATTCAAATCTTTTGTGTTCCAAAGAATTTTTCTTTATTCATTTATATAAAGTTGTACATACCTAGATTATTCGATTAATAATTTATCCTCATATATAAAATAATAATTATTTATTTTATATATGTGGATATGTTATGTTAATAACCCATATACTCATGTCTAATTTTTTCACAACACTAGGAGTATCCATACAATATAATATTTTTTTGTTGGGTGTAATTTTGGCTGGTGGTCGGTTCTTCTGAATATTATGCATTTTAATAATATTTAGGAAACACCTTTTGTTTTACATTTTTTACTTCCACCCTCAATTAAGAGTTGCGTTTCTCCATAAATTTCTTCACTCAACTTTTTATATAACTACAACTTTCACTATTTATCATATGAGAATTAGTGCATGAAAATTCATCAAAATTTTGGGTATAATTATTCTTTAAATTATAATAAGATGATTATTATAATGGTTTCACATTATTATTTATATTATATTCATTCTTCAATAAATAATTTTATTAATTAGTATTTATAAAAGTATTTATTCTTTTGAATTCATTATAAGATTCAACATGAGTAGCTTCCATATTTCTCAACATTATTTCTAACTCAAGTCACATCAAAATTAATTTCTTTTCTTTTCCATCAAATAATTTTAATTTATCTTGAGATTTAGAATTAAACTTTCTAATTTTTTTCTTTGTGTATATTATCTTAATATATCATAAATATTTTAAGGTCAATTATTATCCCATATTAGACCTCCAAATGAGATTTATTAACCTTAAAAATTTCATCTAGTGCATTGAGTAATTCCCCAAAAAAACTCTATGTATAACCTTTTCACAATATATTATTTTATACTATTCTTTAATGAGAATTTTATTTTTATTTCAAATCGAATCTGAATAATACTTTTATTTAAGGAATTTTGTGAAAGATTCATTTATATTTACTTTGTTTTCCAATTCCTTTTCCATCTCATTGGCTTCTTTTTGTATCTATGTGATTTATTCCTATTTTACCTTGATAATTTTTACTATATATCCAATAACCTAAATAGTTACATTCTTAACGTGATCCTTTGATTTTAGAGTAAAAGTATTTAATTGTTTAAAAAAAATTCATACTCACAACATCTTATATAAAACACATTTTAGTATTAATTTTGATTGATTTTATTATACAAACATTACTCTATATAAATTTCTATTATAGTGGATACAACTTCCAATGATTTTTACATATTAATTTTTACT
The DNA here is from genome assembly GCA_963277665.1 of Viscum album. NCBI lineage: Eukaryota > Viridiplantae > Streptophyta > Magnoliopsida > Santalales > Viscaceae > Viscum > Viscum album. The sequence goes on along the minus strand of OY728161.1, from coordinate 338,598,764 downwards.
ACTTCAATGATTATTTATTATTATATGTATGTAATGTTTTGTCTAAAAATTTATTTTTTAAGTTATAAAATGTATCTTATTTTAAATTTAAGTCCAACCATACATTGTTATCTTCTAAAGAATTTATATTTGTAACATCCCTAATTTAAGGAATAATTATTTTTTCAAATTCCAAATATTTTCACTTCTTGTAGAAAAATTAAACACAAATGGTAATAAACTTATAGTTACAGTCTGAGAGAACCTAGGCACTGATACCACTTGAGATTATTAAAGGATTTTGTTCTCACCTTAATAGGGGGATAAATATGTGGTGACCATCTTATATTGATTAAGAGAAAAATAAAATTTTTCTTCATTTAATTTGATCAATCCTTTTTCATCTATTAAGACAAATTGATCTAAAGTATATGCTCTCACCCCTTTTCCCTTATCTAATACTAATAATATAAAATAAACTACAGACATGGAGTTTTACAAGGCTCAGACTCTATGTGAGAACCTACTTCCTTTTTTGTTCTGTATGTATGAAAAGCCAAAAAAATTCAACAAATATTATTATTATTAATTAAAAATGGTGTGGGATATGATTATCCTTAACCTATAGTGCATCCCAAAAAATATTACTCTCATAAGTTATTCCATATTTTCTCCCACTAGTAATAAGGCAAACAACACCAGACTATGAATTGATCTTATATATATAAATATTCTCCTATTAAAATTTATTTCACATCGAGATTATATGAAATCTGGTAAATGTAATTTTGGATCTCTTACATCTTCATGAAATTAATTATCTGGATCTTCTACAGGTTGCACTTGATGTTAGTTTTTCTCCCAATTTCTAGTCTTCTAAATACAAAAACATTACTCTTCTTTCAGAAAACTTCGTGTTTCTATCTTCAATAATATCCAACCTAAATAAACTTCTGATGATTTTAGTTTGATAACTCACTTTCTTCAAAATTTCAACTTTGTTTTCTTCTTTACTCAATAATTAAGAATCTCATAACATTTTACTATTAATATATCATCATTTTATATGCTCTATGTTTCCTAAATATTTCAATGGTTAATTATATATTAACTCCTCAACACTCAAAACATCATAAATATTAGTTAAAAATTTCAAAATATCATGAAATTTTGGGGTTAATATTATTAATAATGTCTTCCATAAATTTTGGCCATCAAAATTTCCGAAATCTTCCGAATACCTCGTCAAAAATCATGCAATTTACTTTTTTATGGGATCCTTGAATGTACAAAATATAATCAACACACCAAGTATTTTTTGATTCTTTATCCATCATGAGTAATTCTATAACGAAGGACGTTCTTCTTCATATTCAATTGAACTTTAAAACATAAACATCCATTATTTTTATTATCACAGAAAACCACAATTCATGCACACTTCAAATATATTATTCAATATATCTTTTGAATAATGCGATTTTCCCTCAAAATAGTACTCAAACAATCTAGTGATTGGAATATTCAATCAAACTGGCATTTATCCCTTGTTCCCAGTGGGTACCTTCTGTTATACAAATATTTCTAGCCAAGCATAATAATACATCCAATAAATTAATCTACTAATACCTCTAGACTATATCTTTATTCAATCTCATCCTTTCTCTGAATTCAAATTCTCTCTAACTCATACAAAAATCTGTATGAATGACTGAGTATATACATGTAATTTAGTATGATATAGATTCAATAATAAAAATAACACAAACAATGACCTTGATTTTATCAACATAATACTTCCACTTCAATGACATTATAACATTAAAATAACACTATAGGATCATTTTTTATGATATCTGCTTGGAATCTCAAATTATCCTATACTAACATAGAATATATCGACCAACATATTAAACTACCGTTGCACTTAAGATTCATAAATAACTGAACTTATTCTGATTCTTTCTTTATTCTTTATCTCATGCTTCTACTCCTCTCAATTTTGTGGGAAAGTTCACTAGTAAGAACATTTCACATAGGTAATGTGCAATGGTAAGCGCAGTTTGCATGAAAATGAAAGGACCATATTAGATATTTTTTTCAAATTATTCATATACCATAGAATTGAAACATTAAATATTCAATAATGGTAATAAATTATAAAAATTAACATAAGTATTTAATGTTATTTGGTTCAATTAGGGCTTATGTGCACTGAAAGGGCATCGCTCACATACACACATGTTTTATTACGCTCAAAAGAATATGATTTACAACATGCAAGATTAACAAGAAAATAAACTATGAAAAAAGATTTAAATAATTAAATATTAAAAAATGAGAAGCATGAATGTAATAATTACAAAGTTGGATGCTCGGGTATGGTAGTCATGTTCTCTTCAATTCCTCATCAAGAAGCTAGCGTGGAATTTTGATCTCACCAAAAAGCTTAGCCTCACCTAGAAGGTCTCACCTGGAAGGACTCCAGGGTTCTTAGATTAGGAACAATTACCACACATCTTCAGAAGGATGGATATTGTTGATACTCCCCCATAAAAATTACCCTATTGGTGTAATTCATAGGATATTGGGCACCGTGTTCAATCGCTGAAGAATATGAACACACCCAAAGAAAGGTTTCTAGAGAAAGAAGGGAGATAAAATATGAATGGGGAAGTAGTACAAATTAAGTGAAAATATTGATGGCATGGGTGAGAAATTCCATTGATATCTTCTATGCATAAAAATGGATCATATAACTAGAAATCTCCATAAATCCATGGTAAACTGAAAAGATATATGTGAACTATATATTATTTTAATTGGAATATGGTGAGTATAACATGGGAGACAAGATTAATCAAAAACTAGAAATTAATTCTTTGTAGAATCATTATCATGATAAGGGTAAAGTTCTATAGGATGAGCGTAATAGCCCAAACAATAGGCCCATACGCAAGAATAAGCCTAGTAAAATAAAAGAGACATAGTATTTTATATTGAGAATAATAATAAAAAACCAAAACATAATTTTTTAGTAATACACATTAAGAATTAAGGATACAAAAAATAAGTAATTTTAAAATGAAAATAACATGAAACACTAAACTTCAAAATTATGCACTATTTTAAATTGAAATTAGAAATGTTCTTGCACATAATTTTATTGAACGCAAACAAAATTCAATCTATATAAACAATATTTGAATTTTGATAATAATATGGCTTAAGAGAAACAATATTATCATTAGTATGTATCTTATTGATGCCTATGATTCAAGATTCAATAACATCTATAGTAAAATGTAATATAAAGATTGAGTATAGCTGATAAAGATTGATTATAGCTGGTAAATCATTGATCCAAAGGCTTCCTTAATATTCTTAACCAATGAAATATATTCTGATTCTATGGTAGAAAGAGAAACCATATACTACATAGTTCATTTCATGGATATAGGTCCTCCATGATAAATGAGTACATGCAAAGTTAAAGATTTTATAGTGTCAATATTGTTTTGCAAATTCAGTATCCACATATCCAAAAATTATTTTAGCAGCATCATTATTATTTCCATAATACAAATATAAATCATAAGTGTATGAAAAATAATGTAGCAACCACTTAACATAATTCCAATTTGGATACCCTATACTAGCCATAAATATTTTAATGGTTTAGATTGAAAATGATATATCAGTTATAGTTAAAATAATTGAATACATGACACTTACTATTATATTGGCATATGGAATTTTAGATAAAAAATCAATATCAGCATCATCAGTGGGTGCTTTTGTTAAGGAAAGTTTTAAATTTTGTCCAATGGATACAATAATAGGTTTTATATATTCACACAGGTATCTTTTTGAGAAATTTTACAACATAATATTGTGGTAAGAGATATACAACATTATTTTGGATTATCCCTAATGATTTATACCCAAACAATCTACTTAGGTACCCTGAAGTCCATAATTTTAAAAATAACATTTTACATGAGATTTAAGAGAAGCAATATGCTTAAAATTATTTCATATAATAATCATATCATCAACATATAATAGAAGGTTGAGAATTATTCATTTTATAGATTTAAAATAAAAAACTATCATATCAAAACCTATAAATGGTAATTAAGCATAAAATAATAAAATTTTCTATATCAATTTCTTTGAGGCTTGTTTTAAACTATAAAATGATTTATTTAAAAGGAGATCTTGGTTAGATTTGAATTCCTTATAATAAAAATTAGGATTCATTATGTATAGTTTTCCATTTAGTTCAATTTGAAGTAATGCATTTTTCACATATAACTATTCAATGTGGATGTAATTTTAAGAAAAAAATAAAGTGGAAGCCCACTACTAGAAAAAAGGTATTTGCGACGGGTCATTTGCGACGGGATCCCGTCGCAAATGGCCCGTTGCTAAAAACGGTGTCGCAACAACAATTATTTGCGACGGGCCCGTCGCTAAAGCCTTTTTTTGCGACGGGGAGAATCCTCATCGCAAATAGTACTCCGTATATTTGTAAAAAACTTTTCAAATAGTAATGGCGACGGGCCCCATCGCAAATACCTGTTGCGACGGGCCCGCCATAAATAGTTTTTGCGACGGGACCCGTCACAAAAACCATTTAAAAAAAAATAAAAAACAATTAATAAATTATTTTAATGCATATAATAATAATACTATTTGCGACGGGTATAGTATCCCGTCGCAAATACTTTAAAAAAAATAAAAAAAATAAATTATTAATAAATTATTTTAATTAATATAATAATAATCCAATTATAATTCAAAAATAAAAAATAATAAAATATTAATAAATGATTTTAATTAATATAATAATAGAATTATAATTCACAAATAAAAATAATAAATTATTAATAAATTATTTAAATTAATATAATAATAATAGAATTATAATTCAAAAATAAAAAATAATAGAATATTAATAAATGATTTAATTAATATAATAATATTAGAATTATAATTCATAAATAAAAAAATATTAATAAGTTATTTTAATTAATATAAAAATAATAGAATTATTTTACATTCAAATATTAAAAAAATTCAAGTATTACAAAAAAATATAATTAAATTATAATATTATAAAATTTTAATATATATATAGAATTTAATATTATAAAATATAAATAATATTATTATTCATATTAATATTGTTATTTCAAAATATAATATTATTAATATTTTATAATGAGACAGAAACTACGAATAGAAAAAAAAATCATATTTTGATTTCACAAATTTTATAACATAAAACAAACTCTAATCTGAAGGAGGGGGGGAGGGGGGGGGGGATCTGCAGATGGTGGTGGAGAAAACTCCATCCCTAAAGCATGAGTGAGTCGGCTCATGTACTCCATCTGCTCCTAATGCTGCTGCTGCCACCGACTCGTCTGCTCCTCGTACAGCTGCTGCTGGCGTCGACGCTCCTCCTCATGCTGCTGACGCATCTGCTCCTGCTCCTGTCGGAGACTCTCTATCAGTGTAGTCTGAGATCGCAACTGATCCTCATACTGTGTAGCAGAAGAAGATGCACGAGCTCCTCTCGAGATGGACGCCAACATCGCAACACTGCCATAATAATCTCCAGGAGTCAGTCGAGAGCTGATACCAACTACCCGGCCCTTCTCGAAGGCATACTGGGTGGCCTGCATCCATGCTGCCTCATCAAACTGACGGCCAATGGTCTGATCTGATGACTCGGCCTGACTCTCAGGCCGGGCCTGTGACGCTGCGGCCTCATATAACTCCTGTAGTTGCAATTTAAAATTAAAATTGTGAATATATTATATGCAGTTAATTTTTAAACTTGAAAACAAATAATACTGACCACGATGTGATGCTGACGATCACCTCTGAGCTCCCCAGTAGTAGGATCACTATACATCCTCCGATATACGTCGTACTCCGTAATATCGGGGTGCTCGACAGCCTATAAGAATAAAAAATAAACTGTTAATATTTATAGTTATATAAAATATTTATAAATAATGTACGTACCGGATGCTGTCTATGAGTACTGAAAGAACGACTCCCAGCTCGATGAGTCACCTCCTGTCTCCCCTGATTCTGCCTCCCCACCGATGATCTCCTCTGAGAGGCACCACTCAACCAGTGCACACATAATCCATCCCATACATGGGATGAAATGTACTCTAGTCGGTGTGCTCTACATGACTCATCAAAATTTGACACTCCTGCTTTCTTCATGGCAGATTTTCTTAAATTGTGCAAAAACTGACGAAGGTGATCACGCATGACCACCTCCCATGCCTCGTGGATGGTGTCACGCATGGTATCCTCGATCGGATACCATAAACCCTACAAATAAATCAAAATATCAAGTTAGAAATGAAATAATTTTCAAAATAAAAATTATTTATTTACGTACGTACCAACCAATGGACGAACATGGCCTGCTGCACATCAATGGGAATCTGCTCCCATGTGGTCCACGGCTGAGAGAAATAGTTGCGCAAAATAGCGCTGCGCTGTCCGACTGCTATATGCGGAAAACTGTAAAAATAATAAACATTTATTATGTGAATAGATTAATGAAATCTTAGTCAAATCCACAGGTTATCACACAGGTTATCACACCTCCGTGTGCATGGATCAAACCCAAGACGTGGACGTCGCTCGGGGACGAGGTCAGGAATCATCAATCGTGCAAGACCGCTCCCCCTCCACGTACTCCCTGGAGCACCTGCAGGCTGAGGGTCATCTGCCAGCAACTCATTCGCATCGAAAGACAGGTCAGCATCCGCCAACTCACGAAATGTGGCGTTGTCCATCTGAAACAGCAAATGTTAATGTTGTTAGCAAATAATTGATAATTACTATTATATATACATATATACATATTATGATTGTATATAAATACCATGTAATTCTATCAGTGTTCATCTTCATCATCATCTTCATATATGTCAATGTCATCTTCATATTCCTCCTCAACATCATCGATATCCATTCGAGTTACAGTTGCTTCATCTCTTACCATTTCAAATTCATATGTGACATCATTAACATCATCATCATCACTGACTCTTAAATGTGGGGTGTCGTCATCGATACTCATGTCTCTTTGTAAAAAAGATTGATTTTGAGTACTCTCTTAAAAAACTTCAATTCTTTGCACATCAGTGAAAGCACATTCACTTTGACTAAACTGATTGTCTCAAATTTTGATTTTTATTACACTCCACCAATTAGTCAAGTCTCTTGATGTAGCACAGTACTTTGTGTAATAAACTTGATGTGCCTGTTGAGCCAATAAGAATGGTTCATTTACTGCGAGAACACTTTTACATTTAATATCGATGATTCCATGAGTCTGATGAACACGCACGCCTCTCTCTGTATCCAACCACTGACATTTGAACATGGTTATGTAATGTTGTCCAAGATAACAGAGTTCAATGATTTCATCAAGTATGCCATAAAAGTCAACTTCATTTTCTCGATGATGAGATCCTCTCAAGCTAACTCCACTGTTCATTGTTTTTTTCGATTCCCCATATGCATGTGTGTGAAATCGAAATCCATTCACCACATATGCATTATAAGTTTTAACAAGTTTGGAAGGTGGGTTACTCAATACACACAGCCTTTTTCAATTTTATCAGCATGTCAAGACACCTGAAAATTTGTGAAATAATTATCAATATAGTAAACTATACATTGAATGAGTTGCTAAAAGATAAAGAATTTATGTTACCAGTTTTTGAAACCACTGAGAGAAATTTTTCAGTCGACGTTCTTCGAGAGCAGCTGCTGTAATTATTACTAATTATTGGTAATTATTACTAATTATTGGTAATTATTATTAATTATTACTAATTATTACTAATTATTGGTAATTATTACTAATTATTACTAATTATTGGTAATTATTACTAATTATTACTAATTATTGGTAATTATTACTAATTATTGGTAATTATTACTAATTATTACTAATTATTACTAATTATTACTAATTATTACTAATTATTGGTAATTATTACTAATTATTACTAATTATTACTAATTATTACTAATTATCGGTAATTATTGGTAATTATTCCTAATTATTGGTAATTATTTCTAATTATTGGTAATTATCGGTAATTATGGGTAATTATTGGTAATTATTACTAATTATTGGTAATTATTACTAATTATTGTTAATTATTACTAATTATTGTTAATTATTACTAATTATTGTTAATTATCGGTAATTATTACTAATTATCGGTAATTATTGGTAATTATTACTAATTATTGGTAATTATTACTAATTATTGGTAATTATTACTAATTATTGGTAATTATTACTAATTATTACTAATTATTACTAATTATTGGTAATTATTACTAATTATTACTAATTATCGGTAATTATTCCTAATTATTACTAATTATTACTAATTATCGGTAATTATTGGTAATTATTGGTAATTATTCCTAATTATTGGTAATTATTCCTAATTATTGGTAATTATTACTAATTATTGTTAATTATTACTAATTATTGGTAATTATTACTAATTATTGGTAATTATTACTAATTATTGGTAATTATTACTAATTATTGGTAATTATTGGTAATTATTCCTAATTATTGGTAATTATTACTAATTATTTGTAATTATTCCTAATTATTGGTAATTCTTCCTAATTATTGATAATTATTCCTAATTATTGGTAATTATCGGTAATTATTGATAATTATTGGTAATTATTACTAATTATTGGTAATTATTACTAATTATTCCTAATTATTAATAATTATTACTAATTATTACTAATTATTGGCAATTATCGGTAATTATTACCAATTATTCCTAATTATTACTAATTATTACTAATTATTACTAATTATTACTAATTATTCCTAATTATTACCAATTATTACTAATTATTACTAATTATTGGTAATTATTCCTAATTATTACTAATTAGTGGTAATTATTAGTAATTTTTACTAATTAATACTAATTATTGATAATTAGTGATAATTATTACTAATTATTACTAATTATTGGTAATTATTACTAATTATTGATAAGTATTACTAATTATTGGTAAGTATTACTAATTATTGGTAATTATTACTAATTATTGGTAATTATTACTAATTATTGGTAATTATTACTAATTATTGGTAATTATTACTAATTATTACTAATTATTCCTAATTATTGCTAATTATTGGTAATTATTCCTAATTATTAGTAATTATATGAATAATTACCAATAATTAGGAATAATTACCAATAATTAGGAATAATTACCAATAATTAGGAATAATAACATTATTAGTATATTTTATTATTAATATTAAAATAATATAATTTTATATATTATATACAATTCTCCTTTCATCTGTGTGTTTTCTGTCTCCACATACAAATAATACATGTGAAGACAGAAAACACACAGATGAAAAGAGAATTGTATATAATATAAAAAATTATATTATTTTAATATTAATAATAAAATATACTAATAATGTAATAATGTTATTATTCCTAATTATTGGTATTTATTACTAATTATTAATATTTATTCTTAATTATTGAAAATTATTACTAATTATTCCTAATTATCATTAACTATGGACAATACTAATAATTTAAATTTATTAAGTAACAAAACAATGTAAACATAATTAAATTACAACTAATTAAGAATAATTGAAACTAATACAAAATTTAAAATAAATATTAAATTAAAATGAATATAAATACCTTGAAAATTGATCTGAGGTTGATCTCTGATCGTTCTTGAAAACTTGAATATCAACTCCGGAGAAAAAAATTAAACTTGAGAAACACTGAACTCTAGAAATAGAATTTTGAGAGAAGAAGAAGATGGAGTTTGAGAATGAATTGAAAAAAACGGATGGGAGTATTTATAGGTTAGATTATTTGCGACGGGTAGCCCGTCGCAACTAATATTATTTGCGACAGTACCCGTCGCAAATACCTTAGCCATCATTTATTACGGTCAACGGTTAAATAGTTATTTGCGACGGGTCCCGTCGCAAATAACCACCTGCCGACATACTATTTGCGACGGGGGAATATTCCCGTCGCAAATACCTTTTACCGCCGCCGGTTATTTGCAACGGGTAATAACCGCCCGTCGCAAATATGTTTCCCGCGATTTGGCGCGCAAAGGTGCCCGTTCTTTTGCGACGGGGAAAGCAATCCCGTCGCAAAAGGCTGCTTATTTGCGACGGGCAAATATTCCCGTCGCAAATAAGTTTTTAACGGGGCTATTTGCGACGGTATTTATCCACGTCGCAAATAACACGTCGCAAAAACCCATTTTTCCCATAGTGGCCTTATTGAAGAGTTCTTAACAATATGTTAAAAAAATTATTAATAGTATATTCCTTCTCTTTGAAGGGATCCCTTGGTGGTTATTATATTTTTAAGTTTAATTTAATTTTCCATAGTTTTATCCTCATTTCCTTTTAAATCCACTTACAAAAAATTACATTATCATTGGGTGGTTTATCTATGATAGACTATGATTGAATTTTTATTTATGGAATTCATTTCTTTGTCTATGGATAAGATATTTTTAACCTTTTTCAATAAGGGATTTCTTATATGTATTAGTATTATAATCATCATGATCATGGGAAACATGAAAGACATAATAAGACACATCATATTGTATAAACTGAGAAGGATGTATGGGAACCCTCCTAACTCTATCATCGGTCAATCAATAATCGGAATTTTTGGTAGGAGGTTCAGTACCGAAATCTGATTCAGAACTGGAGCTTAATTCACCTTAGGTCAAAGGATGAGGATCTGGTGGAGGAGGTTGTATAGTATCCAGAAATTGGGTAGATGGTTTGTTTCAATAGCCCCATCAATGGTTTTTTCATCACATTCAAGTGTGATCAATTGATATTAAAGAGAAAAAGACTCATAAAAAACCACATCTCTATTGATAATACATTTTTTGTAACCATGATTATCAACCTATAGTTTATAACCATTAATACTCATGGTATATCCCATAAAAATATACTTAAAAGTTATATCATCAAACTTATAATCTATACAAGTTCATATGGAATGCATCCAGTGAATCTTTGGAGATTATAAGAGGGTGTTTTGTTATTCCAAAGTCCATTCGATTATTTAAAATTATCCTCAAAGGATGGGAATCTTTTTTGTAGATACACTTCTGAAGTGGATGCCTCTACCCATAAAGATTAGGGGAACCCAAGCATGCCAGAATTCTTTGAACTCTCTCAAGAATAGTTCTATTCTTTCTTTCATAAAGTCCATTATTTTGTAGGGTTTCCCAAATAGTTTTATTACATATAATTCCCTTATATTTACATAATTTTATAAATACATTATATTGGTATTCTAATACATTTTCAGTTCTCATTTTTTTTTATTTTAATATTGATTTATATATATATTTTCCATGTTTTAATTTTTTTAAAAACATCATATTTGTTCTTTAAAATGTAAATCCAAACCTTTCTATAGAATTCAATAATAAAGGTACCAAAATTGGAGCCTCCACCATGGGAAGTAGTTGTAACTGGTCCCCAAAAATTGAAATTTGTATATTCTAAAAAGAAAATATATTTTTAATTTTACCTATTAAAGATGAATCTCATAGATTTATCCATTACACAATATTTACAGAAGAGAGAGTTACTTTGTGTAATGTCATTCAACATCCCTTGTTTATTATGTTCTTCAATACCTTTGGAGCTAACATTCCCAAATATCATATTCCATAACAGTTTTATCCATGTTTTTAGAATAATCACTACCCAAAAAATCCTAAATAGGTAATTCCATTCCAATCATACAAACCATTAACAAGGGAACCCTTATAAATAGTTCTATATCCTTTAGATATTTTTAGAAACAAGATTCAGATATAAAAGTGAAGACTTTTTGGGTTTAGATTTTCTAAGAATATTATATTTATATGGATGCACAAAAACCAACTAAGATCTATTAATGTAATGGTAGATTATGTATTTTTTATGCTAAAATATGTATGTCACTGGAGTGGTTGAAGAAGGAACAATCGATTTAAATGAGACTTTAAGCCAAAACGTCTTAAAAATACACTTAAGGGGGATGATTAAAGAAGAAATAAACCTTTTTGAATGGTCATAGGTCACATAAGTCCCTATCCATTTGAATCGTGTGGTATTAGCCTTTAGGTTCTATAACTATGGATCATGGAAGTCTGCAGCAACACAAAACATGGGTGGGAATGTTAACACAAAACATATTTGAATCATGGAAGTCATCGGTTGTGCAAATCATTAGGCAGTAACATTTGAGCAGAGTAACTCAAATTACAGGAAAATAAACATTCTATGAAGATGAAAATATTCTATGAAAGCCACCATCTTTCATTAAATTGATTCCCTTGCCTCTGATAGAATTATAAATAACCCCCACATGTCTAAATTTTAAGGGGACACAACCTTTTAGATGCGAAGAAAAGTTCTGAATTTTTTAAACTCATAAGCCTCATGAGTGAGAGATGATATTGGTTTACTGTGGTAGACAACTATTTCTAAACCACCCCCTTTATGTGTTTAATAACCATGACCCATGGTAGAGATTCCTTTCGCGAAGATCCATGGCCTTTAAATAATATGTAAACCCTTTGTGTCTATTGAAGTTTTTCGAGATAATTATACTTTTTGAAAGCAAACTCATGGGAACCAAGATCTCACTCTAAGGTAAGGTCACCCTATTTATTGAAAAATATTCTTTCATGAGACCCATGAACTTCATGAGACTCTTGGACCTCACAAAGACCATATATTTTACTAAGCCCTGAATTTCAAGAAACCCATCCTCCATGCCTCTCCATGGTGCCTCAATTCAACAAATACATTTTCATGAAATATAAGTGCCTTTACCCCCCATACCAATCTAATACTAGTTCAACCACACCTCAAGTATCTATGTGACAAGTACCATCTTCCCTTATATACACCCACATTGCATCAAGTTAAGAATATTCCATTACCCAACCTCTTTATCTTAAGCATATGTACCATAATACCTCTTTATTCTAAGCATAGGGACCCTTTCCACTCATCCACGAATGTTTCTACACCATTACCTACCTAGAGGTGCATGATTATTAGTAATTTAATCCCTAAATGTGGCATCACCAGTAGAAATGGATTACCTATCTTAGTAGATATTCCTCTTTATATATCTTTATATTTCCTTGACATGGTCCCCCTAAGGGTTTAATCCCCATCCACATCTGAGATTCATGAAATGAAACTACTAATCTCTACATCCTAGTCATATGATGTTAAATTTTAATACAATTCCCCCAGAACATGATGTTAAACTGTAGCCTTACCTTGTGTGATGAACACGAGATGCCCCATGTATGATCATCATGATATGTCACCTCATTCCCTACCATGAGATGAGTCTCCTACATTGACCATCCCATATATGAAAGCCCCACTCCATCCCTCATTGAAGATCCATTAATGAGATGAGTGTCTTTACCATATAATGTTAAACTTCATGGACCAGCCCTATTACATGACCTTAAACTGCCGCGTCAAACTATGTTGGTTTTATCCCTACCTTAAGCATTGTACGTAGGACACCTCCCTCAGGTTCCATCCCTTATTCACCATAAAACCCCCAAGTATGACCATATTCCACCATTAGAAATGAACATGACCAAACCCTCAAGTGTGATCATCTTCCCACCTAGTGACACACCTAACGACCCTTCTGTCCCAATAAGAAGTTAAACCTACGACCCATCTATTCCCACAACATGTTAAACCTATGACCCACATTTCCCCATAATACCTTAAACCTGATACCCATTTGTCCCTGCAAGACATTAAAATTGTGTCTCATATATACTCACAAGACATTAAATCTCACCTATCTATTACCTCAAAACATTAAACATGTAACCCATCTATCTCTGTAAGTTATTAAACCTACAACCCATTTGTCAACGCAGGTCATGAAACCTAAAACCCATCAGTCCCCACAAGACATTAAACATGTGACCAATATATCTCCACAAGGCATTAAACATGTGATCCATTTATCCCCACAAGATGTTACACTTGTGACCCATTTTTCTTGCAACATGTTAAACCTGTGATCTATATATCCCCATGAGACGTTAAATATGTTACCCATATATCACAAAACTATTTTAAACATGTGACCTGATCCATAATCCCCACACCATAAAATAAACATGATATTCATAATGTAAAAATACTCACATTAATTATGTATCTCGCATCAACTACCATGTGACTAACACAAGATGTATTAGGTTTCGTGCCTATGATTCCTCATATGAGATGCCTCTGAATTTAAAAGGGGAAAATTTTATAGGTTCCCAATAAACCAAACATCTATAAATTCCCTATAATTCACAACATTAATATCTACTCTGACCAAATTTTTCTTCACTATAGATATATAAGTAGTGTAATTAACTAATGTAAATCCTGATATGGCACCGATAATGAGTTTTTCAAATATTAATCAAACCTATAGGGGAGACCTCAACTAGACAACTACCTCCATGTAAGAATCAATGGAATGAGGAACCGACACCCCATAATATTTTTCAATCAAGGAGCTAACACAACTGATTGATGTTATGTAATCTATCCACCATTTCAAGGTGGGAAGATAGGGTAGAAGAATGCATGACATGCGACCCTAAAAAAAGATTCAGAAACAAAAATGGTGAACCCATCATGAATTTATTATCATTAAACTTTGAGGAGTAGTTGTGTTTTCGGACCATCATCTTTTCATGTCACCAAATCATGATATTTGGTGACATTTCCCACCTGTCAAATGATAGGACTAGTATGAAACTCTCATGTCACATCAGACAGATAACATTGGGTATCCTCTATCTGTGAAATCATCAACAAGTATACCTCCTATTTTATAGTAAAAAATGATAATGTAATTCAATTGGGAATCAAATTAATTACATATCTATAAATCCAATTTCATTATAGTAATCAGGAAACAAAAAACTAATGAAATAATTCCAAAAGGCACATGAGTAGCAGGAACATTGGTCTGAAAATCATGAAAAATTATATTACTGCTACAACAGACACAAATCCTTCATCTAATGGGAAAACACACCCTGTATCACCATCCAAGATCATCCATATGAGGCTTTTCAATTCTCTTGTTCACAAATATGAATAATGAAGGGTCATTACCATAGGGGATATGGATCTCCAAAATCTTGGGGCATCAGAACCTCACCATCACTACCACCCTCAATGGACACATAGAGAGAAACCTACATTATTCAAATAGAAAAAAATAATGAGACTCTCCCCAGAGCACTATGACATATCACATCCCTATTATGATGATGTAGGTGATCTTCAAGTCATACCTATAGAGACCACTTCTAGGCTACCTCCTAGGAGGGCTCCCACTAGGGCACATTAGTATCAACACTGATCGGTCTCACAAGTCGATTAGTGAGTTGACTCTATCACTGCTCCACCATCCCCAATCCAAATATATGATGTTGATATGAGGGGTAAAGACAAAATACTTTCTGAAAATATGCGTATTTTCTAGTTCTTGTGGCCCCTACCACCGTCAGTGTATCCCACCAGATTCTTGAAATACGATAATGAGGACCCATCTTCACCCACCAAAGATTGAGAACCCGTATTATTTTCAGGAAGGCCAAGTTGATTCTCTTAGTATCTAGTACCATACAAACATATTATGGTCCATACTATTATGATGATTACTAATGATAATGACCTCCATACACAACCACTAACCAATGTAGAGGTACTCACTTTTCTGAGAACATTCCCTACACTAAAAAACCATTCCCGTTTAAGAGGGGTAATACCCATCATGGGGGCTATTCCCAAGATATATATTGTAATGTTCTTGGATGTAACCCTATAAAATCTCAGTAACTCTCACGTGGGGAAGTCCCATGATGTTAGAGGTGGGACACTGAGAAGTTTCATGTCACTATCGACCTCTCTGAATCCAAAGTGATGAATAAATCAATGGTGGAAACTACACTCTAGCTACTAGAGTCTAGAGAATAGGACCATCGAAGGAGACTTACAATTTTGGAATATGGATCCCACAATATCCCTAGATCCCTCTATAGATACCAATATGTGGAAGAATTTTTTTCCTCCTCCAATGGACTTACAAAGAAACTATAACTTTTTTCCATCAGTTTCCCTCTTCTCCACCTTAATGCTAGAAGTTTGAGAGATTTTAGGATCTGGTTTTACTCCCTGTATTAATACTTAGCACTCTAGTGTGCCTAAAAGCAATTTTTCCACCCTAACACGTGATAATGTGGTAAAAACACCATCTAACATGGATATTATCTTGATATTAGCTCATCCGCAGAGAGACATTCCAATATATAGTGGATATTTTACATGTGTGGGGCCACCACTCCCTATAAATGAGTAATAAAGGAGGTCGGTATTGCTGCCTCTTCCCTTATCTCAGAATTAACTGATTACATCTTGGCCCGACTTAGAGATGGATCGTCCCCATGGTAGTGAACTGGAGGAATTATGGGAAATCCTGGCCACTAACCTGCTGTCAGTAATGTTTTTTACACCTATAGCTCTATGTTTTCCCATCTCAGTGACCCTCACAAAGAATGACATGGTTTATTTTAAATAGAATATATGGGTGACATTCCACTATCTTCAAAACCAAAAAATATCCTTCATAGAGTTCCATGAGCACCTCGATGCCATTCACTAATAGTAAAAGAGGTTTAAAATAACATCACTCCTAATAGATATGTCCCCTAAATCACATGGTTATAAAAAAGTCTCTAGAAAACCTATGTTAAGAACCCCATTTTTCTCCTTCAAGTCATGAAATATGAGTTTTTATAGGTGAAAACATGATCTTGGGGGTAGTATTTTCCCCCCCATTTCATCTATATATTACAAATATGATAGGACTATCAATCCAGTCCATATTTAAATAGTGAAGGATTCTCTCAAACTACATACATGGCTAATGTTCTCCCCATCTACCCAATAAAGGATTAGAGAAACAGGTCCACTGATATAGGGAACGATAGGTAAAACACACCTCAAGGGGTGATATAAGACTAAGAAAACCCCTTGTCCTGTTCCCACACCTTTTAGTAGAGACAGGCATAAGGTCATGGGATTTCCCCCCAATGATACATTACTACATGCCCCATGATACATTGACAATTGAATGGGGCCCACCAAGCTCACCTTCCCATACGAGGTTTTGCTAAAATCTTTGTCAAACTGTAGGAAATATACCTTGATTAAATATCATAAAGAATACAGAAGGATCACAAATAAGCTTATTGTCATGAAGTTCCCAAATCCTGAAAATGTTATAAGTGACCCCGTCTCTTCTCCAGTGAGGAACCTTATTCTCCTTGTCCTGGAAAGCCAATTTAAACATGGCGTCCCTGTGCACCTAGCTATGTAAGGGGATTGAGGATATGAAAATTTATTGATATATGAGTCTTCCACCTAACCTAGAATTTTTTTATCATCTTTAGGATCAAGTTCATGCTTCTACCTGAGTCAATGATCCTGTAAACACATTGGTGCCACTCCCATTTTTTATTAATATAAATGAGGCAAGTGTTCTTTTCAATAAAGGTAAATTCATACCCAATAATGTTGGACCTTGTTCGAGGATATCCTAGTTTTTTTTAATCCCACCTTCACCCCTTTTAATGAGATGCATGACCCGATAAAAAATTTAGACCATTTCACCTAGAGGTATGGTCCAATGTTGGGTACTCTAGAATAGAATGAAGAGGAAAATATCCAATAATTTTCTAGATTTTGGTAGGAAATGCGTTCATCTGGTATTGTCAGCATACCTAAAGGTTTGTTTCTTGTTGGTGGGAGATTTTTATACAGTTCCACTACCAATTTATATTTATCTCACACACGATAAGTATCATCAACCTCTTTAGATGTCAATAGAGGCCTGATGAGAAAGTTGATAACATTGTCTCCAAATTTAAGAGACTCACATATTATCTTAAAATTCCACTTTCTTTGGAATAACTACTTTTGATTTATATGGATAACATCAAAGATGATTAGGTCCCAACCCTCATATTCTTGAACTACCCCAGTATATCTCATTATTTCTATGAAAAATATTAGGGCTTGGAAGATGTATGATGATGGACCAAACAATAGTCATGACCATTTCCCCTTACAGGTCCCGCTAGAAGGCCCGCAAATGTACAAAAAACTACCTCTTTGTATGAAGAGGTTTTTAAGCTGGTATACTTACTAGCCCCTTTTTTGGTTGAGCCTCTCTAAGAATATCCCCCCTAGTACATTCTTTCTAGGAAAAGCAGAAACAAGAATAACTGCCTCATCTAGAAAATGAGGCTCTAAACTCTATCAGGGATAAGATCCCAGGGTGCCTTTTGAAAAAATAAAGAAAAATACTTATTCCTTTAAGGATGTCCAAGTCCTATGATATTTCATCAATATCCTAGAAAAGGGAATCCTGATGTTTCAATAATGAAAGAGACCCCAGGAGTCTGAACTCACTGGACGTATTGATCACTGCATGTATGACAAGGTCCTCATGAACACTATTAAAAAGTTATTTGTATTCAAATATTGTATCTAGGACCAAGTATATAATGGTTTTTTCATATTGGGTGACATCCTAATAAAGGTTTCACATCTCTCTACTAACATCAATAGTGATAGAAATGTCTTAAGTGGTTGAAAGTAGGTTCTTATCCATGTGACATAGAAATATAATGACTGGTCATCTCATTAGATAGTTTCTCGCACCCTTTGTATCATTCCTTCATAAATTAGGAGGCCATAACCCCATGTGGTTTCTAAACCTCCTTCAAACTATGCATCCGCATTTGTATCACATCCTCCCATGTCTCGAAAGAATATATGTCAATTACATAAGGTATATTTGAGTACCCTTCTGGTGCCAAAGATTGATCACACCCTTGGTGAATTCATTCCTCATATATTGAGAGATACTTATTGGTTACTTGAATCCCTATACTATTACACTAAGGATGATCAAGAGTAACCCTTTGAAAATGTTATCTAACTATTGGACCACTTCACAGTTCCCAATAATGGGGAATTCCATGTGCACCCATCGAGTAATCCCAGCTAACACCATCAATGGATAGGAAGGTTACATGAAATATTTAGAATGATTAGGATATTTATTTGAATATCCTATTAATTCTACTAAAAATAGGTAGAAAGCCTTGCATAGAGCTTAGAAAGCCCATTACTCTTAGCCTGCTCCATCTGACATGCCCCTATAGAAGACTATATTGGTTTATCTCGTGTCTCATTGATGAGTGTGCCATAATCAGGTGTGTCTAGAAAGGGACCAAACTCATATTATCAACAACCATTCATCATTTTTTCATAGAAAACTAGCTACCCGACAATATGATATCACCAGTAATGTCCATGCCCCAGCGATTTAGCCAACAACATCCGTTACACACCCTTAAAAGGAAAGAGCCACTGCAGGAAAAAAATATTCCCCTAACATGAAAGTATGATGTCTTGAATCACCTAACTAGAATAGCCATGAGGATCTAAATTCATGAGGCACTTTACCTATCAAAGAACATGTGTCAGATCATTTCAGAATCCTTAAAATTCCTCCTTCAGTTTTAGGCTAATGTAGTTTATACTAAGGCCGACAATGTAGATGAGTCCAAGCTAGAGTAATGTCAATCCATCATCTCATTTTTTTTGGAGAATAAAATTGATTCACTATATAAGGACACATACACCCACTGTATATTGAAGATCAATTCAATGTTATAGAAATTTGCTGCTTCCTAGTGAATATTGGGTACAAGATCAACCTTATCTCAATACGGATTCTCTATAATCGAGGAAAAATAGAAGAATGTATAACTCCATCCCTCTTGAAAATTCAGGGGTATGAAAAAAGTGATAAAAATCCACATTGTAAGATCTGAATTACGACTCAATTCAGTGGCCTGATATAAAGCATTGAATTAATGGTAGTATCATAGGATACTGCCTATAATGCACTGCTGGGTAGGCCCTAGATTCATTTTCATGCATCGGTCCCCTATTTATATCACTAGTTCCATAAATGATCCCTAGATGGTCTAGTAGGGGTACTTCTTGGTGATGTGTTCCCCTTTGACACCTATGAGTCCTGCTATCTGCATGCTGGTTACTAATAAATGGAAGGGAAGTGGGTTTAGAGAAATGGTTTAGAGAATATCAATACCCCTAATGATCTAAAAACCACTGCATCTGGTACATATATAGACTTTAAAGACAACGTTTTTCTATTGATCCACCAGTTAGATCCCAAGACTCAAGATATGGGGGGTGTTTCATAAAATACAATAATAATAAGTGATCAAAAATTACCTTAAACTCTTACATAGGACATGCCTAGATGATACCGAAAGACCATAGTCCTGTGATGTATGGAGAATTTATTATCATGGACACTAATCCAAGGCATTATCACAAGTTACACAATGTAGGATTGACACTATAATGGTTGAATAATTTCCATTTCTTTAATAACATGGGTGGAACTCATTTATTTAATTTTAATGGAATTAGATCAATAAATTTTGTTTCCACGGTCTTAGTAGAATAGGGACCCATTACTGAGGATTTTGTATCTTCCAGAATAGACACTGGTGCTCGCCTTGGGTCAGCTAGCCTGGAAGAGTCGCTTATTTTCAATGATTCCCATGTATCAGATGATGAAGAGAATTTTTAAGACACCCCCTCCTATATTTGTAGAGAATGTCTCCACCACCATCGATGGGATAACCTAGGTAAACCTTGGAACTGAGGAAAATTTGAGGCCAACAATAATTAGGGCATAAATGTTTCCATAGGATCACCAATATTTTATTGCCTTCCTAAAATAGTAAGATGACATGTTGACCTAGATATATGATATGATTTCAGGGATATACTATTAGGTTTTCATTCATCGCCTTAGCCTCCTAGTGGGTGATTGCAGGTTCAAACAGCCTCCGAGAAAGATACACCCCTCTCACGGTGCAATGGTCAAGGTCGTTGTGGATAGGATTATTAAAAAAAATATTTGGTGGTCCAATACCCAGGCTTCTAGCATTAATTTTCCCAATTTATAAGAATAATGCGAATATTAGAGTTTGTATTGAATTTTGGGGCCACAAATTCTATTTCTTATAGGATGATCTTCCCCTTCTGGTAAAAGATCAATTTATTGATTTTATGGATGGATTACAAAAAGTATCTTTCATGGAAATATACATTGGGTATTATTAGATTTATAAGGCCCTTTAGGAAGAGGATTATACCACCTTCATGGTGCCCCAAGGAACATTTTTATTCCCAATGATGTCTTTTGGATTAAAGAATCCTAGATCCACTAACCATTGTGCAATTAAACACATGTTTAAGTGAATTCTCGGTAAATTGGTGGAGTTTTATGTGGATAAAATGGTTTTCAAATACCACCTATATCAGGAACATCTTAAGAATATTTAGAAATATTTTGGCTTTATCCACTCTTGACACATAACGGTGAACCCCCTAAAGTGCGCTTTTGGGGCTACCTCTAGGAAATTTCTAGGGTTTTTTCATAACATACAGAGGCATCAATATTTACCAACATAAAATAAATTTTATCAGTAAAATTAGTTCTCCGTGAAATTATTTAGAGTTACAAGGCCTCCAAGGACACTTTGAAAATATACACAAATTTACTAAAAATATTTCTGATAAGTGTAAGCCCTTTTCGAGGCTCATGAATAAAGAAACCATATACCGGTGGGATGGAGAGTTCCATTACATGATCCCCCTTTAATGGTCCTTGAGTGTTATCCTACCCTAGAAAAAACAATTTGGGGATGCAAAATGACCTTTATTGTCTTAGTCACATGATCCTCGACATAGTGACCAGATAATCCCCCATCGAAAATAGTTCCTCACGCTAGTATTTGAAATACAGAAGTAATTCCATTGATTGTATCACCATGAGTTACAACTAGTGTCTCAAATAGACTCTTTAAAGTTCATCCTCAATCACCCCATACTAATGGTATGATTGGCACACTAAGTGGTAATCCCCCACCAGTTCAACATCATGTTTTTCCCACAAAATGATTTAAATAGCTATGATTTGGTAAACTTCCTGGCCATATATCCCACCCCTTATGAACTACACCTAGATTATGATTTTAGGGATGATGTTATTCTGTCAGTGGATCATGTTTTACTGTGTTGTAATATTCACTTCGATAACACCTCCCAGAGACTGACTCATAGAAGGGTCAATGATCCAATGATAAATAGAGTGAGTACAAGGATCGTCTTTATTACTTTGATGTAGGTAATCTTTTATTTTCTCTTTCTTATTGTCATAATCTAACACCAACAATGAGGTAGAGTACATGAAAATTATTACTGGTCTAATGTTGGACCTTGAGATTGATGTCCCATATTTACACATGAAGGGAGAATCTGATCTAGTAATCAATCAAATCAAGGGTGACTATGTCAACAGAAAGTAAGAGCTTGTTCCCATACTATAAGGTACCCATAAACAGATTTCCATTTTCTCATCCTAGATAAATTTTACTCATGATCCTCATTCATAAAATGGTTATGTTGATACATTGAAAATTTTTGTTGTGTCTCTTGCAGAACCTAACATAGATGACATGATCATTCAAGTGGAACACTTGAGGGTTATCATCCCTTCAACCACAAATCATGGAATCCACCATGTTTTTCATATATATTTAGTAATTTTTTTCAAGGCCCTAAAATTCCTCATGGTTGAAGAAACTACTGGTTGGAAAAATCCATTTTTTTAGTATCTCCAATGCATAATTCTCCCACCATTACAAGCCTAATGTGAGCAAATCTACCGGTGTGAAGTGCAATTAACACTCTATGTGGGGAAAACATTGAGAAAACCCTCTACAGGTGTGTATTCGATTGAATCCTCTTGCATTTCATCCATGTATATGAGATAACTCAAGTCATGCGTAAGGTTTTTTTTCAAATTCTATAACACCCATCAAGCAGGATTGATGATCTCCCACAAAATTCATAGGTTTGTCTACATCTATCCCGTAATGGTTTGTGAATGAATTGAGTTCACCAATAGCTGAATTTGTTTTAGATTTATGATAATTTTATTCATAGAAAACAAAATATTATTCACACTACCATGTATTCTTTTCCCTTTTTTGTATAGGTACTTTTTTCTATTGCATGATACTCAAACAAAAACTTCATAGTACAGGTTAATTATGGCCGAAAAAAAATCTTTTCCAAATGGGTATAAGTAGTTCCCATAAAAGAAAATCAAAACATGGTCTATGATTGAGTTTGTGATATCCCATATTAGCCATTTATTTAGTGTCCCACACACTATTATCATAGTAAATAGTTCCAACATTCACATTGTTGAGCTGAAGAAATTGTATTCCAAGTACGACATATGTTCCAACCATACTTCCCAATACTATATAGAAGAAAATTGGTAGATTAAGGAATTAAAAAATATCCTCTCTAGCATCCTACCAAAAATTGTGGGTTTTAATAAAAAAACATCCAAAAATATCATTAATGTAATTTATTCTTATCATAAGATAAGTCAGAATTACACCCATGTGACCCTATACTCATTGGTGTATGGAACATTGGCATTTATACCCATTGAGGTTCAGTGGTCATCTCTTTAAATGGCTATTTATAACCAGAAAATACTAGAAATAATGGATGAATTCCATCTAGATGAGTTGTAATCCCTTACATAAAATTTCCTTCATGCCTTGAATAACATAAAGAGGAATTGTAATGGGATTGTAAGGGTTTTCAACAAAAAGTTCCACCTCCACTCCTTCCTCCAGGGTGATATGTTAATTGATATCATAACATTGATGATACATGGTAAAAATTTTCAAACATTGGAGTCCAAATGGTATGTAAATCAATTCATTCATAATGTATATTCAAAAGAATCATAATCTTTAATCACCATGGATAAAGAGCATATAACACCTACCATCAATGAAAAGTTTCTCAAGAAGTACATCACTAGAACCAATTGTCCATGTATTATGAAATTAAACTATTTGAATCCATAAGGGTATGAGCTCCATAAACATAAACTAGTAATATCCATAATCTGAGTAGTATGACTTTAAACTAAAAATCCCACCATCCAAAGCACACAATGTTAATGTATGGTCTTACCCTATGTAATAAACACATGATTACTCACGTACTAATAATGATATGACCAAAAATAGGTTTCCTTAGTTCATGATGAAAAACTACAGTCTTAGCTTATGAAATAAACATAGGATTCATTTCATACCAAATGTGACAAAAAAATGAATGTCCTAAGGTCATGATATTAAACTATAACCGTACCACATGAAATACAAATGGTATACCCACAACAACCATGGGATTCCATAATACCCTCATTAAAGAGGATATCCCCACACTTCAAGTATCAATATTCCACTATTCTCAATTTTGCGGGATATATAAAAATTCCTAGAAACCCTTTATTAGAGACCATACATCAATTCATCACAAACCATTCCTTGTTATGGGGATTTACAATCACCAAAATTTTTCACTTTGGCCCCAATTATAGTCAAATAATTACAACCCTAGACTACGTATAATTTGTTTCAAAATATTTATGTGTCACATGGGTTGTATCTCCCTCAATTAACATCAGATTTTTCCTCTATTATTCCACAAAAATATCCTAAAAACAAAAATTTCATTATCCAAACATCAAGAATTTAAATTTTATACCAAATTTCCCTGGGTCCTAGCTTCATGACCATAATTGGTTTTTCACGTCATCCTTCTATATGATGTATAAAGTACATAATAAATTGAACATCTTTATCAAATGAGATATCTCCTCTTAATATAGGTTTTTTCTTCTACTATCCCACCTTCCATAACTATGTGTGGCTTGATTCCCATTCCCATGGGATACATAGTGATTCCAAGTCCTCCTATCGTCAGACCCGGCCATGAATTCATTACAAAACCACCCATTAAAAATAACACTAAAATGTGCTTATGAGCCTCCTATTCAGGTATAAGTCCCAAAAATATTACCCTACTCACCAAAGAATTAGTATTCCCTCTTGACCTAATATGTGTAGGGAAGGAACATGTATCTTAATTTGTATTCCCCACCAACGTCCTCAGTACATGATGCTAAACTATAGTCCTTACCCTATATAAAATCTTTATTCCTAATTTGATAAATTTGGTATAAAACTAATGAATTTACTTAGCACAAAATGTTAAACTATAAGACTTACCCCGTATAAAACTAGGATTCCTCGTATGATAAATATGAGATAAAGAAAATCAACATCTTCAACACATGATATTAGACTATAATCCTTATTCGATATAATATCGTGATGACTCATATGATAAATATGATATAATCCAAATCAAAATCCTCATTAAATGATTTTAAACAATATTAATTTTACTATATTTAACTGGGATTCCTCATATGTTAAAAATGAGACAAACCAAATCAACATCCACAACACATGACATTTAACTATATGCCTTACCCCTTATGAATCCGGGATGCCTCATGTGATAAATATGAGATGAACTAGAATAAAATTCTAAAAAACAATGTTAAACTATAATACTTACCCAATATGAAATTTAGATTCTACATATACAAAGTATGAGATGATTCAATGTCCTTTCCAAAGAGGACACCACCAAACTGGCATTGGTCTCCAACCACACTGCATTATAGAACTACATGTGGCCTGATTCACCTCTATAATGGGATAGAGAGGGAAACATGGACTTAACATATTAGGATTATCCTCATCAACAACCTATCTTACTACTTTCCCCTGGTTGAAGCCTCAAAAATCATAAACAAAATAGAGTTGGTTTCAGTATTGCTTTGTGTGGTGCAAAGCCTCCTTGGATCCTTCACATGGGGTTTTAACTCGTACATAACACCCAATAATCATTGATGTACATGTACCCTTAAATTTAGAAACATTATGACTATAATTTATGTGCATCCAACCTTAATGGGGCCCTTTATTTTAATAGTTTGTTTTACCCCTGGTGTTCCCACAATCCAATGCCTCTTCTCTTTTTCATCGCATCCTCCCTCGAGAGGATCATCCTTTTTCAACATTGGTATTCTACCATGTAATGTTTTAGAACTACATATGGATTAATTTCTATTCCCATGGGATATGTAGTGTTTCCCAAATCACATATCCTTGGTCCATCCTACACCATCATGGGGATTTTTTTCCCTCAACACCATGATGTCAAATGGGGCAGCATTTGTTGAGTTTTGTATAGAAAATGTTCTCCTTACCCCTCATTTCACATCTAATTATCACTATTTAATTCCATAAAATTTTTCTTAGGACATCCACACCATTTTATGAATCTCTATGACCTTAAAATAATAGTTTCCTCTATGATATGATCACTTATACCTTTAACTAGTAGAAGCTATAGTCCAAGATGTACGAATTTAAACCAGAAAGTCCTGCATCATAATCACATGATGTTAAATAGTATCCTTACCCTATATGAAACAATGATGCCTTATATGTAATTTATGGGATGACCAAAACCCAACTTCCTCAGCGCATGATGTTAAAGAACACCCTTACCCTGTATAAAACTGAGATGCCTCATATGGAATGTATGGGATGAACAAAACCAATTACCTAAGTTTACAATGTTAAAAAATATTCCTACCCTATGAAATGAACACAAGACTCTTTATATGACCAATATGATATTGTATGATTCTCTCACCAAATATGAAAAAATGGACCTCCAGTGTCGGTCCCCTACCTCACCACATTCTCGAACTATGAACAATTTTATTGTCATTACCATGGGATATATAGAAACACCCAAATATTATATCCTAGGTACATCCCTACCATCAACACATTATAGGGTTCCCCCTTGTGGAATAGTCTTGATCCTCTCCAATATTTATGTTAATCTGGTGCATTTCAGTGCATGAAATAATAGTTCAAAGGCACTCAAATTTTTCTCTATGACATTCCCCACATCCACTTCCACAAAAAACTTTGTGATTTCATAGATATTGATAACTACCATCCTCACAATCTAAATGGGATCCGTAATAGAAATGGTTTTGGGCCACACTATCTCACCCATCATCTTAGGACCATGCCTTGAAACATCATTAGTAAAAAATAGAATCTTCCATGATTTGAGCATGTTCAATGGTTGATCCCATGCTTTTCACACCACACATGACCAACACGGGTGTAGAAGAGGTGTTTTGAACATGGTAAATAGTTTTTCCCCTCTAGTTGTTCCTTCCCCTTTTACTATCTAGGTCTTTAAATTTCCAATATACATTCATGGGGATTTTTTAAGTTTGTCGCTTTTTACACATGTCATGTTCTCTCCTAAAGAAATGGGAACTCTATACCACTCCTTGTTTCTCACATCAAGCACAGAACACACAGGCTTAGGAGTTGGAAGGGAGTTTTACTAAAAAAGGTTGAGACACATGGGCTCCCCATGGGTTTGAACTCTACATCCTTAAAATAGGAGATCATGTCTAAGCATCAAACCTTTAATTTGGGATTCATTCATTCTAGGACTATTTCATGTGGTGTTGGGCCACCATAGCTATCAATTCATGTTTGGATACCTTTTCCACTTGCACACTCCTTTGATAGGTGCTCTACCTCTATTTGAAACATTATGACCTTTAATCTATTTGAAACCCCTTTGTCCAAACTCTATAACCTTAAACTAGGATCCCAAATCAAATAATTTTGAATTTAAAATGTGTTAAAATTACCTTGTGAATGTATCATGTGGAGCTATGACTCATTGGCCCTCAATTCACATTTGGTTCCCACTATTCCTTGCTACACATGTTCTTTTGGAGAGTTCACCCTTGGGTAAAAACTCTATGACCTAAAACAAGGAGCATAGTTCCAAGAACCATGACCTTAAACTATGGGAAATTTTTCTCCCATGTTTTCATGTGAAAGGACCTCCAAGGATCCTTATTTACATTAGGTTCACTCTCCCCAATTCCATACACATTTCATTGAGAATCAAAACCCATGGTCCAAGTATTAGGACCTTAAACTATGTACACCTCACCCCATATTATTTTTCTTGGAACATGGACTCCTATAAATTACATTTTTTCTAGTTTTAAACCTTATGGAATCATACAATACATTCTAAATTATCCCCATCCGGTCGAAGCAATATGATGTTAACCTTTTTTTAAAACCATGGTACAAGCTCTAGGACTTTAAACTATAAGTATTAACTCAATCATTATGACCATAAACAATTTTCTACTCCATGGTTCAAGAATTATGGAATTAATATATTTATAAATTCTTGGTAAAACCATTATGACCTTAAAATACCAAAGGAATGAGGTACAAATGTATATCAGGTTTAAAATCCATTGGTGAAACCTGATAAAGAGTCAGACTCTTCCCTCTGGGTCAGTCCCGAAATGTGGGAAAAAATAAGGGGATAAAAATAAAGAGGTATAAATCTAGAAGGGACCCACTATAGACCTCTTAAAAATATGGATATTCTTGATGATCCCGTTATTTGAGGTAAAATATTGAGAAATATATTAAGATTTACATTCCTCATGATCTCTCCAAGGGAGCACCCCCATTGTGTTACACTATTATCCCCCCATCAAATCAGATGGGAAGAAGTTATTCACATCGGTTCACACATATTGGCCACATGATTCTAAATTGTGCTATGAACATAATAATCACGTGATTTTAAACTATATGATGAACCATCATCATTGTATCTTGTTAAAATATGTCTCTATAATCCTCATTACATGATATTAAACTACGTGTACATCATCCTCATGGTATGATGTTAAAATGTGATTCCATCATCCTCATTGCAAGATGTAAATCTATGAAGAATCATAGTACCACACTGGAAAATCAACTTCCCCCCTTAGGTGTTGGCCACCTACTACATAATTCATCTTCCTCGACCATCACTTGGTATTCAAGATGATTATCCCCATAAAATACGATTCAAACATTTTTACATACTGATACGCCTACCCAATGTGCTCAAATCCATGGTGGCATAATTCTTAGAGTGTTGGACTCTATTTGAACATTCCATCACTTTATATATAATATTCATGTGTCCCTTAAAATGGATCCCCATCAACCATTCACATCTAAATGGGTAACCCTAATGTCAATTTTCCCAGGTAGCACTATCTTACCTACTATTTTGGAAACATGATCTGAATTACTTATGAATACATTATGAGATAGTTCCCATGTTTTGAGAATGGTAAGCATTCGACCATTATTTTTTCCCCATAATCCGAAAAAATATATATTAATTTTTTATTTTAAACATGTTAAATAGTTATCCTCCATAATCATGAATATCCCCCTATGTGTTCCCTAAATATTATGTTTCTCGATTCATTCTATTCATCACACATTTATTTAGGTAGAATTAAATTCCACTATCATTACCTTTCTTGTGCTCCAAGCTCGTGTTGGGAAAGTATGTTGGTTATTTAGATATCCACAAGATCTAGCCAAATAATTATCAATTAGTACACTCCCATTGGCCAATAAATGAGCCCAAACCCTGAGTGTTTGATCCTTGTTTGGTATTCTCATATAGATGATCAATATTCTATTTTCCCTTGTTCCCCACATCGAAAAAGACTCTCATGGGATTAGGGATTAATTTTTTGTGACATTTTTAATATGATCTCATATAAAGATGAAAGAAACATTTTAAACAACATGTGGAATTTTAAAAAAATATTCAGAGTTTGGGAGGGTCATCCACATGTTGTAGACACTAATTTATTTGAGAATAAGACAAATTTTTATAATGTTCAGACCTAGTGGTATAATGATAGAGATCAGTTTACCATTTTTGTGTAGCATCCGATGTCTGTACCCACTCTACTAGATCAAACAAGTCCTCCTTTGTGATAGGATGGTATTTTTATATCTTGATTCACACCCAATTCTACTTGTCTTGGAATTTTAAATTCAAATAATATTCCCCCACAAAAATATCCTCAGCCACCTCAAATTGAGTCTTAATTGGCTGATGATCTCTACCTGATTGGTAATGATGGTCACACGCTCTTTAATTTTCCCTTCTAAGAGAAAGTTCTCATATTCATCTGCCTCGAGAGCATGAGTTCCCACAACACCATACTTATTCTAGATTAAGTAAAACTCATATCACTCAATATTCTCACACTCCATGAGAATATTCTGATCTAGTACATGAAGGATACTAGAGTTCACACTTCTAGTCCACATGTTTACTAGAAAATGTATAGGAGATCCCACTTAGTTTGGAAGATCAACTGGTTGAGTGTGGGTGATGAAATTACACACACTCCCCCATGCTTTGAATTAGACAAATCAGTTCTCCTTGATAGTTTCTAATACGGAATACTAAATGAACTTAGATGATGTATTCTCGTATTTGCGGAAGACATCCAATATATTTGTGGAATGGTCATCTATAGGTAGGTCCTCATGTGGGATGATCCCTAAGTATAGGGAAATCCCATTCTCACCAGACCTCTCCCTTATAACGAAATCTAAAACTACCACATATTGAACCTCCTAGGTAGGATCATCCACCACAACCTCCACAACTACCTCCATTTGTGGAACAATATCAAATACCTCCATTGAGACCTTAGTTCTATTAGTCACTGCTAATAGAACTATTAATATAGGAACAGTCATCATATCCTCCCCAATTAACTCAGCTTATGGAATGATTTTCACCATCTCTATTAACGATTTGTTTAGTACCCCCTATTTCTATTATGAAACCCTTACTTAATGATTTTAATGGTTATAAAGTTAAGTCTGATGAATTAGAGAGTCATGAGAACATGGAATGAAGTTTTGAGACAAAGGATAAGTCGCACGGGTGGGTCACAATTTGTCAAACAGTGTGGCCAAACCGTGCGTAGTTGACACCTTTGAGGCAGTGGCTCACACACAGTTGTGGAATGGTTTGGGAGACCATGTGAGGAGGTCAAGAGAGGTTCTGCCGAGGTAGTGGCTAATGCACGATTAGTGATTTGTTTTTCAAACTATGTGAACTAACCGTGTGGGCACTTAAATGAGATCATATAAAAGTATTTATCACACGTTTTTGCCTCTAAATGGATCATTTTCCTTCTAAGCATCCATAACTCAGGATCACTCTCCCTTTAAGGTAGGAGAACCTCTCCCAAGAATTTCATAGGTGATTTGAAGGCTTTCTTTAGAAAATCAAAGTAATATTCTTGAGGTATGTGATCGTTTTTCATCGTTCTTTATATGTTTCTTAGATCTACTTCTCATATTATCTTGGTTTCTTAGATATACATTCATTATGGGTATATCTAAGTGTGTGGATGCCAAATATGATGAGATTTTGTCTTTTTCTTTCTAGGAAAAGAGATGTAAGGTGGGTTCTTGAAGAATCAACCTGGTTTTCTTGTACATTCCTCGTTCGTTGTGGTTTTCGTCAACACCTTCGAGGTAGGAGACTTATTTCTCGACTCCACATTGTAGAACTGATTGGAATGATTTAAAATTGGATGTGTGGTGTTGAATTAATTGTGATTTGGTTGTTGAACACGTGTTGGAAACCTTCTTGAGTGATGGTTGTGAAATCTGGAAAATTGGGGATTTTGAATGAGTGCTTTGGTTTCTAATTTTAAAATAGAGATTTTAAAATGGGGTTTTCTAGAATAGTTAAACATGGTTTGGATTAGATTTTTTCATTAAAATGGAATATTTTATTGAATTTAAATGACTACTTTAAAATTGTTTTATTCTTTGGTTTTTAATAAAAGTACAGTTTTATTGAAATGGTTTGAATTAGTTGAACACACTTGGTTTTTTACAAGATGGTTGTGTGCGTTCATGGGAATGTGGGACATATAAGGTTTAAGAGTCTCCCCCATCATTAATAGGATTGATCAGGGTTAGGTCTCTCACCCTTCAAAGGGAGTATGTGGGATGGATAAGGGTTAGGGGTCTCCCCCATCATTAATGGGATAGATAAGGGTTAGGGATATCCACAATAAATTGGTTAACTAGGGACGACTTAGTGAAAGTAAGACTCACCACTCATGAGTATTGGTAGATCCAGGTTACATGAAGGGTCAGTTGTGTGGATGTATGAAATGAATTGGGTATGTCAAAGGAATATTGAGAAATGGTTTTATAGTTTGTTTGGTTATTTTTTTGAAAAACATAACTCGTTGGAAAAATTGGTTTCAATTTCACTTGAATGATTTTAGTTATAAATGGTTTTGGAAACATTTTTATATTTGGTTATAAACTATTTTGGTAAAATTTTTATATAATAATTTTTATATAAATGTGACTAACTTTTCTATCCTAGTGGCATGAGTAGGGAAGTCATTTGGGGAAAACCTACTAAGTATTAGTACTCACCCCCTACTTTGGCACTTTGGTGCTTTTGCAGATGTCATATTCTAGGATATAGGTAAAGGTAAAACATATCATTGCTAGTGGTTCATGGTGATGCTTGGGATATGTGGCGGTGCTTGAAGCATGGAGCTTGGTGTGGAGCCATGGAGTGTGTCTTGGATTATTTTGGGTCTTTTTTAGTCTTCTACATAGTACTCTGATATTGTGTTGGTTGTATTGGTTTGTGGGTTTTATTGTGGAATAGTGTAGTTCTCTTTTGGTAATGTATGAGTTAGTTATTTTGTTGACAAGAATCATGTAGTTTGTTGATAGCGGATCATTTGGTTGGTTGGTTTTATCTCAAGAGAAAATCATTCCCCAATCATTTCTCGAAGCCCTTGAAATTTATTTCTAGCCTTTGGCGCCTTGGGAATGTCGCTTAAGGACAAGTAACACTCACCCTCTCATCAAGCCAATGAGGTAGCTGTAGGGTGTCACAAATGGTATCATCTTGTTCAGTCCTTTCCTAACATGTAGTCATCGATATTACTAGTTTTGGAGATGAAATACCTTCTTTTCTATTCCTTTGGTGGGAATCAAATAAAGGAGTAGGCTAGTCAGAACATGAAATTTATAGCATAAAAGTATGTAGCTAACCCTTTTATGTTGATCTTCAAGTTACCAGGGAGTTAGGTAAATATGTGTTTGGAGACACTTCTAGGATTTTAAAATCTCATTGTCGTGGGTTTAGCCAATGGGACGAGCATGACATGCATTATGGAGGAATAAAATACAACTAGGATTGCATACATCATTTCAATAAATGATTAATGTTGCGAAAAAAAGTGTTCATTTTTAAAAAGTATGGAATTGGTTTTCAAATGAAATAATTTTAAAAAGAGAATGATTATCATATTTTGAAAATGGTTTAATTTTTAAAAGCATGTGAAGTGGTTTTAAAAATAGTTGAACATGGGGAAAAGGATGTTTCAGAAAACAATGTTGTGATAGTTTATGTGATAGAATTTGAAATTCTAGTCCATCAGTTTCTAGAGAGTGAGATTGACGGAGTTTGTTGATGGTTTAGAAATGGAACATGGTAGGCGTCGTCGTAACCAACCCAAAGAAGCTACGAATAATGTGGTTGTACTATAACCACGGGTGAACCAAGAGCTGGTTCATAGTTTTATCCAGGCTTTTCTTGCTGTGGATACAAGGAACTGTAGGAATGAACTAAGGCATGTGGATCATACCATCCATTTCATGAAGAAAAATCCACCGAACTTTCGGGGTGATGTTGAACCTGAGAAGGAAAAGGTGTGGCTAAGTAGGATGAATCATATCTTTGATTTCATCAACACACCATCAGAGCTCAGGGTCAAGATGGCGACGTATATGCTTGAGGATCTTGCATGTTAGTGGTGGGATTTAGTGATGCTGGCTAAATTGGATGAAGGACTTATATGGGAGGATTTTGAGGAATTTTTCAACAAACAACTCTATCCTCACACGTTCAAGATCCAAAAAACAACAGACTTCTTCAGCATGAAACAAGAGAGTCTCTCTATCACAGAGTATGTGGCTAAGATCAATAACTTAGTACACTTTTCACCTAAAGTTGAGGCAAGTGCCTCTTTGAAGGAACACATCTTCGAATCATGGCTACGACAAGAGATTCGATCAAAGATTGCAGTACTATGTATTACAGACTATACAGAGATGGTGAACAGAGTGACTATGGCTGAACGTGATATCTTCAGATCTATGGGAGGAGGCATGATGAAACCTATAGGAAATGGTGGGAACTCACCCACTAGGAATAAGAGGAAAAGGGAAACCTACTTCCATGGTGTAAGTGGAAATCAGAACCCAACGACTGGATCAATAAACCTTCCTCCACGACCTTAGAGAAAAGCTAGTTGTTTTCAATCTAGTGTACTTGACCACATAAAGCGAGATTGTATGGAACAACCTAGAGCATGCCATAATTGTAACAAGATGTGAAATATTTATCGCTATTGTCGCAGTGCTCTAATGTCAGATGCTCGAGACACTTCTTAGCTATCGCAAGCATCGTATGCTTCAACTGGACGAGGATAGAAGAATCAGTCTCATCAGCAGAGCAGAGTTAGACATCGTGATTCTAGAAATACCATGACTCCTCAACCAGGGAAAAATTATCAAGGAAACAAGGAGAAAAATATATTGAAGAAGAAATTGTATGGAGCCTAGCAGATGATTGTCGATGATTAGGCTGGACCATATATAGTATTAGATATGATTATTTTGAATTATACCTTTGTGAAAGTGTTGTTTGATACTGGTGCATCACATTCCTTCATTTCTTCTCGTGCTGTTGACTTTATATGTTTAAAACTGGAAATGATGCCTTCTATTTTGAAAATGAAAACTCCTCTTGGTGAAAGAGAATGTCAAGCCTTTGTGTGTAGTGCATGTGTTATAAATTTTGATGGATATAAGTTAAAAAGAGACTTCTCGATGTTGGATATGGATGTATATGATGTAATCCTAGGTATAGATTTTTTGACAATGTTCAAAGCTCAAATCAATTTTTATAGGAGAACAGTTAGTTTCCTGACCGAGGATGGCATCGATCATCTCTTTAGAGGAGAGAGGACTATAAAGAAAAGTGAAAAAATCTTGTTGGAACGAATGGTGGGAATGATATCTTACCAATTGACAGCTTTGAATTTGGCATCAATGAAAGAGATCGAGGAAAATAGTTTTCCAACTGTTGTTGATCAATTTCCAGATGTCTTTCCCAAGAATGACTCAGGTTTACCACCTCTAAGGGATGTGGAGTTTACGATTGATCTCCTTCCGGGTACCAATATTATTTCCCTTCCATCTTATAGGATAGAACAAACAGAGTTACGTGAATTGAAAGTGCAGTTAGAGGAGCTGGAAAGAAAGGGATTCATTTGGCCTTGTACGTATCTATGGGTAGCACTGGATTTGTTCGTGAAAAAGGCAGATATAACTCTTTGGCTGTGTATTTATTATTGTAATCTTAACCAAGTTCTGATAAAGAATATATATCCACTTCCATGCATTGATGATCTATTCGATCAATTAAGGGGAGATTAGTGGTTATCCAAGATTGAATGGCGATTAGGATATCACCAATTGAGAGTTTGCAAAGAGGACATTCCAAGGATATATTTTAGAAGTAGATATGCCCACTATGAATATGTAGTCATGCCTTTCGGTCTAACAAATGCACCAACAATATTTATGGAATTGATAAATATGATATTTCAATAATATCTGGATTCTTTTATTGTGGTGTTTGTGGATGACATTTTTGTCTATTCAAAGAAAAGGGTTGATCATGAGGTGCACCTGGAAACATTGTTACAAATATTGAGAGACCATCTTTTGTATTCCAAATTATCAATGATTGACTTTTGGATACAGGAAGTAAGTTTCCCTGGCCATGTTAGTTCTGATAGAGGCGTTTCTGTTGATCATAAAAGATAGAAGCCTCTATCTCTTGGCATCCACTGAAAAATTTGTTCAAGATATGAAGTTTTCTTGGTCTAGATGGTTAATACCGACACTTTGTGCAAGATTTCTCATGACTAGCTTCACCAATGACAACTCGGACAAAGAAGAATGATCTATTCCAATGGATAGAAGAATTTGAGAAGTCTTTCCAGGAACTGAAAGTTCCGCTTACATCGGCACCTATCTTGACCTTTCCAGAATCAAGAGAGGGGTATGTGGTGTATTGTGATACTTCGGGATTAGGGTTGGGTTGTGTTCCCATGAAAAAAGATCACATGGTTTCATATTATTCAAGGAAGTTGAGGGTTCATGAGAAGAATTACCCAACACATGATTTGGAGTTAGCTGCAGTCATCCATGCTTTGAAAACATGGAGACATTATTATCTTTGGTGAGAAATTTACTGTGTTTACGGATCAAAAAAGCTTGAATCACATTTTCTCACAGCGAGATTTGAATCTGAGGTAAAGGAGGTGGATGGGGTTTCTACAAATGTTTGACTTTGACATGATGTAAACACTAAGGAATGGAAATTCGTTAGCAGATTCATGGAATAGAAAGTCATATTCTTAGTTGGATAAAGAAGCTTCATATTAATGGCAGTTGATGTTAGTATTAGCCGACATGCATGTGGAATATGAAGAACGAGAGGATTTTGTAGTTTTATTTTCAGCTACGCTTGTTCTTGATTTAGTAAAAATGATCAAATAATCACAAAAATATGATGGAAAATGTCTATTTGTAAGTTCAAAACTCAATGGTTGGGAGACCATTGATGGCTGGAAACTTGATGGGGGTTCAGTTTTTTGTTTCAGAGATCGGATGGTTGTACCTATGGTTTGTCAGGAACAACTCATTCATGATTACCACAATTCAGGATGAGATGTACATCCCTGTACTCAGAAGATGTATAAGGTGTTGAAGGCCCAATTTTGGTGGTTCAACATGAAACAGAAGGTGGCTGAGTTCATCTCGCGGTGCTTAACTTGTCACCAGGTTAAAGCATAGCATCAGAGACCATCTAGTATGTTTCAATAATTCCCCATCCCAGATTGAAAATGGGATGAAATAGCAATGGATTTTGTTACAGGTCTTCCAAAAACGGTCTGGAAACACGATTCCATTTGGGTGATAGTGGATCGTCTAACCAAGTTGGGCCATTTCATCCATATTCGTGAAACTCATAGGGTAGAGGATATTTCAAAAATCTATATCCGAGAAGTGGTAAAGAGGTATGGTGTACCGGTGTCTATGGTCTCAGATACAGATCTGAGGTCCACATCTCATTTCTAGAAATCATTACAGTAAGCCCTTGGAACTCAGTTGACTATGAGCACCGCGTATCATCCTCAAATGGATGGGAAATCCGAGCGGAAAATAAAAACGTTGGAATAAATGTTACGGGTTGCGTAATGGATTTTGGTGGCTCATGGGAGGAGAATATACCCTTAGTGGAGTTCTTATACAATAACATCTATCAAGACTCGATACGCATGGCTCTGTTTTAAGCATTGTATGGGAATCCTTGTCGTTCTCCAATATTCAGGGTGGAAACATGTGAAACTACACTAGTCAGGATAAACCATGTCTATGAAACAATAGAGAAGATCCAGTTGATTATAAATAGGATGGAGACAGCTCAGAGTCTTCATAAATCTTATGTACATCACTGTCAAAGACCGTCATCCTTCGTTGTGGGTGATCATGTCTTCTTGAGGATCTCTCCAAGACTTGGACATCATCATTTCAGGAAGTAGGGAAAGTTATCTATTAGATAAATTGGACCTTTTGAGATACTAGAACAGGTTATAAATGTGGAATATCAGTTGGAATTACCACCACGGTTTAGTTTGGTGCATAATGTGTCCCATGAATCCCAGTTGAAAAAGTATCACCCTGATCCTGACCATGTGATCAGATGGGATTATGTTGATCTAGAATCGGATGAACCATAGGTACATATTCCAGTGCGGATCATGGATAGACAATAGAATGTATTGCGTGAAAAAATCATCTTCTTAGTTCGGGTTTTATGGAAACATGGTCAGATTCAGGAAGAGACTAGGGAACGAGAGAAGGAAATGAAGGAATGGTGGCCGAATCCTTTTTTTACCAGCAAGGGTTGTCTAAATTCCGAGGACGGAACGACCAATGGGGGGTAGAATGTAGTACCTCCAGTTTCTGGTATGTAACCCTTAAATAATTATTTTAATGTTTATAATGTTAAGGGTGATTAATGAGAGAGTCGGGAGAACATAGAATGATGTTTTGAGGCAAAGGGGAAGTCGTACGGGCGGCACACAGTTTGTCTAACCATGTGTAGTTGACACTTTTGAGGAAGTGGCTCCACCATGGTTAGACCACGATTTGGGAGACCATGTGAGGAGGCCATGTGAGGGTCTGCCGAGGTAGTGTCTAACACATGGTTAGCGCACGATTTGTTAAACTATGCACACTAACCATGCGACCACATAAATGAGATCCTAAAAATGTGGATCTCACACATTTTTGCCTCTAAATGGCTCTTTTTTCCTCCTAAGGATCTATAACTCGGGATCAATCTCCCCTGAAGTAATGAGAACCTCTCCAAAGTGTTTTGGAGGTGATTAGAAGGCTTTCCTTGGAAAATCAAAGCCGAATTCTTGAGGTATGTGATCGTTCTCCATTGTTCTTGATCTGTTTCTTAGATCTACTTCTCTTATTCTCTTGGTTTCTTAGATATATGCCCGTTATGGGTATATATAAGTGCGAGGATTCCAAATATGATGAGATTTGGTCTTTTTATTTCTAGGAAAAGTGATCTAAGGAAGTTTCATGAAGAATCAACACAGTTTTCTTGTGCGTTCTTTGTTCGTTGTGGTTCCTGTCAAAATCTTCGAGGTAGGAGACTTATTTCTTGACTCCACTTAGTAAAACCAATTTACATGATTTAAAATTGAATATGTGGTGTTGAATTGATTTTTATTTTGTTGTTGAACACTTGTTGGAAACCTTCTCGAGCGATGGTTGTGAAATCTGGAAAATTGGGGATTTTGAATGAGTGCTTTGTTTCTTAATTATAAAATATAGATTTTAAAATGGAGGTTTTTTGGAATTATGACAATTGGTTTGGATTAGATGTTTTAAATAAAAGGGAATGATTAACTGATGTGAAATTACTGTTTTGAAATTTTTTTATTCTTTGGTTTTCAATAAAAGTACAGTTTTATTGAAATGCTTTGAAATTGTTGAACACACTTGGTTTTTGACATGATGGTTGTGTGTGTTCATGGAAATGTGGGATGGATAAGGGTTAGGGTTCTTCCCCATCATTAACTGGATGAATAAGTGTTAGGGATATCCCCCGTCAAAGGGTGTATGTGGGATAGATAAGGGTTAGGGGTCTCCCCCATCATTAACGAGACAGATAAGGGTTAGGTCTCTCCCCCATCAATTGGTTCACTATGGACAACTTAGTGAAAGGATGACTCACTACTCGCGAGTATAGGGAGATCAAGGTTACATGTAGGGTTGATTGTGTGTATGTACGAAATGAATTGGGTATGTCGAAGAAATATCGAGGAATGGTTTTAAAGATTTTTTTATTTATTTTTATGAAAAAAATAACTCGTTGGAAAAATTGGTTTCAATTGCACTTGTATGTTTTTGGTTATAAACGGTTTTGGAAACTTGTTTATATTTGGTTATAAACTGTTTTGGTAATTGTTTTTATATAAAATATTTTATATAAATGTTAATAACTTTTCTATCATAGTGGTGCGAGTAGGGAATTCATTTGGGGAAAACCTACTGAGTATTAGTACTCACCCCCTGCTTTGGCACTTTGGTGCTTTTGCAGATGTCGTATTCTGGGATACAGGTAAAGGTAAAACATCTCATTCCTAGTGGTTCGTGGTGATTCTTGGGATATGTGGTGGTTCTTGGAGCATAGAGCTTGGTCTGGAGTCATGGAGTGTGTCTTAGCTTATTTTGGGTCTTTTGTTTAGTCTTCTGCATAGTAATCTGATATTGTGTTGGTTGTATTGGTTTGTGGGTTTTATTGTTGAATAGTGAAGTTCCCTTTTGGTAATGTATGAGTTGTTTTTTTACATGAATCCTGTAGTTTGTTGATAGTGGATTTTTCGGTTGGTTGGTTTTGTCTCAAGGGAAAATCGTTCGCCATTCATTTCTCGAATCCCTCAACATTTATTTCCAGACTTTGGCACCTTGGGAACGTCGATTAAGTCCAAGTAACCCTCACTGCCCCTCATGCCAATGAGTTAGGGTCACGGTGTTACAATTTGTCTCTAGTAGACACCTCTTATGGAACTTCTATGAAAAGCCCAGTAACCCTAGCTTCATAGACCCCCTTCATCGAAGGCACAACCCCTTACACTACAACTTCCCCATACTAAAGAATTTATACAACTTAATGAGCTCTAAACACAATTTGAACAATTTTTATAGAATATATTTATGTTGAGTTACACAAATAAGGATTTATAGTCACCAATTTTCAGAATTTCCCCTTATAATCCAACCTTTCTCTCCCTCATTTGATCTAATTCTAATGGGGGAGTTTTTTACACTGATATACATGTGTCAAAAAAGAGTTCAAGAAATGAATGATCATTTTAAAGTGAATTTGGGGGAAAAATCTGAAAATTACACCCAATGGGAATGATTTGAAAAGTTTTAACCTTTTTAGAATGTTCGTAGGTAGTAAAATTCCTTGGATGCATGAAGCTTGAGGTGGTAGACTTCATATAGAATAACTCTGGCACTCAAAATCCCTTGAATGAATGAGTCTTGAGGCAGTAACCCTCGTGTAGTGTAACTCCATGTCAAAGAAGTCCCCAACCACACAAATCATGAGGAATTAAACTTTGCATTATGTAACTCTAGGTTATGGAACTTTGTAATTTTTAGGTGCATACAATATTACACTAAAGACTCCATCCTTTGTGAAAATAATTCCCTTTCATCTTCTAGGCCTATAAATACCCCTTATGTATAAATTTTAAGAGGTCCCAACCATTAATATTCTGAGAGAATCTTTGAATTTGTTAAACTTGTAAGATTCATGAGCAAGAGAGGAGATATATTTCCAAATGTAGCCTTATATCGTGAAACCACCTCTTATGGGCTTATGAGA
Source organism: Viscum album (assembly GCA_963277665.1). Taxonomy (NCBI): domain Eukaryota; kingdom Viridiplantae; phylum Streptophyta; class Magnoliopsida; order Santalales; family Viscaceae; genus Viscum; species Viscum album. The sequence continues at coordinate 338,557,486 of OY728161.1, read as the reverse complement.
ACCTCAACAAATGGTTAAGAAGGATTTCATGAATTTTTATGGCCTTAACCTGAGGAGAAATCCATTTTTAGCTCATAGGGTTTCTTGAGATAATTATCCTTCAAGAAACTAACCCAATTGAATCTAATACTTTACTCCAAGGTGGGGTCACCCTATTTCATGAAACATATTATTTCAAAAGACCCATGTCCTTAAAGTGAACCTTAGCCTTTGTGAAGTACCTAACTTCTATGAAGACCCAAATTATGTGAAACCCATACTATATAACTCTATATGGTAGATCCATTCAGAAAACACCCTTTCTCAAAATTTGATTGCTCAGGGGCCCTATACTAATCCAGCACTGGATTAACCACACACCAAATATTAATGAAATAGTTACCACATCCCCTCGTGTATGACCTATTTTCATCAAGACCATATTTTAGATTTTTTCACTCGATTTTAGTGTTCTTAGACCTTCCATAGTGGATGAAGACAATTTTATTCTCCCTATACATAGACCAAGGATTAGTTTTTTTTATTTTCATTTCCATCATCTTAATTATACACTTTCTTTTTAACCCAAAATTTTGTCCTACCTCTTTTGAAAGACTCCCTATCTGGCCTTTAACTCTAGTTTTAGAGTGAAATTCCTTAAATGGAATTGAATATTTAATCACTTTCATTGTTAATGAGTCCCAACCATTCATCATTTCATCTACTAATGTGTTTTGAAATAATTATCTAATGAAATTAAAATAATTATTTCTTAACATTCATAATCAAGAGTCACATTTATGTTGGCTATATCTAACATGAATCTATTGAATTAATCTACATGGTATTTAATTTAAATTCCTTGTTTCATTTTGAATGTAAAAATGTGGGGTTTCTTATAAAGCCTTCCAAAAAGTGCAGCTATCATATTCAATTTCTCTAACATAATCCTTATAACAAACATAGTGGTTCTGAAATAAACTTATCTTATAATTTTATCACCTAAACAAAGAAACATAGAACTATGTGCCCTAACAAGAATATTAGTGGATACATTTTAATAAAATATAGAGTTATGTCCATTTTTAGAGAGTAATAATATGTTTTTAGGTCTGAAAAGGAAATTGGTTAATCCTTACGGGACCAAAAAGGATTTTATCTTAATTATGTAATGATTGAATTCATTGTCAACATAATATTGTCTAATTTTTAACATGTTTATCCAAAATATTAGATACCAAATTTCTTCAGATAACGATAAGTGCACACCGCCACTAACTGGACAATATCAATCAGTATGCATGACACAAAAAAATTTGTCTTTGAGGGAGTTTATTAGTGGTGGTTATAATAATCTTCAATAAAATTGTATTAAATGTATTTTATAATATACCAGAGTTTATATTAAGATACTGCTATATTTTTTTAATTTTAAATTTACAAACAGTTTTGTTTAAGTTGACACTAAATATTTAAAATATTTGAACATTTAGACCCCCTCCCCTGACCCAATCCCCCTCAATCCCTAGTCCCATCCACCCTCTTCCTAACAAAGGATGACATCTCATTATCCCCTCCCACTATCCCTGATGTCTTTCTCCCTAATGAAGACTGCACCTCCTCCCCGGTCCCCACTCCCCCTGAAGTCATTCCATAACAGAGACTGACCAGGGTCCCCCCTCCCCTTGACAGACTTCTCCCAGACAGTGACTACCCTTCACCCCTCCATCACCTCAGATCCCCATGACCTTGACCCCCTACTCCCTTACTATGACACCAATTCTCTTTGACGGAAATCCCCAATGGTGGACCCTTTTCAACTTTTCCCAGCGAGTGTGACCCCCGAAAGTAGAAACTTGCCTAACTCTTTTCTACCCATGAACCCATAATCTTATTAGATCTATTTAATTGAAGGTATATGATGAATATTTTATTTTTCAAATGTTTTTAATTAAAATATATAATGATATATTTAATTTAGTGCTATTTTTTGGATGTATTAAATTTTAAATATTTTTATGGACCTAAATGAGCTTGATTTTATACTATAATTTGAGAGAACAATAAATTTTTAGTAAATATACACTGAAATGTGCATTTGGATTAACCATTTATTTTTAATCTATATTTTCCACTACTTTATTGATTTAATAATGCAATTTTCATGAGTATTAGAAGTTATTTAGAGTTTGTATTTATACATTTCATTTTTGTTTTCATGAAACCTTTTTGGAATTCCTTGAAATATATAATTTATCACTATATCACTAATTTGGAATTTTAAATGTGAAAATTTTGGCATGGTTTAAAACTAAAGTTCTGAAATATTTATAATTTCCAACTGTCCTATTATACATTTTTATAAATCCTTTGTTTTTTATTTTCCCATAGATTAAATACCAAGTGTGGGTAAATATAAAACATGATTTTCTTTTATATTTTATTTTTAATTAACTTTCAAAATACCCGCAAGTCATGGTAAAATGTTACTATTTTTCTATATTGGTTTTATAATGTGTTATAATTATATAAATATTTTTTTTAATTTTTTTATTTTAATCAAAAAAACATTCTTTTGGAATTTTAAGGTCAAGCTTAAATATTGTTTTAGATATTTTTTTGGAGAAATACATTTTTTCATATTTGGAACGGTTGAAGTAATATTATATCTTGGTTTTAAATGAATTTAAAATTTCATGAATATATTTTATATTTGATGAATGTAAAAATTTTAATGCTAGAATAAAAGAGACTACGTCACCAGATATCACCATTCCAAGTTCATGTCTTGAGATAAAAAATTCGTAATCATAATATTTATCAAAGAAATAGATATCTCTAGACACAATTATATATCTTCAATATAAAATAAGAAAATGATAATATGAAAATCATAAAAGATAGATATTTTCTAATTGAAGAATTATGTTCATGTAATACAATGGAATGATAAAAACTTGCTCAATATCATGGTAACCTCCTTCCTTGATTCATTGAACTTATTTTATAACATCTAATCATATTATTGTGAGGGTTAATCTTTATTCATTATGTTGTTTATATTTTTAATGTTGGATTCAATCATTTTTATGTTGAATTTGTGTTTTGAAGAATCAAGACCCAACCCTGGTCAGTGGGAAAGTTGGGTGATTTATAATTTTCATTAAACTTTTTTAATTAAATGTTTATATAATTATATATGAATGTACGGGGAGGAGAGTGAAAATATAATACATATGGATTAATGTTTGATTGATTTACCTTGAAACACACATCATTATGACATGGTTTTGGAGTAATTTTTTTATTACGCAATATCAAACTGATGAACATATGGTAGAATAAAATATATGTGTCCAGATTGTAAATTCATGTGATAGTTGAATAGAAATGAATTATATGATAATTTTATATTGAAATAGTTTCTTGATAGATATGTATGTTGTATTTGGCATGGTGAATCAAGTGTTTGGAAATAAAAAACAATGAAAATCCCATCAACTAAACATAAAGTCACCCATTGACAGGGGAATTCAGTTCAAAATTTGATAAATTATACATTTGGATTTTCATGATATAATGTCTAATATTTGAATAGATTAATAGTAAAATCAATTTATACTAATTATGTTAATCATTCTCAGTAAATTATAGACCAAAAAAATAGTTTTATGAATTAGTTGAATATGGATAATAAGAATTGTATGAAAGGTGTGACAAGTATTCGATGTTTTATTTTCTATTTAAGTTATTCCCTATCTTCTATATCAATGGATTTATGGAAAAAATTCCACTTTTTAGAGTTGATTAATTTTGAATTTAGTGAAGCTAATATCCCTGCTTTATTCTATGATATGAAGAAAGTCATGAAAAACATGAACTTTATTATAACAAGATACATTAATTCCATAATAATTGTATTCATTACTAGGTAGAGGAGTCCAAGAAAAAATAATTCATTATATTTCAAAAAATATGATGAGATTTAATGAACCAAAATGAGAGTATAAATCAATTAAACCCAAGAAAGAAAAAATAGAAGATTACTCAAGCAAAGGTATTTCGTTATTTTTAGCTAAAACCACATTTAAAAATATTATTCTTGTCATATAAGACTGCATACGACATGAAGTGTCATTCTTAGGATAATAATAATGACGTATTGATGAGTCATCCAATTGTTTCACCATCATGGAAGGTGTTTGATTCATTATATCTAGATTTTTCTTTATATCATAGGAAAACATGTTTGGGATTGGATTCAGTTGGTTTTAACCCTTTTAGAATTATGAGTACTAATTATATCATTTGGAATGTTGTTTTGATCCTATATAATAAAAATACAAGGATGTGTTTTAAGAATACTTATTTCATTATTTTGATTATTATTCCTTGAAATAAAATGCCTGGAAATGATATTGATTTATACCTTCAAGCTCTAATTAAATAATTGTGAGAATTATGGGATAAAGGCATATAAAAAAATGATTATTCAATGAGAAGACTATTAAAAATGAAAATTGATTTTATGTGGACAATTAGTGACTTTATTAGACTATGAAAATTATCTGGATGGAACAGTTATACTAGTTTGTCTTATCAAGTTTGTAATTTTTATTTTCAACCTCAGTGATTACCTCATAGTATAAAATTGTGTTTTACATGTCATCGTCAATTTTTTTATGATTTATATAAATTCATGTTTAGGATGACAAAATTAAATGTAAGTATTTAGTTGATAATGAATATTAAGGTGTTATTTATTATAGTAATCATGATAGAATTAATGTATGTCAAGGTACAATTTAGAAAATATAATTAGATTATTTAAGGGGAAAAGGGTATGATGTACAATATCTAAAGCAATTGAAACAAAAAACTGCAATAAAAAGATTATATTTTTCAAAATTAATTATTTGGAGTTTAATATGATATGTCATTATCTTTACATAATGCATATTTAGAAGAATGACTATGAAAATTTATTTTTTACATTTCTTAATGAGCATGGTAAATTGAAGGATTGCCTTAATGATCATAAGGGTTTGGAATAAACAAATATAAAGAATTATTTTTGGGTAAATTTGAATGTAGAATTACACATTAGATATTTTTACAATTTAAAATAATGAGAAAGACATCTTCCTTCGAACTCAATAGAATGCAAAAGTGAAAAATGGATTTTCAAGTAACATTTTATGGAGAATTGTCTTACAAAATTGAACTTTACATGGATTGAAAAGTCAGAATTTTCATATTCGAATGGAATATATGATTCCATTGGAATTTCATAATATGTTACCTGAAAAACTAACTATGCTTCTAGTTCATTTTTGTACGTTTTTCAAAGATATTTTTGAAAAATCTGTAAATCCAACTAATCTTGATAATATTTAATAAATATTTATTTTGAATCATTTCCATTTATAGATATTATTTTCCCTTTCATTCCTCACAGTCATAATTCTTTTTACTGTTTATTTGGTTAAAGAAGGTAAATTTAGTGGACTGGTACAATATTGATGGATATATCCAATTGACAGGTAAATTGGTATTATTTTTATTTTCATTGGTGTATTATTTTTTTCAAATCATAGTGTAATTTTTTTAAATATGTTTCTAATTTCATTTCATCAGGTACTTGGGTTATTTAAAATCATATGTGAGGAATAAAGATCAACCAGAATGCTTTATTGTTAAAGGTTACATAGCTTAAGAGTGTATGATCTTATTTCTAGGTATTTTTATAGGATTGAGTATTTAATTATGTTGTATGTGATGATTAAATCTCTATTATTTCTAATTTTGAATAGCATTCATTGGTATCTCCAAAAATTGTATGATGAATTTTAAAGGTGTCAAATTATACCCTGGATGAATTGGAATTTCTACAAGAAAATAGATATGTGATACTCAATAATATTACTGAAGATCCATTTATTGAATAATTTTGATTCCAAATAATGAGGCGACTAAGGGGTTAAGCATTAAATGATTGGAATTAATACAAGTTGATAATAAAGAAATTGTTGAATGGGTTTCCTATCATGTAAGTATATACTCATATTCAAATTATTTACATGTTGTTATTTATTATATGTTAAATGTTAAATATTATATATTCTTTTATAGATAATGAATGCTGATAATAGAGATTAAATATAAAATGGTTTGATATTTTTTCCTTCATGTCCTCTAAGGAAAGATAAGGGATTCGATACATACAATATTCATAGCTTCAGTATTTATATAATATATCATCATGAATACCTGAAAACATAGAATTGATGAGTATTAAACTTGAATATATGGGATAATATGGAAATATGGTTGATATTATTGAATTATACTATCATTTTTAATTTTTAGTTGTCTTATTCAAATGTAAGTGAGTCAAAATTGATAGGGTTATAATGAAATATTTGTTACATTTTACTTATGTCAACTTCTCTTGCTTGATCAATAACAAAGAGCATATTGATAATGATCCATTTATATTATCTTTATATGTGTAGATGGTTTATTATGTGAATGATGAAATAAATGATGTTTGAAGTGTTTTCTTTCACTTAATGTTGAGAGACTTATATGACATGTGTGATGATTATCAATTGGTACTTTGTGAATGTAAACATCATCGACCACAAAACATTGAGCAGTTTATTCCTAAAAATATTGAAACAATATGACTCACAAGAGAGGGTGAAAATGAAGAACTTGTCACAATAGAGGATGATAACAGTGAAGTCAATGAAGATGAAGATGAAGATAATTTATTGCATAAATTGGTAATAAAAATATATTAAAATTTCATATTTATATGTTTTTCATACATATATATATATATTGTTCTATTTATTACATTTTTTGTAAAAATATTTTATTTTTTCTTTTATTTATAACTTTAATATATAAGAAACATTTTAATTATAGGAATTATTAGAACAAAGTAATTTCAAGATCCTAAATGATCAGTATCTCAGAGATCATTGCTGCTACTATCATCTTCAGTGGATCCAAGTGATTATGTTTAACCTCATACTTTTAGTGAGCCATTTATTTCCCCAGATGATATTGGTAGTCCACCATCTAATTCACCTTAAGTTGTAGAGCATTTGGTAACTCCTAAATCTAGGGGATATTATAAAGTTACCATTACTAGTATGCATTTCATTTGTACAAAAAAATATATTTTATTAATTTTTTAATTTTTTTTTCAAATAGATAATAATAATAATAGAAGAGATATAAATATAAAAAAAATATGTATAAGATTGAAGGTCATAAAGATTATCATTCCATTTGTTATATTTGGTTTGCTTATTGGTGATTCTACCATAATATATGGATACATTCTTGGATATCTTTCTCCCGAGATGGTGATATTTCCCCTCAATTATAAAGACTAAGGCATATTCTCACAACATGTAAAAATGTGGTATTTTATAATCAAGAAAAGGTAATATCAATTTAATATTTGATGATAACTAATTTGAAAATATATTCTTAAAATTATTAATATACTTATAAATTGTTATGTTTTTTATTTCTAGATGTTTTTTCATTTTGATGTTCATAACTCTATTTCACCTCCATGGACTCTGAAAAATTGGATAACAAATGGAGATATTTTAAATGGATATTAAGTCATGATTGTAGTGAAATATTTATGCGATCATGATAAATGTTAGATAAAGTTCTTGAAGAAATTTCTTGTGATAAATTGGAGATATTTTTTGATATTAAAAGACTTGTATCTTATGAGGTAATTTTATATTTTATAACATCTTAATAACATAAAAAAATAAAAGAATAATTTTTATTAATTTTACTATTTTGTCGGAGTTATCCTAAAAAATACTATGAATCATGGGAAAAAATTCATTCCTTATATAACAAGGTCTCTGAGTATTTCGAAAAAAATAACAATATTGGTTTTACTTTATATATTATTATTTATATCATTTTATTATAATTCAAGGTTTTTTCTAACTTTTTTGTATTTTTTATAATGGATAATGAATTAGGTCACTATATTAGAAGAAAAGAGATGTGGTTTAATGTTCATTGGAAACCCGATGGCAGTTTTGTAAATGAACCAACCAAAGATGTGTGAGTAAGTACATTTCATTACTATTTCAACTTATTTAATTATTATAAAAACATAATAAAAAAATATATATTATTACAATAAAAAATAATTTAACCCAATTATTTGGGGTCAACTATATGGATGAAAGGATTCTAATTTGGTATCATTTGATCCATTTAACCAACTTTAAATAATTATATTTTTAAGAAGTTTGTAGATATAATATATTTTTCTTTATTATATTTTATAATAATGAAACAAAAATAAATAGTAATGAAAAACATATTAATTTAATTATATTATAATGTTTGGATAATTTTAAAATTCATTTTATCAATTTTTTATTAATAATATAAAATTCAAGATGTATGGGATGAGATGCCTTCACAATAATAATCGGTTTCCATGAACGATATAGTTGGAATAATTTTTGGGAAGGAGCATCCTCGATGCATACAAGAGGATGGGTTATGGGCCTAATTCATCAGTTGCCTTTGGTAGGGTGTCATCATCAGTTACTGCTACACCTAGTGGGAGTTCGAGTAGTTTCATTTATTAGGACTCATAAATAGAAATTTCAACATTAAAAGAAAATGTTCAAGAACAATAAACATATTGTAGAAAACATGATTACTGGTGGTTGAAAATGGAAAATTATTTAGGTTTTGTATTTTAGTGGATGATTGACATGATCTCTGAGGAAATTTCTATCCTTATATCTCATCCTAGTGAGGTAAATTATAAGTTTCATATATCATTAATGCATTTTCAAATAACACATAAAACATCCATAAATAAATCGAAAATGATACTATTATATTAAACACACACACATTAAGTCATACCTACCACATCATGTGTCAGATTAACATATGGTTGATTCCTACACATCAAAAATGAATTATAAATCATTAGGATAAAGATTGAAAATAATTTGATCTTGTTTGCCTAATTTTGACTCAGTAAACAATTTTTGGAGGTACAAAAGCCTTTAAAAAAATTTGTTGGGGGGTCAAAACTAGTTAAATGATGTAGTAATTCCCTAAAATCAGAGAACAATGAACATAGATTAATTTTGGATATGTAGTAACTGAAGACACATCATTCTATGTTATGGATTTCCTGAGATAAAAATATACATGTTTTTAGTGTTTTGAAACACAAAAATGTTCTTGTAATGGTCAAAACATTTGAAAAAGAGCTTTTTTTAAACCATAGTAAAACCAATGTATAGTTATCTTAAATGTGTACCTATAGAACACACAATAATATGACATAAAGTGTGGCCTGAATGAATCATTAAACAATTTTTAAAGGTACCAAAGCCTTAAAAAATGTGTTCTAGGGGTTCAAGACTAGGAAAAAATGTTGGATGGACATGAAAGTAGGTGAAAATGACAGTATATTTATTTTTAAAATTTATGAACTAAAAACATTTCATTTTGAGATATGGTTTTCCTAGGATGTCTGTAAATTTTTTTTAGTGATTTTAAACACTATAATTTGCATGTAATGGTAAAAACCAGATAAAATTAAATTATATTTACATAAAATCATGTTTAAACCACCATTGAGTTATTTTTTATGTTTAATCACAGAAAACACGCCAATCGGTATGTGGTGTGGTCGGAATGACTTGGTAAATAGTTATTAAGGGTACCAATGCCATTAAAAATGTGTGTTAGAGGGTCAAAACTAGAAGAATTATGTCATATGGCCAAAAAAACATAGTAAAATGACCTTAGATAGATATCTAAAACGTAGGAACTGAAAATATATCATTTTGAGATACGCTTTGGTCCAATATTCCTATAAACTTGATTTTAGTATTTTAAAACACTAAAACATGCATGTAATGGTAAAAAACAATCTCATATTGATGAGGATTCTTGTATACAACATCATTGAGATATTTTTGACATGTATGTTTATAAAATACATCAATATGACATGTGGTGTGGTTGGAATGACTCGATAAATAGTTTTTAAAGGTATCAAACCCTTTATAAACTTGTGTTTGTGGGTAAAAAATGGGAAAGGTATGTTATATGGTCGTGAAATCAGTGTAAAATTACCATAGATATATTTTTGAAATGTTGGAATTGATGGACTTCATTCTGAGTTATTATTTTTATGAGATGACCATAAATTCAATTTTCATTTTTTTAAAATAGTAAAACATGTGTGTAACATTAAAAACCATTGAATAAAATCTAATATTGATGTTAACTCATAGGAAAACAAACTTTGAGTTGTTTTTTATATGTATGTGCACCCAAAATATTAGACTAACATGTGGTGTGGTCAAAATGACTCTGTAAATAATTTTTAGAGGTATTGAATCTTTTAAAAACACGTGTTTGAGGGTAGGAAATAGTAAAATGACTTCGTTTTTCCCCAAAATTAGATAAAAATGATGGTAGATTTTTTTTTTCAGATGTAGGAACCAATCGAGAGGAATTCAAAGTTATAGTTTTCTTGAGATGCCCATAAATGTATTTTTAGTGTTATAAAACACTTAAATGTGCGTATAACCATCAAAACCCTAGAAAATGACCTCGTATTGATTTGAAATAATGGAAAACCATTTTTTTATTATTTTTGACATGTATTTTCACAAAGCACAACGATCATACATGTGGTGTGGTCAGAATGACTCGATAAATAGTTTTTAATGGTACCCACTACTGTAGATCCTCCCTTCAATAGTGCTAAAAAATGCTTTTATCAGTGCTAAAAATCATTGATATTTTGAAAGAAATTAAAAGATGAGCTTTATATGTTCTCATAAAATGTGATGATAAATAGTTGATTTAATAGTTCTAAAAAAATAACTGATAAATAGAGACTTTATCTGAGCATTTTTAGTACTGATAAAAAAATTAAAAATTATTTTTTCACACACCCTAACACCCACCAACTTTCTTAGTACTCGCCACCCACTTTCTATGTGATCACAACCCCTTTATCAGTTCTTTTCACCCTCCAACCTCTATCACACACCCCTATCCCTCCTTAATTCTCGCAAACACCCCCACCCCTTCCTTAGTGAAAGAATGCACTCCCAAATATATGCCCATGCATAGACTTGATCCTATGACCTCTCTTGTGTGATTCGATGCCCTTTAGCACTTCAAAATGCATTTTTTGTTTTATATTTTATGATATTTATATCTATTCATATATGTTTAATAATTTGTGATATATATAGATATACACTTATATTTGTTTAAATATATTATATATTAATATTCATTTTTATATATTATAATATTAATGTATATATATTAATACATACAAATGTATATATAAACATTATATTTACATTATTATAAGTACATATATATTCAAATTTTTTTATAATGTATAAAAAATTGTCAGATATTGTTTCAAATAAAATGGATAAAAATTAATTCTATATGATTTATATAAATATTTTTAAATGCATTTTAAAAAAATATATATATATTGAGATAAAAATTTTATACCAAACATATATATTTATTTGTCTAGATATTTTCATATATATTTGAAAATATATACATGTAATTTTTTATTTATATAAAAAAATTATAATGTGATTATAAATATTTACTGTAAATATATTAATATATTAGATTTAATTATAATGATATATATATAAAATGATTTTATATATGATGTATATAAATAATATTGGTACACACAAACACATATTTACACTCATAAGAATAAATTTATATTTCTCACATACACATAAAAATATTTATTTAAATATATCAGAATATACATATAAATATATATTGGTTAATTACCAAAAACATGTTTATATATTAATATTAATTATATAGGTATGTATATATATATATGTGAACTTTTATAAGGTTTGTGAAATGGATAATTATTATTTTTAAATAAAAATAAATAAATATTTATTTCCATTGGTTGATATATTTATTGATTCATTTTTATGTAAATATGTATTTATACAGCTGAGTTATATAAGTAAATATAAGAATGTGTGTATATATTTAATTATAAATAAAAAATATAAAAAATGATAAATCTTAAAAACTATTTTATCTATATGACGGTAATACGAGAAAAAATTCAGTCTCTGTTGAAAGGGGACAAGAAGTCACTCTTAAATGAAGTTGAAATACCATCGAATATTAATAAAATTTGGGTACCCCAAATAAAAACTCAATTTCTTAATATTTAAGAGAATTTTTAACATAAAAATAGTGACAATGTTCCCTCATGAGTAACATGGCATAGATATCTTCATACACTTCAATTTGATATGTGATAGTTCCCAAATTGATACCCAGATCAAATGTTATGGTCGTTTGAAGTTAAAACATGTTAATAACTAATCTTATATCATTCATTATTTTATTTAATTATTATGTCAAACTATTTTTATAAAATTAATATTACTCAATAATATTTACAAACTTTGATTTAATATTTTTCTTTCAATTAGTTTATAATTCATTTTTTACTAAATATCAATATTATTAAGTGTAAATACATATTTAGTCTTATATACATAATATTTAATAAAATATATAATAATAATAATAATATATTTATATATTATTTTAAGGATATATATATATATATATATATTGAAATATAATCATTATTAGTGATAGGAAAAAATACTCACAGAGGAGGCTCTTTATCAGCCGTAAAACAAAAGCACTAATAAAGGGAGGCCTTGATCTGTGTTTTTTGTTAGCGTTGATATAAGAGATCGTTATTAGCACTTTTTAGTGTAGATAAAGGCCCCCATTTGTTATTACTTTTTTTAATGTTGTATATTTTCCAATCTGTATTAGTGGCCAATGCCTTTAAATATGAGTATCGGGGGGGGGGGGGGGGTCCAAAATAGTAAAAAGATGTTGTATTTCCCAGAAATAAGAGGGAAATGACTGTTGATTTTTTTTGAAATGTTGGAACTTGAAGCATGTAATTTTGAGTTATGGTTTTCCTAGGATACATATAAATTTATTTTTAGCATTTTTAAACACTAAATTATGTGTGTAATAGTAAAATAACATATATAGAAATGATATCATATTGGCATGAAATCATTGTAATCCCACCACTAAGTTATTTCTAACGTGTATGCACAAACGACATGTCAATATGACTTATGGTGTGGTCATAATGACTCGGTAAATAGTTTTTAAATATATAAAAGCCTTAAAAATGTGTTTCTTGGGAAAACACAATGAAAAAAATATATTATGGACATGAAATTATTGAACAATAACCATATATTTATTTTTTAAATGTAGTAAATGATGACATGACATTCCAAGTTACTATTTTCCAAGGATGCCTGTAAACACATTTTTTAGTGTTTTAAAACAATAAAACATGCGTGAAATGGTAAAAACCATAAAAAACGACCTCCTATTGACATGAAATCATAGTAAAACCACCATTTAAAAAAAATACATGTACTAACACACAATAAATCAATCTAAGATTTGTTGTGGTGAGAATGACTCTGTAAATAGTATCAAAAGGAACAAAAGCCTTTAAAAACATGTATCAGGGGGTAAAAACATTGAAAAAGACATCACATTTCCATGAAATCATTTAAAAAAACTATATATTATGTTTTAAAATGTATAAATTGATGACAATCCATTCCAAGATATGGTTTTTTCTAGATGCTCGTAAGGCGTTTTACAATTTTAAAATACTAAAAAATTCATGTAACAATAAAAAGCTAAGAAAATGACCTCATAATGATATGAAATCATGATCATCCATTTTTTTTATTTTTATATGTACACACATATAAAATATTAATCTGTCATGCAGTGTGGTTAGAATGGCTTGGTAAACTATTTTTAAAGGTACCAAAGCCTTTAAAAACATGTATCGATGGGTCAAAACCAAGAAACTGACATCAAATTTCTCTAAAATTATAGGAAAATTATTGTAGATTTATTTTTCATATGTAGGAATTGACGATACACCATTTTGAGTTATGGTTTTCCTAGGAAACCAATGAACTATTTTTTAGTTTTTAAAACACTAAAATGTGTGTCTAATGGTCAAAACCATATAAAAAACCTCATATTGATGTGAAATCATGGGACAACCATCATTGATTTTTTTTAAATATAGGACATGTTTTTATATCAATGTCTTTAAAAAAATTATTAAGTAAATTTCAAGCATACCATATGTCAGTTTAAAAATTATTTAGATTGTTATATACATACCTATTTTAGTTTCAAGTGTTGAATCATATATTAAATAGGTATGTTTGTATTTTCAAATCTTCTTCATGATATTTTATTTTTTTTTGTATAAAATTTATTCTTCTAGAATAGAAAACAATAAATTTTACATGCAGAATTTTGAATATATTCTATGTATTTTCTTGTTCAAATTTCTTTTCTTAAATATTCTTGATTTTATTGTTGGTGATAGATGTCGGTAGTAGGTATGAGTTTTACTATTATGATATATGGAAATTTTTAGAATACATTCATGATGGTTCTTAATATTTATGGTATATTTAAATTTTATCAATGATTCTGCTGTAATTATGATTTATTTTGTCCAGTTTAAATTTTTTTTCTTATTTTTTTTAAAGTGGATTAATTGATGTGGTTGGTTCTAATTGGTGAGATGACATGGAGGTAAACAGATGAATTTGAGGTCATGGGATGGATGTATATTTACCATGAGTTTTTTTTTTATACATATTTAATATGTATATACTGATGATTAAGATATATATTGATTGGGGTTATGAGCTGACTGAGGTTATGGTGACTGAGGTTGTATGTATATATGACTATGGATGTGTGATGGTGTATGAATGATGGGTTTATTGTGAATTTATTTTTATTTAATTTCATATTAATGTTTTTGTTTTTATATTTTTTATTAAATATTTTTTTAAAAATTAAATTTTTAGAAATATATTTAGTGGAAGTTTATGATAATCACCACAAAATATATTTCCTAAAATTTTAGGCAGTGGAGATTAATATTCACTACTTCAAGACACAACCACCACCACTGTATGTATCAACATTTGTGTTCATTTTATCTACTTTATTTTGGGATTTATTTTAAAAAAATGATATTAAATAAAATATATTCCACCGCTAAATGACACAAAAATGAAAAATAAATATTCTGTAGAAAAAAAAAGAATAACTGCCCCTAAATGATTTTCATTCTTGAAATATGTGACGTTTTTTGTAATCTCTTCAAAATGTTTTAGAGCCAATAATAAAAAAATGCCACTAATAAATTAACTTTTTGTAGTGTGATTATCTTATTAGTTTTTAGAATAAAAAAAATAACGAGTTTACGATGACTTAAATTATAAATAGAAGAGGAAAAGGGAGAATTAAGATGAGATTGATAGATGAAAAATAAAATAAAAACCATATTGAAACAAAATAAAAATTATGAAAACAAAATAGAACTCAATAAAGCTATTATACAACCTTGTTGGGAGAAAGTGAACTATTAATCATAGTTGGCATGAACTTGAAGGGACTAGATATGGTTATTTGGTCAAAGTATTTGAAAATAACACAAATGGAAACACTAAATATAAAATAATGATAAGAATGAAAGTAAAATAAATGTATGGATTTAATGTGCTTCGGTCCCATTGGGTCCTATGTGCACGAAAAGATCATCACCCCATACATACAAATTTTATTATGATCAAAAAATAATATTTACGGTATATAGGCTTAAAATCAAATAAACAACAACAAAATATTTAAATAATTAAAGCTACAAAAATGATAAGTATGAATATAAAAGTTATAATACCAAACACCTGGGTTTGGCAGTCTTGTTCTCTCCAAACTGTTGTAGGGAAGTTGATGTGGATCCTTGAGTTCACCAAAAAGTTATGTATCACCTAAAAAAACATTGGTGTTCTTGGATCATGAACTGAACCACCCATATTCAGAAGAAAGGACCATGTTCGTAATCCACCATAAATAGAACATCTCTGGTGTACATTAGAAGATAGAATGCACCAATTTGAATCATTAAATAAGACAAACACTTCAGGATAAAGGTTTAATGATCTATTAGGGAGAGAAAAACTAGAATGGTGAAATGGTGAAAATTAATCGATGTGAAATACATAAAGGGTGATAAATTCCCCTAATAGCCTCTACGCCTCAAAATAGAAGTGACAGAATAAAAAGGTGATAAATTCCCATGACATCTTTTATACCTTGAAAGGGATCATCCATCTAGAATGTACCACACATCCTCATCGATCATAATACCTAGCTATGAACTCATGCGAAGTCGAATAAGGTGATAGTGAGAATCACATGGGAATCAAGATTAATCAACAACCAAAATGCAATCCGTTGAAGATATCTATCATAACATGTGAAAATCACTATGGGAAGAGGAAAATATTCCCATGCTCAAGGAATCATATAAAGATCATAAAAGGGATTGAGTATACTAAATTTGGCTCAATAATATTAAAATCAAAACAAAATTTTGCATGCATGCACATTGAGAATCATAATCTTATTCAGGGTCTAGAAAATCATCAGAACAACTCGCTTTTCAACAACACATCATTAAATATATCATGAACACCATTTATTATTTATATATTATATATTTTATCATATACATAATTTAATGATAAGAACTATTATATGATAATAGAACACATCCTACTACTTCAAACTCATGTTTGATTCATGGGCTCCCATTGAAATTAATTGGGTGAACACATATATTGCATGAGCTATGTTTGTAAGTAACTCAACTTATTTATATGTTATATTTTTATCATCATTCCATTATGTGTATATTTTTAATCACGATTGACCATTAAGTGGGTTTCCTCTTTGGAAAACATCATTCTCATTCCATTCAATAACATTGCTTTGTCTAACAATCTGATTCATTATCATTCAGAAAACTCAACTTCCGCTAAACTTGTTGTCTGAAATATCAAGCTCCTCATTCATTTTTTATGTCCATTTTGAAATTTTGTAGGTGTATCATGATATATATAGAGAATTGGCTTTAAATTAAGCATGAGATCCCAAATTCACGATGTTGAAAAAGATGCATGATATCGTGAATTTAAATTATATCCCACAATCCCTCAATTTTATAATGAAAAGTGTCCACCACACATAAATGGGTATCAAAATATCACTAAGAGGGTATATAGGTGTTTCAGCCATTAATTATTCTGAATAAATTCCACAGTTATTTTTTTCAGTGGTTCTAAAAACAACCCCTAAATGTGATTTTTATTTTATTTTTGCGACAATTTTAAAAAATAATTGATAATTTAGATTTTTTATTTTTTTAAAATAATTAAATTTACATTTAGGGTTGATTTAAAAACTGCCAAAATGTAGCTGCAGTTTTTATAAAAAATGATATTAAATTAATGGGAAAAAAATATTAAATATTAAATATTATATTGTTATTTATTATTGGTAATTATGATTTATAGATATATTCATTTATGTTTTATTATTTATAATTTTAATTAATTATTATGTGTTAATTATTAATTATACATAATTATTAGTTGATAGTTATTTGAAACTTTGTATATGTTGATAATCATAATTCTCTATCAAATGACTAAAACTTTGGTTCCAAGTATCTGTTTTAGTTTTTGAATCAGTCAAATCAAAATATATGAAATGAACTATAATCATATTCTGACTTTTCCCAAGGGAAAGGCCCATAATACCCTAGGCAAGGGAAACAACATGAAAAGGGTCAAACAATCATCCTCTCCACAATCACAACTAGCACCAACCACTCCTCGCCTTGCCTCCACTTTGTGATTCTTTTCCACTCCCTACAACCTCATCTTCTCCACCATTATTCACCGTCATCCGACCCTTTCCATGCACCTAGAATCATCTCATGTTGGTTACCCCACCTCAATGTTATCTTGCAATGGTGGAGTATCATTTTTTGGATGGGGTTGCATCTGTCTCTTAATGATAAGTCTACGATTTTAATTTGTGGATTCTTGGTGCCCTAGATTCATATCTCAGTTGGTGGTGGTGACGCCATAGCTTGGATTCACAACACAAGTTTAGGGTCAGTGGTCAATAATGGTGGTTTGTGGGTACCCTTGCTTCTTCACACCTACTTTCCTCTGCACTTTGTCAATTCTACACAATCTCCCTGTATACGCCCCGACCATCTCACCTTTCTTTCTCCCTATTGATGCCACATCCTCATTGCACCACCCCTCATCTTGTTTTCCCTCTACCACACATCTTCCCCAATGTCTTCTTTCTGAGTCACACAAAAGTTTACTCACATGTCATGCTTCCATTGTTGTATATGTGAAATGGTAATTAAAATATTATTATTTGTGAATGGGTTCGTTTATCAAGCATAAGATAATTTTATTTTTATAATTATTGATTTATATATTTTATTAACCAACACATGGTAAATTGAAACATTTTGAAGACATATCTTGGGAAATAACATAGACTAGGCCAGACATAATCATATTAGATAATAATTAGGTAATAACTAGGAGAATAAAATTTCTTATAGTTTTATGAAATGTTGAAAATTGACCTTCATCTTTAAACAGTCATAACTTTTGATCTGACTGCCTATTTAGATTCTACCACATATCAAATCGATGCATGTGATGATCTTTACATAATGATGACTTAGGGGGACCCTAGTAACTATTTTGAGGTCAAAAGAGGTCCCTAAGGACTCCAATACTATATTTTTTTAGATATTAGGATTTTTGAACATTCGATGGGATTTCAACTTCATTTAAGAGTGTATTAATTTATTTTGGCCACTTATGATCATTGATTAACATTCTTATTGAGTGATGGTGTTATAGTTATTGTGGTTTCCCTTCTTTTGGTGATTTATTATCTATTAAATGTTAAGAAAAATTTCCTCTAACCCTAGGTCATCCTGGCCCAACACATAGGCACTTTTGTGGTTCCATCCTAAAACCCATGGATGATGGAAGGAATTTCCCAACCAAGCTTATATGTGATCCACCATCCTTGGTGGAATCTGATGTGGGGCTTGGGTATGCTCTCAAAAATCATACCCTCATACTAAAGGCCACACAATTGGGCCTCCCGTTCAATAATAATACATCAAATCCAACCATCTTGCATTGCTATTTTCTATTCGTTGAGACTTTCCACCTGAAAACCATTATAAGAAAGACTTTTGACACAAAACAACGTGGATTTCCATGCTTCAAATGACCTACCACTATCATTGTCAAATTAGTATGGGAAATACTTCACCCTACATTACACCTGGCTGGTATCATGGATCTAATACCACTTGTCTGGATCGATTTCCACCAATATTATATCTTTCAAGCCCAACACATAGGCCCATCTAAGGTTCCATCCTAAAATTCATGGGAAATAGGAGGAATTGCCCATCCAAGCTTATATGTGAGCCACAATCCTTGGTGGAATCTGATGTGGGACTTGGGTTTTCACCGAATATTATATATAAATATTTGTATGTACTTCCATATATTTATGTATATTTATCTAGTCCTTATATATTTATCATTATTAATTTAAAATTTATATATAATTTTATCTATGCATGGCTATTTATAAGTGTTTAGGAATATTTGTCTATATTTATATACATTTCAAAAATATTTATACATGTGTGTGTGTGTGTTTATATTTATTTATGTAAATTTCCTTAAATTTATATCTATTTATAGATATTTATTTCCATTTATTATTCATTATTTTTTATTTTATTCATTTATTATATATTATATATTTATTTATTATTTAATTATTTATTACTTATTTATTATATATTCATTTATTATTTATTAATAATTTATTATTAAATTATTATTAAATACATATTTTCTATATATTATAAATTATTAAGTAATATTTATTATTTATTATTACTTATTACTTATTTATTATTTATTTATTTATCAATTTTTTTATTATAAATGTACAATTTATTTATTACATATTTATCTATTTAATATTTAGTATTTATTAATTTTTTATTTTCTGTTTATTTATTATTTATTATATTTATATATAATTTATTTAATACTTATTTATTTTATATTTATTTATTTTTCCTTATTAATTTATTATTTTTCATTATTAATTGATTATTTTTAATTGTTCATATATTTATTTTTAATTTATTAATAAGTAATTATTAATTTATTATTTACATATTATTTTTCATTTATTTATTGGTTATTCATTATATAGTCATTTTTTATTTTTTATTTATTAAAATTTTATTAAAATTTTATTTATTTATTACTTAGATTTTACTATGATTTATGTTATATAAATTATAATTTAGTTATTATTTTTTATCATATATTTATTATTTATTTATAGTTTATTTATTATTTATTATTTATTATTTATTATTATTTTTCAATCATTATTATATATGTATATATAATAATTATTTTTTTATTATTAATAAATTATTTATTATTAATCTATTATTTATTATGAATCTATTATTTACTTATTTATCATATATTTTTTATTTATTTAATTATTATTTATTTATTAATTATTCATTATTTGTATATAATTTATTATTATATATTGATTATTGATTATTGATTATTGATTATTACTTACTGATTATTAATTAATTATTTTTTAGTTATCCAACAGTTATTTATTATTTGTTATATGTTATTTATTATCATTAATTATGATATGTTATTATTTATTAATTATTTATTGATTATTGATTATTTATTTAATATTTAATTAATATTTATTTATTACATATTTATTATTTATTTAATATTGATATATTTATTATTTATTAATATTTTATTTATTATTTATTTATTATGTTTTATTTATTGTTTTTATTAATTAAATAATCATTCATTATTTATTATAAATTTTATTATTATTTTTAATTAATTATTTTAATTAATTACACATTATTAATTTATTTGTTATTTATTATTTATTGTTTATTTAATATTTATTTATTTATTATTTATTATCATTTATTAATATTTATTATGTATTTATTTTTATTATTTATTGCGTATTTGTTATTATTTAATTATTTAATATTTAATTATAATTTATTTATTATGTATTTAATATTTATTTATTTTAATTTTTCTTTCTTTCTTTATTTATTATATATTTAATTTTTTTAATTATTTATTTACTATTTATAATTTACTATTAATTTTTTATTATTTATTAGTTATTATTTATTATTTATTTACTAGTTATTTATTATTTTTTATTACTTTTTATTCATTTAGTTTTATTTTTTCTTTATTTAATATTTAATATTTATTAATTAATTATTTAATATTTATTTAATATTTATTTATATCATATTTATTATTTATGAATTATTTATTTTTTTATTTATATATTATATTTAATGTATAATTTTTTTTTTATTTTTTATTACTTATTTATTATATATTCATTATTTATTATCCCTTAATTACATTTTTTGGTTTATATTTGTATATATATAAGTATATCACATACCGTTTACTTACCACATGAAGAGTTTGTTGGAGTAGTAAAGACGTTGTAGAATAACCAAGAGGTAAGAGGTTTTAATCTCTCCCAGTTCATATATATGTAATATTTATGTATAGAATGCATTCCATATGCATGCATGATAGGATAAATAAGTAATAAGTGAATAATAATAATTAGTAATTAAATTTAATAATAATAAATAAATAAATTGTGTATATAAAAAAATAAAAAAATAAAAAAATAAAAAAAATAAAAAAAACTGAAATAACTTTACATAACAAAACACCATTGAATAAAAAACTACAGAAAAAACCTCTGTGAATTGATTCCAAACGAGAAAACGCACGACACATTTAGAAAGAATTTCAAATCATTTAGCGGCAGTTTAAACTGCCACTAAATGCCAAAAAACATTGGAAAACACCTTTTCTATTGTAGTGGGTTCTTCTTAATAAGTATGGATGCACTATCATGTTGCATGGAAATCTCGTAGCACATAACCTTGTCCTGACAACCAAACCATACTCTTACTTCTTGGCTGCCTTCCCAAGTGCTCACTTCTCACATTTATGCCAACATTTGGTTGCACAACTAATACAACAGAGGCCTTTAATAATGCTATAAAAGGCATTTTTCAACATAAAAAATCTAAACAATGTTAAAACAATGAAACCTTTCTCAGCTCTTGTTAAACTGGTGATAAATTTCATGAAACAACTATAAATTTGTAGCATCACTATAATAATAAACCCAATCAAAATCAAAATAGATATAAATAAAAATATACAAAATAGAAAATAGAAATCAAAATATAACATTGTAATGTCATTTTAGTTAAAAATTTAAATATAGAATATTTAAATTGATGTGATATTTACAATTAAAAAATAATTACAACCCATAAAAAAAATTATAACTTTTATAGTAGACTTCCTACAAAGATTAATCTCAAAGAAAATCATGTCTCTCCAATAAAACCAATGTAGATTTTAGTAACAGTAAGTAAAAACAAAAAAAAGTTATAGTTTTAAATGTAATATAATCCACATATGATAAATTATATTGTTCATTATTGTATATATTAAAGATTTTATCAGTTAATCATGGGTCAGATTGACATGCAGTCAATTCCTACACATCACAAATGAATTATGGATTGTTGTTCTAAAGTTTGAAAACAATCTGAATCCATTTTCTCGGTTTTGGCTTTGTGATACAAGCTTTAAAACAAGAAAGAAATTTTATATTGAAAACATTCACTACAAGTCACACTGATGACATCGTTTGTTGGATTGACGTGTGTTCGATACCTATACATCAAAAAGAAATTAGGGATTGTTATCTCAATGTTTGAAAATAACCTGATCTTGTTTTCTTGGTTTTGACTATATAGAATGCAATTTAAACGAAAATTGTACTTTTATATTGAAAACACACACTTCGAGTCATACCGACCATGGTGCATGTTGGATTGACATGTGGTCAATTTATACATGTCACAAATGAATTATATATCATTTTCCTAAAGTTGGGAAAAAATCTTATCTTGTTTGCTCATTTTTTCTACTAACATAAGTTTTAAACTAATAGGATACTTTTATATCAATAGTGCATAATTCAAGTCATACCATCCACATCATGTGTTTGGTTGATGTGTGGCTAATTCCTTCATGTCATAAATGAATTATGGATCATTTTACTAAATATTGAAAAAAACACAAGCTTGTTTTCTCAGTTTTGGATATGTGATGTGAATTTTAAACTAAAATGGGACTTTTATGTTGAAACCATTCACTTCAAGTCTTATCAACTACATCTTATGTTGAATTGATGTGAAATCAATTCCTATACATCACAAATGAATTATAGAGCGTTTCCTAGATTCAAAAAAAAAAATATTTTCTCATTTTCTCTCTACTGGAAACTAGACCTATACCAACAGTTTGGAACTAATGGTATAGTTCCCAAAATTTTTGGTATAGGCTATACCAACTATTTGGGTGACCATGGGCTATCTTAGTGTCAGTATAGACCTATAATAGTTGTTTTGGGAATCTGTTGGTATAGGTAATTCAAAATTATATTCTTGTAGTTTTTCATCCGTGGATCTCCGAAATATAACATAACGACCTTACCACTAATCTAGACTATTTTTTTGACACTTAATTTGAAAAATATGTATATGTGTTTTTATAAGTAAATTATTTCTTCATTTTTTCAACATTATTTGGTGAAATAATTCAATATAAATCAAAATTACTATACCAATGGTTTTCCAAACCACTGGTATAGGTAATTTTAATTTTGGGAACTATACCAACGGTTTTGGAAGAATCGTTGGTATAAGGTCATTTAATGGGGGATATACCAATGGTTTGGGCCAAACAATTTCTATAGCCATTATCTATACCAACTTTTATGGAAAAACCATCGGTATAGGATAATTTAATTGAATCTATTTGAACGGTTCTTCCGAAAATGTTGGGTTAGGTTCCCTGGACCAACAGATTGGCCAAATCGTTTGTATAGGGTAATTTTATGGTACATATACCAATAGTTTTTTCAAAACCATCGGTATAGTTATAGATTCTAGTTGTGTGTCATTTTTGTCTAGTGACACATGTTTTAAACTAAAATTAATCCATTATATTTTAAATACACACTTCGAGTCATGCCAACCACATCATGCATTATATTTATGTATAAAAAATTATGATACATCATAAATAAAATATGGATCATTTTATTAATTTTTTTAAAATAACATTCTCATTTTCTCAATTCTAGCTATGTGGCGTGCATTTTAAACTAAAATGAAACTTTTATATTGAAAACACATGCTTCGAGTTATGATTTCTACATTCTCTGTTGAATTGGAGTAAAGTCAATTCCTACAAGTCACTTATTAATTATGGATTTCTTCCTAAATTTTAAAAATATATCTGAGATAATTTATTTGATTTTGTCTATGTGATGCACGTTTTAAACTAAAATTATGCTTTTATATTGAATACATGAACATCGAGTAGTAATGAACACATCATTTGTCATATTTTCATGTAGTTGATTCAAAAAAAAAATGAATTATCGATTATTTTCCTAAATTGTTAAAATAATTCGAGATCATTTTTCCAGTTTTGGCTTTGTGATTGGAATTTAAACTAAAATTACACTTTTATATTAAAAACATGCACTTTGAGTTATATTTACCACATCATGTTTCAGATTGACATGTGGTTGATCCCTATATAGAAAGAATGAATTATGGGTCACTTCACTGATATTTGAAAATAAATCTCATTTTCATGGTTTTGGATCTAGGGCACACTTTCTAAAATAAAATGGTACTTATATATGGGAAACACACACTGATTCATACCTTCCACATCGTTTGTTGAATTGATGTATAGGTTGGCCCGTAGTTAATATAGAAAAATATATAATAGGGGGCAGGTTGTAATTTTAAGAAATTATTTTAATGAAACATTATAATAGAGTCAATAAAAAATATTGTTTTGGAAAATAAAAGAAAATTAACACAATAAATATTTATAGTGGTTCAAATCTAAATGATTATACTCCTCCAGTCACCCATCTCACAGACTAAAATATATGAAACCCACTATAGCCAATATAATGGAATCTTATAACGACCTTTTCCCACATATATTCAAAACCCGATTAGAAATACTTTTTCCCTAATGGCTCAATCCCAATAATCCCTACCTTTTAACCCCTAGATGCACAACAAAAAATGTCTTCCTTTTCTCTTAGAGGCACAACCCATATGCTTAAATTTTATTTCGGATTCACAACCTAAAATCATACCATTTAATGGTAGTATAAATTTTTAAAATTACTCAAATAGACGATGAATAAGAAAAATTAGAACCACCGAAACAGATGCACGGTTTCAGTATCTGAGTGTCAAGGTATTGGTGAAATCTCTAATAGGAAAGGATTAAATCATTTTTATTTTTTATGGTAGAATTAGCTGATCACTTGAAAAATGACGTGCTTATATATTTTATGTAATTCACAAGCTATATTCTTTACTAGTTCATTAAACTCTAAATATATAGAGTTTCTTCATGCACAACCAATTTAAAATCTTAAAACCATTGAATCTTTTATTTTATCAATGTAAGAATCAGACGTTCATATTCAATGAACTACTTTAGAGTTGTTCACTCTTTTTTCCAAGATGATATTCCACAAGTATGTCATTTATAAATAAAAAAATATATTTATGAAAGCTTGAAATAATTTCTATAAAATAAAACAACTACACATTGGAACACATTATAAAAATTAATTCATTAATAGATAAAAATCATTAATATCCTTGGAATAGTCCATGATAATAATTGATACTGATCCTTCATAATTTAGTTGATCTGAAATTAGATATTTCAATTTCTATAATTTCAGTGTGAGTATTAATACACATTTAAACCCATGATAATACCATTTAATTATTCATAAAACATATTAAAATATATTTTAATACATTCTATATAATTAATATGTAATTATAGAAGAAATAAAACACTAATTATATATATATAATAAATATACAAAAAATTGATGAATAAATATTATGTAAAATAGAGAATTATTTTATATTTTATAATATCTTGTATGAAATCAAAAAACCATATAGAGAAATCCTCATTGGTGATTCATTTAGGTGACTCACATAAGTTATTAACATATAAAAATCATGTAGGTGATTCATATAAGAGAATCACATAGGAAAATCAAGTAGGCGAATAAGGTAGGCTTTTTATGTAAGTGAATCTATATAGATTATTTTCATAAGAAAATTAATGTAACCATTTATAAAAATGTAACACATATTATTTTAAGCACTATGTTTCATGTAATAGAATATCCATGTATCTTTTTATCTCCCAATCAAATTACCCACATATCCAAAAATTGACATATCTGAATTCTGAAAACTGTAGAAAACATGACTTAAACAATTTATTAATTAATAAAGACCATAAAATGTAAAAATTAGTTTTATCTATAAGTAAAATATATTTATATAATTTCGTTATATTTCCATAAAATCATGAATAAATTTAATTGAACATATATATCTCAAATTATCATCAAAATATAGTAGAAAATTAGTTTCATAAAACTGTAGATTTCGAATAGAAAACATACAATGACTTATAACCTAAGTTAGCACATAATAACAATTGATTTAGAATTTCATGTCTTGTAATTAAATTTACTATTATTTTAAAAATTTCCAACACAATAATAATCACATGATTTTCATTTATTTAGAACAAGGTACGATCAAAATACTAAAGGTATACGATTCCAGAAAATCGGCTATATGGTTAACAATGAAATGGTTATGTGAGAGAATCAGATACATGAATCCATTTTGTGGGATATTGGAATATGTGAATCACTCATGTGGGAACAATAAAAAAACTCAAAAATGAAATTTTAAGGTCCCAAACAACTTATTTTTTCTATTAACATTATATGAATGTTGTAGAAGATGTTTTGACCATTCAAAACATGAAATTTAATGATATTTTAAACAAAAAAATATTATGATGTATTAAATGATAAGAAAAATTTATTCATAAAATAATAAAAAGTATCAATACTCTCAATGGAAATAAAAAAGATATATCTATGTAATTATCAAAACATATATTAGTTTAAGGATCCACTTAACTTTTTTCCATTTTTTTATAATTACAAAACCAAGTATAGTTTCAAAACATCTTTCCCATTTAGAAATTACCAAAAAGATAACGATTCTATAGATAAATAACGCTCACATTCAAATGATTATGTTTATTAATATATTTAACATATTATATATCATAAGAATAAATATAACATATTTGAACAACGTTTCTAAACATATATATTTCAAAACATATGTTATGAATCCACATTAAATATAGAATAATTTTTAAATGATTTGGATGAAAATTAATGTAAATTTTTTCATAAAATAATACTTTTATTGAAAATAAAAGTGTTCAAATTAATTTAACATCATCTATAATGTATGATAAGTCTTAAAACAATAATATAATTCAAAAATATGTATACTGATTAATCATTAGTAATATGATAATTTGATTCCAGATTTTAATGATCTAATAATTTTATCTTGTAAACACAAAAAAACTCCTCCTAAATTCATTCCATATAAATGGTGTTTTAAATATACCTCATACCAAGTTCAAACTTGATTTTATCAAATTAAATAAAATACATGGGATTAGTAAAGATATCAAAAAGTTTATTTTCTATAGAAATAAATTCAGCACATATATATACTTTTTGAACATGATATATAAGAAAGTAAAATTTAACATAAATGTGATTAGTTTTAGAGTGTTGTAAGGGATTTTTAGAAATTTAAATTGTAGAATTATTATCACATAAAATAGTAATCTTATCAAAATTAAAATTAAAATCAGAAAGATTATTCTTAATATATAAATATAGATAATAAAATTATGGAACAATAATATATTAAAATTCAGTAGTTAAAAAAAAATAGAATTTTTTATCTATAAACCCCGTGAAAATTAATATTTACCAAGTAAATGGAACATACTTGAAGTGTTATTTCTATCTATATAGAATCCACCAAAATTAGAAACTATAGAACTTTTAAAATCAAATATATTTTTAGCATAGTGAAATAAAACAACATATAAATAACCATTAACATATCCAATGAAATTTTTAATAGATTTAATAAAACATTCCTTATGGTCACTTTGATATCTACCCGACATAAAAATTATGAATATTAATTCGGGACTAGAAGCAGTTAAATATAATAAGCATCTAATATTTCCTCTAAAGGTTTTAGAAATAACTATATTTTTCATATTTTTCTAAATATAATTTTCAAGAATTAATATTGGGAGTATTTTCACTTTTATTGGATTCTAAACAAAATATATTAAATAATTATTTACAATTATTTCATTAATTTAGGAAAATACCATCATCTATTTGAAATATTGACCAACCAATGATGAATTTTAATTCCCCCATCACACTCATATCAAATTCAAAAGTCATTGAATTTAAAAATTCATTAAATAAATTTCATTTTACGATGTTGATATAATATCATTAATATATATATGAAATGTAAAAATATTATTAAATCATTTCTTATTAAACAAAGTAGTTTCAATTTTTCCTTTCTCAATTTTGTTTAAAATAAAACTAGTTAGCATTCTATAACATGCTTGAGGAGCTTATTTTAAACTATATAATTACTTAGACAACATAAAAACGTGATGTAGTTGCTTCTTATTTTTAAAACCTGGGTGTTGACTAATATATACATATTTATAAATATATCCATTAATTAAATTCATATTTCAAATCCCTCTGAAATAATTTGAAACCATAATAAGTTGCATAATCCTATAATATCCTAATTACTTCTAAACTAAAAATATGTGCAATGGATTCTTCTAAATCAGTAAAATATTTTTGTGAATATCATTGTGCTACTAATCTAGCTTTATTCATAACTATATTTCTAGAATCATCAATATTATTTTTAATGATCCATTTATTTCTAATAACATGAGAATGTTCTAGGTGGATAACTAAATTCTATATATTATTCCTAGTAAACTAATTTAATTCATATTGTAAACCAAATATACAATTGGTATTATATAAAGTGAATATTATTTTGTAAAAAATCAGAAATAAAATCATTATAAGAACAAACATTCCTCACATATTTTATAGTTTTAACTTTTTATTCAATATTTCTAATGACATTATCAACAAGATGATCTATATGTTTCTTCCAAGATTTTTCATGAATGGTACCAGATTGATATGAAATACCCCACCTCCCCAATTTGAATGATTTTCTTAAGGAACATACTCTTCAAAATAAATGTCCATAAATTCTTCTTCATGTTGTTCAATATCATCATATATTTTAATCAATGTATTTTCCTCAAACATTGCATGTATCAATTCTTCAATAGCCATAGTTAATTATTATATAATCTATATTCCATACTATAATTTGAATATCCTATGAAAATAAATTAATTTGATATTACATAGAATTTATTTAATGAATCTTTAGTATTTAAAATGAAAACTCTAAAAAGAAAAACTCTAAAATAACTAATCATATATTTCCTACACTTCGAAAGCTCATAAGGTGTCTTTTTCAATGAGGGTCTTAAAATAACTGTATTATAAATATATAAATATTTATTCATATCTTTTTTCCATTAAAATTTTCATATATTATACTCATTTATAATGGTCTTAACCATTTCTTGAAGAGTTATATTTTATTTTCAACAAAATTTCATTTTTTTGTGGAGTTTTAGGGGTTGATATTTTTTGAAAATACAAATTTTCATAAAAAAAGTATAAATATTTTATTCTTGAATTCACCACCATGACCACTTATAATTTATTTAATTAAATGTCATTTCTCATTTTGAACCAATTTATAAAAAGTAATAATATTTGATAAAGATTCAGATTTAAGTGTAAGAAATTAAACCCATGTGTATTTTGTAAAATCATGTTTAATAACAAAACAATATCTTTTACCTCATAAAATAGTAGGTTGAATAGGAAAAAATAAATTAAAATTAATGAGATAAATATGTCTTATAGTTTGTACTTATTTAGCTGACTTGAAAATGATTTTGTGGTGTTTACCTTTAACCTATGAATTGTATACAAAGGTGTTTTCCTCTTTTTGTTATGGTAATTGCAAAATAGTTTGGTTCTTGGAAAACATGTGATACAAATTTATCTTATAATCTTATAAACTTTTATGCTATAAAATATTGTCTTATTGTATATCACATAAATATTTTTTATTTTCAATATTTAATTCAGAAAAATTATTTTAATAAATATTTCCTTTTTAGTTTTTATAAACCAATATATATTTATCCTTGAAAACAAAGATACGGTCATTTTTAAATTTAACAAACATTCCATCATCACATCACTGGGAAATGATTATTCAATTATGTTTTAAACCATCTATATATAAAACCTTATAATTAATACTAGAATAAAAAATTCTAACTTCATTGAATCCTTCTAACATTCCTTTTGAATTATTACCAAAGGTCACATTATGTCCATCACATTGATTAAATGAAATAATGTTTGAAATATCAATATCCATGTGTCCTGAGAATCATATTTCTATGTTTGATCCATCTTTTTTTATACTCCCAAGATAATGTTCCTATAAAACATATTTATGAAATCTTTGGTACCCAAGAAAATTTAGACCCAATGGGATTAAAATATGGTTTTTGAGAATCCAAATAGATTTCAAACACTTATTTATAGGAAATATTGAAAATAAATATTTATAAATAGTATCTCTAGTATGTCTAATGGATATTCAAAATATCAAGGAATACTCATTTGTATAATGAAATTTTATATGAAATCTAAAACAAGTGGAAGTAGATGTACTTTAATTATATATTTTAATAAATAAAGTTTTTTAAATTTTAGATATATTATTATCGTAATCAATAACATTTATAATTTTGTTTTTTTTAAAACTCATCATTTTATTTATGACTTCTCTACCATGAAAAAAATGGTCTGATTTGACATTAAACTTTGAAACATATTTTTGAGTAATTCATTCTCCTTTAGAATGGAATCAAATTTTTTTATTTAAAATAATTGATATTTTGATATGAAATAACTTATCTTTTTAATTATTCATTTTTAGCATGTTCGTTTTTCATATTTTATTTCTCATTTCCCAAATCAGTATGAGCATACATATTATCATCATATTTTCACTCTCCTTAAGAATGTACTTATATGGCCTCTAGATATTCTTGCATAAACTTGTGATTTTTTCAACATTATGTTGAATTATATCAACTGATTTAATAAATTACTCAACATTATGTTTTTTAGATTCAAATTTGGAGGACTTATAAAAATTAGAGTCACATAATTGATTTCATGAATCCATTTAACATAAGTTCACAACATTAATTTTAGAACCATATTCTTTATCATTAATTGAATCATTAATATATCTCTATCTGAAATCCATTTCCATATTTTCATTCTTATTTTTAATCCTATTATATTTTCATTTCATTGGTGTTAGGAAATATGTCTTAATGTGGCCCCTTTTTCTCAAACCTAATAAAAAATTACATCTTAAGCATCATTGGAATTAAAATTACCGGTCTTATTCTTCTTATGACCATCCTTAGGATGGTATTTCCAATATCTATCTGAGTAACCTTTGTTCCATAAATATACACCATTTAAAACATAGGTTGTATCATCCATTCGTTACCATGTAACTCAGAATCCAAATAGTAGATAGTAACATTTGATTTAAATGAAAATCCATTATCCTTTGAACTAACTTCCTCAATAATATTTTTAATAGAAAATTCAAATTTTAATAATGAACCAATAATATAATAAACGGTATATTATTTAAAGTTATTAAATTAATGAATAACAACCATTTTAGCATGAAAATTATTAAGAAGTTATCTATGAAAACTTTAAATAAGAACAATATTTTCAATAGTCTCTCTTAAAGAACTCAAAACATTTACAAAGATAGTAAATCTATGAAAAATTTGATTAATAGTTTCATCATCACTGATTTTAAATTATTTATATTCAGTTATTAACATTACCAAATTAGTTCTTATAAGAATATTTGAATCAAAATGTGTAACTTGTATAATTTTCAATATTTCATGAGCAGTTTTACATGTTGAAACATGTCTATAAACATTCTTATTTATTGTACAATATAATATATTTAACACCTTATAATAAAGAACATTTGTTACCACCTCATTTCCACTTAAATATTTAGGTTCACCATTATTCAGCCTATATAGATTTTTTATGACATTATAATGATCAATTCTTAGTTTCTTCAATAAATATTTCATCCTAGTTTTTCAATAAACATAATTAGTACCATCAAAATGAGGTTTTTTGGTTTTCCCACCATCATTTGATCTTGTTATTACAATTTTAAATAGATATTTTCCCATGATGGTTA
Organism: Viscum album; assembly: GCA_963277665.1. NCBI lineage: Eukaryota > Viridiplantae > Streptophyta > Magnoliopsida > Santalales > Viscaceae > Viscum > Viscum album. The sequence continues at coordinate 338,524,782 of OY728161.1, read as the reverse complement.
ATATAAGAATTCATTATCATAAATAAATAAAATATATATTAGGCTTAGTGAACCTCCTTTGATATTAATTGTTGGTCAGGAGTAAAGATAGAAAAAAATCAAAGAGGGGGTGAATTGTCCTTTTAAAAAATTGTTTTAATGAAATTTTATATCATATTTAATAAAAATTAGTGCAGTGGAAAATAATAGAAAATTAACACAAGATATATTTATAGTGGTTTAGACCTAAATGATCTTAATCCACTCTTCACCCCTTGTATGAAATGAGAGAGATGGAAACCATTATAACCAATATAATAGAATCCTACAATGATTTTTTCCCACCTGAATTCACATCCTGATTACAGTATCTTTTTACTCTCAAGTCTCAAACCTAATACTTCCAAAAAATTTAACCCATGGAGGAACAACCTGAACATTTATCTTTCTCACCTAGAGGCACAACCCAAATTCCTGACATTTTTTTTTGGGTTTATAAACTACAATAATGACTTTTAATGGGGTTATAAACCATTACAATTATGTATATAGAATTAGAATAAGATGAAGTATAACCACACCACTATTTGTATGGTTGCAATATCATAGTGTTTGGGATGTAATGAAATCTCTAATAGGAAAGGGTTATATTATTTTTAGTTCATATGGGAGCACTAGTTGATCACAAAAAAGGTATAACACTGGTACAATTTATGTAATCCTCAACTTGTATACTTTACTAGTTATAAAATCGCTAAATATATAGAGTTTATTTGCAAACATAAAAATTAAAATCTAAATACCATTTCAACATTTATTTTATTGATGAAATAATCATGCATGAATCTTAAAAGAACTACTTCAGATTTATCCATGCTTTTTTCCAAATGACATTCTATATTAATATCATTTATAAATGAAAAAAAATTTATATGAAATCTTACCTCAATATTCAATAAAATAAAACATCTACATAGTGAAAACCTTCATAAATAGTAATTCAATAGTAAAAAATAATAATTAATATCCTTGGAATAATCCCATATAATAATCAACATTGACCCTTCATATTTTAATTTATTTGAAATTAGAAATTTCAATTTTCCTAATTTCAGCATGAGTATCTATACATTATTAATACCTTGAGAATCCCATTTAATTTTTCATAAAAAACAAAAAACATGTTTTCATGACTTTTATATAGTTAATAAGTAATCATAGAATGAAGAAAACACAGATTATATCTAAAATATACTTGTAGGAAATTGAAGAATTAAATATTATTTAAATCAAATCATTCGTCCAGATTATAGAATATTTTGTATAAAATCTTAATTTTTTTTAGTAAAATACACATAGGTGAATCACATAGTCAATTAATAAAGCTTAATCATGTAGGTGATTTATGTAGGAAAATCACATCAGCAAATCATATAGGCGATTCACGTAGGCGGTTTTTCTAAGTGAATTGGTGTAGTTGATTTTCATAAGAAAATTAATGTAAACCTTTTCATTATGTATCCAATATAAATTTAATAAATATGTTTCATATAAATTAATATACATTTATCAATTTCTCTCATAAAAAAATTACTCACATATCTAAAAGTCAACCTTGCTGAATTCTAAAAACTACATATAGAAAAACTTAAACAACTTCATACAAAATAACAACCTTTATAATAGTAAAATAATCTTTATCTATAGTTTAAATAAATTTATATAATTCAATTATATTTCTATATAGTCAATAATCACTTTAATTTGACTTCAATATCTCAAATTATAATCAAAATATAGTAAAAATATAGATCTATATAATTAATGATTTCATACAGATTACAAGCAGTAACTTATAAACTAATTATGGATATGATCATGATCGATTTAGAATTTTTTGTACTCCATTTAATTGTAATAAATTACATTATATTTATAATTTAATATGAGTTACTTAATTTTTATATTTATTAGGCCATGTTATGGTCAAAATTTCAAAGTTATCCGATTATAGAAAATCGGCTATGTGGTGAACAATGAAATGGCTATGCTGTGGAATCTTATACATAAATCCCATACGTTTGAGATGTTTTTTAGGAATCATTTATTTTGGAAGAGTAAGATCCTTAAAACTTATATTTTAAGGCCCCAAAATAACATATTTTATGTAATGAAATATTATTATCTAATAAAAGTTAAGAATACTTTATTCAAAACATAATACAAATTATCAGGAATCTAAAAAAATATGTCATTGTAATTATTAGAACATAAAGTTGTTTAATTAGAAACTCAATAGTACAATCGATTCCTACATGTCACAAATGAATTATGGATTATTTTCCAAAACATTGAAAAGAATTTTAGCTCATTTTATTAGTTTTGAATATGTGACTTGTTTTAAACAAAAATGAAACTTTTATACTGAAAATTCATACTTCGAGTCATACCGAACACATCGTGTGTTAGATTGACATGAAATCGATTCCTACATATCATAAATAAAATACTGATTACTGTCCTAAAGTTTGAAAACAATCAAATCTCATTATATCAGTTTTTTTTATATGTGAAAAGAGTTTTAAAATTTAATGAAACATAACTATTGAAAACACACACTTAGAGTCATACGAGTAACATCACATGTCAGATTGATGTGAGATCAATTAATACTAGTAAAAAGTGACTTATCAATACAAGAAAATAGGTCTTTTTATAGTGTTGGAATTTATTAGCACTAGAAAAAAGGTGTGGATAAATTTAAACTTATATCATCACTTTTTTTGGGCTGATAAAGTTACCCTTTATCAATGCTTTATTTTTAGCACGGATAGAGGCTGGACTTTATCAGCGCTATATTATTAGAACTCATAAATGAATCTTTTATATGTGCTTTTTTAGCATTGATAAATCACCAAATGAATAAAATAAAATAATAATATAAATAAAAAATGTCAAATCATTTTGTTAAAAATAAAACTATAAATTTTATTAATTAAATAATTATTGATAAAAATGAATAAATTGATTATACTATATATTAATTATAAATACTAATAAATAGTATGTATTAAATATATAGATATATACAAAATTGAAATTAAACAAATTAAAATTTAATATAAGAAAATTGAGAAAATTATTAAAAATATTATTAATAAGATTATTATTAACAATGTTAATAAATATGATATTATATATATATATATATATATTAATGTATATAAATTTTAATTATATATTATGAAATATTTTTTATGCTTTAAATTAAATTCTAATGTATTTAGTGAATAATCCTTTAAAATAAAAAATAAATATGAATTAAAAATATTGATTAATTGCATCGAGTAATGTGCATAATTGAATGACATTTTATTTTTTAATTTATAACATAGATCAAATATATTATATTGATTTGACATATATGTATTTTATACATATTCAAACAAACAAATATTTTTTTTTGGAATTTCATTAATTTATATTATTTATTTTACATATATTTATTTACTATGTTTTAATATTTTCAATATGAATTCAACATTATTTCAATATATATCTATTTTTTAATGATTTCAATTAATCAAACATACCCAAATTTTCAATATATTGTACTCGTTTCTAATTAATCAATTTTACTCTTTTTTATCATGCATTAACTAAAGATTAAATGTTCATTAATAATGTTAAAAATAAATTTGTAAAAAAAAGATAAATAAATATATTTATGAATGTATTTTTAATCATTTATAATTATAAATAAATAAATAGAATTTTATTAATAAGTATTTATATAATCATAAAATAATAATTATAACATTATAATAATTTTATTTGGATAATTAATATATTTACTTTATATATATATACATAATTATATAAAAATATAAACTAATATAAATGTTATTTAAAAAATATTTATATAATTATAAATAAATTAATATAGATTCAAATAATTATAAAATTATTATTTTTTAAAAATTGATATTATAATTATTATAACTATATATAATAATTAAAATTTTTAAAAAATGATTTTTTTTAAAGTATTGTAAGTATTTATCAGCTCTTTTTTAGCGTTGATAAAAATAGAGACTTATCATCACTAAAAAAACACGGATAAAATCAGTTTTAATATTCGATAAAATATTAGCACTGATAAATCTCTATCTTTATCTACATTAAAAAAAGAATTGAAAAAAATTCATTTTATCAGCACTTATTAATTTTGCAATAATAATAGGTATCTTTATCATCACTATTTTAAAGCACTGATAAATGTGTCATGATGTATTTTACGAACCCAAACCATCCCAAACTAGTTCGTGATATCTAATGCCCTCCATAGAAGTGACCTCTTTTTGGCACTTTTTATTATCGTATCCAAGATTGAATCTATGCCAGAACCAAGGCTCCAACTTTTAAAAGGCATGAATCCAATTCTCAAGCGATTCAATGGTTGAATGCAATCATGGGTCAAACAAAATCTAGATTTTTTATATCATTAAATTCCCTCAGTTATCCAATGAACCTTATCATCACACATATGTGTTTCCCATAAAGTCTAGTTTCACTATCCTATAATAAAAAACCTAAAATTTCTTATTTTTTTGATATATTTAAGTATCATCTTCCTTAATGTCATGTGGGTCTCCTTGGGACGTCATTAGTACTGTGTGACTTGAAATATTGCAACCCAATATTGGGTAATGTTGTAATGAGGTATAATAGGCTCACAACACCTATATTATATGGAATCTACCTATTTAAATTGTTAAAATTTAAAAACTTCATCCATATATTGGTCAGTGTTGTCAGTGGTTTTGAATATTACATTGCAGATCACTTGGAAGATGAAATATTTCACATCATTAGGGTCTTATATTATGTCATTCAATAATTTGTACTCAGAGGGTTGAGTGATGAGGAACTAAAATATAGGGTTAATCCTTTTAATTTAAAGGTAATTCTACAAGTTACTTCTAAAAAATGGGTGATGAAATATCTAACAGTACATGGGAACAAAAATATAATGATTTTTTGATGAAATTTTTTCCTTGGATAATCAGCACTGAAATATGGTGTAGAAATAACGGATTTATTTAGGTTGGAGGTGAAATATTTCATGAGGCTTAGGATATATTTAGGGGCACTTATGAAATGTAACAATCAAATTAATATGATGAATCTGAAAAATCAGATGAGAAAAAACATTATATATGTTTGATTAATGTCTTATTTATTTAATTATTTATTGAAAAAATTAAATTTTTTCAACTTTTATTTTTGAAATATTTGCATTTTAATTTAAATAATATGAAATAAATGATATAAAAAGAAAAATATAAGCGGTTCAAGGTATTATAGTCCTTGGAATATATTATACAAGAAAAAATGATTTTGAGAAAAAATGAAAATGAAAATTTGATTTTTGTTGTTGAAATATAATCACAAAATAAAAAAATAAAAATAGTCATTTTCAATGAAAAACCTCAGCATCATGTTGTTTTAAGAAACAAAAAACCATTTCATTATATAGTTAAAAAGTACAGTACATTGTTTTTAGTATTTTTTATTCTCAATACTTTATGATTGATAAATTTTTTTCCAAATTTTATATCTTCTTTGAAAAGTAAATTATTTAATGAGAAAACATTTCTATTATTTAAAATTTAAAGGATATTTTAAATCACCTAAGAATAAATATTATTGTCACGACCCGCCCTCGGGGTCCGTGCCGTGACTACCCCAAGCCCGCCTTCCATAGGCCAGGGGCTGGCGACTAGCACCAAGGCGTAAATCCCAGTAAAAAGGGAAGGCATTGCCTTTGAAAAGTAACCAACACCACAGAGTAAGCAAGCGGAAAGTAAACACTAAACAAGCAGAGTACAACTGAAAGTGCGGAAAGGTAAATGGGCCAGAATACAAACCCAAACTGAAAGTAAAGTACAACTCGAAAAGGGAAAAACAACAACTGTAAAGTAAAAGCCGCTACTCCGAGCTGTCCACCGGAAATACCACCTGAAGGGTGGGTACAGATAGCTCCTCTGCTCCACGGGTCCCGCCGTCCGCTCCGTGCACGTCCCGCCCAGTGGTCCACCTCCGGGTACCGTCCCGCTCTACAAGCCTCAGCTAAGTCAACGCTGTCCGTCGTCTGCAACCAACACAACGTAGTGCGGGCGAAGCCCGTGCAGGGGTGAGTATAAGCTACTCAGTAGGGACCCCGAGACCCCTGAAGGTCTCTCAAATCCACAAAGGATAAACCACGAAGAAAAGTAACAATCACGAAGTAACATCCGACACTGCTTAGGTATATGCCCATACATATACCTAAGTCATCAATTCAAATACGCTCCAACCTCAGAGCCCAAGTACAACTCAGTCCACACAGGATAGTAAACGTATTCCACATAGGAAAGCAAAACATAATCCACACAGGATTGCACAACACAATCCACACAGGAAAGCAACAGGATTCAGCTCACACAGGTATACTTCTTCAGAAGACGATAAAGATGATCACTGATCCATCTAAGTCGTCGGACCCACGAAGGATCGATAGGTAACTAACCCCCGCAGAAGACCCACACAGGATCGGGCTCACACAGAACCTGTAGGCGCTGGCTCACACAGAACCGCTGAGCGCAAGGACCCACACAGGATCGGGCCCACACAGGACCTGTAGCACTGATCCACGTAGGATCGCTGAGTGCTGTAGTCGTCGTCGTCGAATCCACACAGGATCTCTGTACTGTCGTCGTCGCTGTCACAGTAGCAGTCGTAGCAGTAGTAGCAGTCGCAGCCAGCACTAGGGTTCCCGCACACAGCAAGCTCGTACGGAGGGTCCGCTCCACGAGCCGAGAGGCTGATACATCAACTGTCACAAAGACCAGAGTTGATGTATCCAAAAGTTCCGTATCGTCAACAGGAACTCAACGCAACAGACGGCGCGTCGATCGGACGCCCGGTCTGAGAGTTATTGGCATTTTCGTCTCCGGGGCCCGGTTGGTTTTTAAGGCAAAACCAACCCGACCGTACTCCACCTGCGTCCAAACCTCGGGCGGAGTATGCCAAAAGATCCGTCTCACTAAGAGGAACACTACGCGACTGACGGCACGTCAATCGGACGTCCGTAGCTCAAGATATGAGCGTTTCCGCTCCGAAGGCCCGGTTGGTTTCGTGAACGAACCAACCCGGCCGAACTCAAAGTAACACGAAACCTTGAGTGCGATATACCGAAACGACCGTCTCGATCCAAGGATCGCGTTGCCGCTGACGGTTCGTCGATCGGAGGTCCGAGGCTCAAGTTATGAGCCAAAAACCAAAACTGGTTCGAAACGGGGGGGTCCGGGTCCGGGCCGACCCGGGCCGACCCCCCCCCCCCCCTGGGCGGCGCGGCGGCGGCGGCGGCGGACCGCGGTGGCGGCGGGCCGCGGCGGCGGCGTCTGGCGCCGCACGGGCTGCGCACGCGGGGGCTAAGCCCCGCGGTTCTTCAAAGTGGCGCGGCCTTTGTGCCGCGCCTGGGTAACAAAACAGCCCCACATGGGGGCCGGTTTTGGAGGGTCAAACCGGGGGCTGCTGCCCCCCCCTTCATGGAACCGCCCCCCTCTTTAAGAGGGGGGTTTTACAGGCTGGCCGGGGAATTAATTCCCCGGTTCAACGGCATCCGGCCGGTCAGCTGGCCGGCCGGTTTTCTCCAACGGGACCGGAATTTTCCGGTCCCCTCTTCGGCTTCTGACGCCGGCGGCCCGGCCGCCGGTCTTCTCTTCCGCCGCGGCCCGGAACCGGCCGCGGTCTCCTCGTCCCGCCGCGGCCCGGAACCGGCCGCGGCGTTCGTCATCCGGCGCGGTGCGACGGCACCGCGCCCCTTTGCCGTGCTCTGATATTCATTCAACGCGGCGCGACGGCGTCGCGTTCTTGTTGTTTCTTCCAAGGTGCGCACGACGGCATCGCGCAAGATATTTTCACGTTCATCCGCATGGTGCGACGGCACCATGCCACTTGCTTTCCTCCGCAAAATAATTAAACATGAACGATGGAGGGGGTTCGGCCGTGTTCATGCGGTCCGGCCCCCTCACGTTAAGCAATAACGCATCTTAAAATAATCAACATCCCCACGTTAGTTATACGAACTACGAGCAAGAATGAAATAATTAAATATTAAATCAACAACCCCTACCTTGGTTTAAGGTTCGAGATTCGTCTACGTTCCGCGGAAGACGGCGTCGCGGAGGTCGGGCGTCGCGGTAGTCGTTCGTCAAATCCGTTGACGAAGTGTTATGCCCGAAGAGACACGTCGTTGGCGGATCTTCGTTTGCCGACGAAGAAGGTCCGAGGAGGAAGCGGCGTTCCCTCTTGTTGACACCGAGGACGAAGAAGAGAGGCGTCGTTCTTCGTCGGAGTTTGAGCGTTCTTCGTTCTTCGTCAGAGTTTGAAGATGAAGAGGAAGCTCTCCAAAATGACAAACAAAGAACTCAAAATAAAATAAGACTACATCTTATTTTATTAACACATAACACAAAAGAATTTCAAATGTTTGAAATTCAAAAAGGCTTAACTCCCATAATTAAATAAGAGTAACTTAAGCCAATTAAGAGACGTTAAAGGAGTTGGGAGGATTTGAAAGTTTTAGGGGCTCGTGTGGGCCCCACCACACTTAATCCTCCCAAGGGAGGTTAAGTGGGTGTGGGTCCCACTCCCAACCTCCTTTGATAGGTTTTAACAAGTTTAAAAAAAAATTAAATTGTTCTACACAATTTTATTTAACTCAAACTAAAAACCCCTAAAACTAACTTTCAACACGCAACAAACGCAACTCCCGAAAAGGTCTCTTTAAGCGAATATCAGCGCTGCGAGTTCATCGGTGCCCTCAGATTTCAATTCCGAGCACCAGATCAAAAGTTAGGAATTCCCGCTCGTTCGTTCACTGAACGTACCCGAGCCAAACTTCAGAAATTAATTCCGGGCACTCCGGGCCTCGGAATCAGGTGCCGTCTGAAACCGCGTTCTTGTAAAATTCTAAAGAAAATTAAGAAAAAAATTCCCTTGAATTTTACGGGTCTTTACACTACTCCCACCTCAGGGCTTTACGTCCCCGTAAAGATACATCAAAACTAGGGAAACAAATGAGGGTACTGATCACGCATCTGAGCCTCCCGCTCCCATGTGCTCTCCTGGAGATTCCCGTGCTGCCATCTGATGCGCACAAGAGGAATCGATCGCCCACGCAGGACCCGCTCCTGTCGATCCTCTATCTCCACCGGGACCTCCGTAAAAGTCGCCCCATCGTCAACGTCAAGCTCCCCATGATCAATGATGTGCGTCGGGTCGTGCACGTATCTCCTCAGCTGGGATACGTGGAAGACGTCGTGCACCCGGTGCAATTGAGGTGGTAGAGCCAGGCGATAAGCCACCTCACCAATCCTGCTGAGAATCTGGAAGGGTCCGATGAAGCGCGGAGATAACTTGCCGCCTCGGCCAAATCTCTGAATACCACGTCGAGGTGAGACCCGCAAGAAGACGTGGTCGCCATCCTCGAACTCTAGTGGCCTCCGCCTCCTGTCAGCGTATGACTTCTGCCGGCTCTGAGCTGTCCTCATCCGCTCCTGGATGACCTGGACCTTCTCTGTCGTGGCTTGGACCATCTCCGGTCCCACCAGTGCTGACTCCCCAGGGTCTGTCCAGCACAAAGGAGATCTACATGGTCGGCCGTACAACGCCTCGTACGGTGCCATCCCGATGGTGGAGTGGTAGCTGTTGTTGTACGCGAACTCCACCAAGGGTAGGTGGTCCTCCCAGCTACGACCAAAGTCGAGGACACATGCGCGGAGCATGTCCTCGAGAGTCTGAATGGTACTCTCCGTCTGACCATCTGTCTGAGGGTGAAAAGCTGTGCTAAGACGTAGCTGCGTACCGAACGCCTCCTGTAACCCCTTCCAAAGCCGGGAAGTAAAGCGGGCATCTCGATCGGAAACGATAGATGATGGCACGCCGTGGAGCCGCACAATCTCCTGAACGTAGAGACGTCCCAAGCTCTCCACTGAGCCCTGCTCTCTGATGGGTAAGAAGTGTGCCGACTTGGTGAGTCGGTCAACAATCACCCAGATGGAGTCGTGACCTCTGGAAGTGCGTGGAAGTCCAGTCACGAAGTCCATAGATATGCCGTCCCACTTCCACTCTGGAACCTCCAAGGGATGTACCAAGCCTGCTGGTACCTGATGCTCTGCCTTCACCTGTTGACAGGTGAGGCATCGAGAAACGAACTCTGCTACAGCCTTCTTCATGCCCGACCACCAATGCTGTCGTCTGAGGTCCTGGTACATCTTCGCCACTCCAGGATGTACCGCCAAAGGAGAAGTGTGAAACTCTCTCAGCACTTCCTCTCGCAATGCGACTGGTACCATGGTACGTCCTCTGAAAAGGATGTCGTGCTCTGCTCCAAGGGAGAAACCATCAGGTGCCTGTCCCGAGGCTATCTGTGCACGACGTGTCTCACAGTCAGCGTCCCCATGCTGTGCCTCCCTGACTCGCTGCAGTAGTGGAGGAGTGACTGTGAGAGACTGAAGAAAGGCTGCTCCATCTCTATCCACGAAGGATATCTGCAAAGAGGCTAGCTGCTCAGTCGCCTCCTCGAGTAGCTGAATGCCCGTCCTCTTGCTGAGGGCATCGGCTACTACGTTCCCCTTTCCAGGAGTATAGACTATCTCAAAGTCATAGTCCTAGAGAAACTCGAGCCATCGTCGCTGTCTCAGGTTCAGGTCCTTCTGCGAGAAGATATACCTGAGACTCTGATGATCGGAAAAGACCGTAAAGCGCTCGCCCATCAGATAGTGTCGCCATGTCTTCAGAGCGAAGACCACTGCTGCTAACTCCAGGTCATGGGTAGCGTAGTTCTTCTCATGCGGCCTCAACTGTCGTGATCCATAGGCGATCACTGCCCGCTCCTGCATCAGAAAACATCCGAGTCCGGTCCCTGATGCACCGCAGTAGACTACGTACCCTACTCCCTCCTCAGGCAACCTCAAGATAGGTGCGCTAGTCAAACTCTGTCTCAGCTCCTGGAAGCTCTTCTGACAACTGTCTGACCACACGAAGGGTTTCCCCTTCTTCGTCAAAGCTGTGAGTGATGCTGCAACTCTGGAGAAGTTCGGCACAAATCTCCGATAGTATCCAGCTAGTCCCAAGAAACTCCGAACCTCAGTCACGCTCCTGGGTGGCTCCCATGCTAACACAGCCTCAATCTTCGCGGGATCCACTGCAACTCCCGCCTCAGAGATAACGTGTCCCAAAAAGTGGACCTCACGTATCCAGAACTGGCACTTCGAGAGCTTACCATAAAGCTGGTGCTCTCGGAGTGTGTCAAGGACAACTCGCAAGTGATAGGCGTGCTCCTCCTCTGTCGTAGAGTAAATCAGAATGTCGTCGATGAAGACCACGACAAACCGATCGAGGTATGGCTGAAAGATCCTGTTCATGAGAGCCATGAACACTGCTGGAGCATTGGTTACACTGAAAGGCATAACCAAGAACTCATAGTGGCCATACCGACATCTGAAGGCCGTCTTCTGCACATCCTCGTCTCTGACTCTGAGCTGATGATAGCCTGACCTGAGGTCTATCTTCGAGAACCACCGTGCTCCCTTGAGCTGATCAAAGAGGTCATCAATCCTCGGTAGCAGATACTTGTTCCTCACTGTCACCTGGTTTAGGCGACGATAGTCAACACAAAGTCGCAAGCTCCCGTCCGCCTTCTTGGCGAACAATATCGGGGAAGCCCAGGGTGAAACACTGGGTCGGATGAACCCCTTGCCCTGCAAGTCATCCAACTGTACCCGTAGCTCTCGAAGCTCGGAGGGGGCCATCCGATATGCTGGAGTGGATATCGGGGCTGTCCCGGGGTACAAGTCAATATAAAAGTCTACCTCTCTGCGAGGAGGTAGCCCTGGAACGTCGTCGGGAAAAACGTCCGCAAACTGATCCACCACTGCAGGAAAACCAGGACTCCGCACGTCAACTGCTCCAAGGATAAGGCTATCCAACTGATGAGTGATGGACTGTCCTCTCCTCCGCGGAAGTCCATCCTGTGCTGCTAAGGCTCCCTTCTCACCGGTGAAGGTGAACCTACTCCCGTCGGTGCGTACACATCGCACCTTGCGCCTAAAACAGTCAATCTGTGCATGGACCGTAGACAGCCAATCCATGCCCAAGATGACGTCGTAAGGCCTCGACGCTGCTACAAGAAGATCCCAGCCGAAGCTCTTGCCTCCTAGAGTAAGCTCACACTGCCGGCACCAGTGCGTAATCGTCGAGTCTGCTCCCGTAGGAGTCTCTAGCCGTAAGGATCGAGCCAACGGCTCTGTCGGAATCTCCGAGCTCCGAACAAGGGCAGCGGCTATGAAAGAGTGACTCGCTCCTGTGTCTATAAGAACTGCAGCAAGGGTGGAATAGACACAGATAGTACCTCGAATCATCTCGGGTGCGCCGTGGTCGTAGGCCTCTGCTGCCTGGAGCTGTGCCTGTCGCTGCCCGCCAGCTCCCTGTGGTCGGGGTTGACCTCCTGGTGGTGGTGGTGGTAGAGCCTCAAAGCGTCGGCCACCACCAGCTGCTCGTCCAGCTCCTCTGCCTCGTCCGCCTCCTCCCTGCGGACCGCCACGGTCGACCCTCTGCCTCTGCCTCAGTGGTCCCTCAACCGTCTGCTGCTCCTCGGCACGGCGGGTCGGGCAGTCACGAGCCATGTGGCCCTGCCCGCCGCACGAGTAGCACTGTCTGCCTCTCGTAAGACTGGCTCCACGCTATGTGCCCCGCACTGCTGAGCCAGTGCCCTGAGGTCGTCTGCCTGAAGGTCTGGTCTGCCTGGACCCCTGAGTCATCCGTCGACTACCTGCTGCAGATGACTCTGCCACGTGCCGCCCTGCGGTGGGTCTCTGTGCTGGTGTAGACTCAGCAAGGAAGCTCTCGATCAGAAGGGCCCGCTCCAGTACTCCTGTCTGAGTCGGTATGCTGAGGGAGATCAGCGATGCCCTGATCTCGTGTCTCAAACCCTGCTCGAAGGTCCGGGCCTGGAAGAATGGGTCCCGTACCATGTCGGTCGAGTAGCGCGAGAGATCGGTAAATCTCGCCGAGTACTGAGCGACCGTCATGCTGCCCTGCCGCAGCTGTAGAAGCTCCTGGATACGCACCGCACGAAGGGTGGCTGGGACGAACTCCGAGCGGAAGAGGCTCTCAAAGTCCGTCCAAAGCAAGGATGCCTCATCGTGCACCTGGAGCATCAAGCTCCACCATCGTCCTGCTGCTGCGTGTAGTAGGCTCGCAGCGAGGATCACCATGAGGTCTGCTGGTGTCCTCACTAGCCTAAACACTCGAACCACTGCCTCCAGCCAGTCCTCTGCTGCCTGGGGATCCGTCTCCCCGCGAAACCTGGGCGGTCGCTGGCGCTGAAACTCATGCAGTGCGCTGAGGCGACGTGCATCGTCAGCGGCTGCTGCTGGAAGCATCGGGGAATCGGCGGGTAAAGCTACCACCGATGCCACTACTGGAAAAGGGCCCTGCACCGAGGCCTCATCGCTCGGTGGGCTGTCGTCTCGCTCGACTCTCGGAACCCTAGCTGGCTGTCGTCGTGGGGCCATCCTGAAAAGGAAACAGGTGCGCCACGGTTAGAACAGTATACCTGGTGAGCTGATATAAGTAATCACAAAGAAAACTTGAGACTTTCATAAAGCAGATCAGTATACCCGGTGAGCTGACACAAGTAATCACAAAGAAAACTTTGAAACACACACGCAATCAATGTTTTCGTGCATTAAGTCGGAAATCAGAAGTCAGGGTCCTGGTGTACGGATACGTCGGCCGCCGCACCAACACTGGACTCCCTGGACTGATAACCACACTCAATACGCTAAACATTATTGCTTCACATAGAAAAGATCAGAGTTCGCGGTATAACCGAACTCCTCTGATACCAAGTTGTCACGACCCGCCCTCGGGGTCCGTGCCGTGACTACCCCAAGCCCGCCTTCCATAGGCCAGGGGCTGGCGACTAGCACCAAGGCGTAAATCCCAGTAAAAAGGGAAGGCATTGCCTTTGAAAAGTAACCAACACCACAGAGTAAGCAAGCGGAAAGTAAACACTAAACAAGCAGAGTACAACTGAAAGTGCGGAAAAGTAAATGGGCCAGAATACAAACCCAAACTGAAAGTAAAGTACAACTCGAAAAGGGAAAAACAGCAACTGTAAAGTAAAAGCCGCTACTCCGAGCTGTCCACCGGAAATCCCACCTGAAGGGTGGGTACAAATAGCTCCTCTGCTCCACGGGTCCCGCCGTCCGCTCCGTGCACGTCCCGCCCAGTGGTCCACCTCCGGGTACCGTCCCGCTCTACAAGCCTCAGCTAAGTCAACGCTGTCCGTCGTCTGCAACCAACACAACGTAGTGCTGGCGAAGCCCGTGCAGGGGTGAGTATAAGCTACTCAGTAGGGACCCCGAGACCCCTGAAGGTCTCTCAAATCCACAAAGGATAAACCACGAAGAAAAGTAACAATCACGAAGTAACATCCGACACTGCTTAGGTATATGCCCATACATATACCTAAGTCATCAATTCAAATACGCTCCAACCTCCGAGCCCAAGTACAACTCAGTCCACACAGGATAGTAAACGTATTCCACATAGGAAAGCAAAACATAATCCACACAGGATTGCACAACACAATCCACACAGGAAAGAAACAGGATTCAGCTCACACAGGTATACTTCTTCAGAGGACGATAAAGATGATCACTGATCCATCTAAGTCGTCGGACCCACGAAGGATCAATAGGTAACTAACCCCCGCAGAAGACCCACACAGGATCGGGCTCACACAGAACCTGTAGGCGCTGGCTCACACAGAACCGCTGAGCGCAAGGACCCACACAGGATCGGGCCCACACAGGACCTGTAGCACTGATCCACGTAGGATCGCTGAGTGCTGTAGTTGTCGTCGTCGAATCCACACAGGATCTCTGTACTGTCGTCGTCGCTGTCACAGTAGCAGTCGTAGCAGTAGTAGCAGTCGCAGCCAGCACTAGGGTTCCCGCACACAGCAAGCTCGTACGGAAGGTCCGCTCCACGAGCTGAGAGGCTGATACATCAACTGTCACAAAGACCAGAGTTGATGTATCCAAAAGTTCCGTATCGTCAACAGGAACTCAACGCAACAGACGGCGCGTCGATCGGACGCCCGGTCTGAGAGTTATTGGCATTTTCGTCTCCGGGGCCCGGTTGGTTTTTAAGGCAAAACCAACCCGACCGTACTCCACCTGCGTCCAAACCTCGGGCGGAGTATGCCAAAAGATCCGTCTCACTAAGAGGAACACTACGCGACTGACGGCACGTCAATCGGACGTCCGTAGCTCAAGATATGAGCGTTTCCGCTCCGAAGGCCCGGTTGGTTTCGTGAACGAACCAACCCGGCCGAACTCAAAGTAACCCGAAACCTTGAGTGCGATATACCGAAACGACCGTCTCGATCCAAGGATCGCGTTGCCGCTGACGGTTCGTCGATCGGAGGTCCGAGACTCAAGTTATGAGCCAGAAACCAAAACTGGTTCAAAACGGGGGGGTCCGGGTCCGGGCCGACCCGGCCCGACCCCCCCCCCCCCTGGGCGGCGCGGCGGCGGCGGCGGCAGACGGCGGCGGCGGCGGGCCGCGGCGGCGGCGGGCCGCGGCGGCGGCGTCCGGCGCCGCACGGGCTGCGCACGCGGGGGCTAAGCCCCGCGGTTCTTCAAAGTGGCGCGGCCTTTGTGCCGCGCCTGGGTAACAAAACGGCCCCACGTGGGGGCCGGTTTTGGAGGGTCAAACCGGGGGCTGCTGCCCCCCCCTTCATGGAACCGCCCCCCTCTTTAAGAGGGGGGTTTTACAGGCTGGCCGGGGAATTAATTCCCCGGTTCAACGGCATCCGGCCGGCCAGCTGGCCGGCCGGTTTTCTCCAACGGGACCGGAATTTTCCGGTCCCCTCTTCGGCTTCCGACGCCGGCGGCCCGGCCGCCGGTCTTCTCTTACGCCGCGGCCCGGAACCGGCCGCGGTCTCCTCGTCCCGCCGCGGCCCGGAACCGGCCGCGGCGTTCGTCATCCGGCGCGGTGCGACGGCACCGCGCCCCTTTGCCGTGCTCTGATATTCATTCAACGCGGCGCGACGACGTCGCGTTCTTGTTGTTTCTTCCAAGGTGCGCACGACGGCATCACGCAAGATATTTGCACGTTCATCCGCGTGGTGAGACGGCACCACGCCACTTGCTTTCCTCCGCAAAATAATTAAACATGAACGATGGAGGGGGTTCGGCCGTGTTCATGCGGTCCGGCCCCCTCACGTTAAGCAATAACGCATCTTAAAATAATCAACATCCCCACGTTAGTTATACGAACTACGAGCAAGAATGAAATAATTAAATATTAAATCAACAACCCCTACCTTGGTTTAAGGTTCGAGATTCGTCTACGTTCCGCGGAAGACGGCGTCGTGGAGGTCGGGCGTCGCGGTAGTCGTTCGTCAAATCCGTTGACGAAGTGTTATGCCCGAAGAGACACGTCGTTGGCGGATCTTAGTTTGCCGACGAAGAAGGTCCGAGGAGGAAGCGGCGTTCCCTCTTGTTGACACCGAGGACGAAGAAGAGAGGCGTCGTTCTTCGTCGGAGTTTGAGCGTTCTTCGTTCTTCGTCAGAGTTTGAAGATGAAGAGGAAGCTCTCCAAAATGACAAACAAAGAACTCAAAATAAAATAAAACTACATCTTATTTTATTAACACATAACACAAAAGAATTTCAAATGTTTGAAATTCAAAAAGGCTTAACTCCCATAATTAAATAAGAGTAACTTAAGCCAATTAAGAGACTTTAAAGGAGTTGGGAGGATTTGAAAGGTTTAGGGGCTCGTGTGGGCCCCACCACACTTAATCCTCCCAAGGGAGGTTAAGTGGGTGTGGGTCCCACTCCCAACCTCCTTTGATAGGTTTTAACAAGTTTAAAAAAAAATAAAATTGTTCTCCACAATTTTATTTAACTCAAACTAAAAACCCCTAAAACTAACTTTCAACACGCAACAAACGCAACTCCCGAAAAGGTCTCTCTAAGCGAATATCGGCGCTGCGAGTTCATCGGTGCCCTCAGATTTCAATTCCGAGCACCGGATCAAAAGTTAGGAATTCCCGCTCGTTTGTTCACTGAACGTACCCGAGCCAAACTTCAGAAATTAATTCCGGGCACTCCGGACCTCGGAATCAGGTTCCGTCTGAAACCGCGTTCTTGTAAAATTCTAAAGAAAATTAAGAAAAAAATTCCCTTGAATTTTACGGGTCTTTACAATTATACCACTATATTTAACTAATTTTGATAAATTAAAATATTAACATTGAATAAATCAAATTTAATAAATATGTTTTAGTAGAATCTATTTTGTTGAAATAAAAATTATTTTTCATGGATAAAATCATTACACATTTATAATCCCACTTCATGTCACCTTTATTATTTTGGATTTAATAATTTTATGACATTTTATGTTCACTGTGTATTCTTAACTCTATTTAATTTTATGGTATGCTAAGATAAACTTAAATCCATTTTTATGTCCTTCAAGTGATAATATGGTTCCCTACAGATGTGATCATATAAATTACATGACATAAAAATGGTTCATTACAATACATTACCATGAAATTTTATGTTAAGAGTTTTCTAGAATTAGGTAAAAAATAACTAAAAAACTCATGTATTTGTAAACTAATGGATATTTTTTTAGGAATCCTTCATTGTTATTATCCAAATCAAGCACCTCATGTCATATTGTTCTCATTAAGATCAAGCTTCTCATGCAACGATTAGATCCAATTATCATCCTTGTAAGCCTATCTATAATATTTAGGTTCTACTTAGAAAAAATGTGGTTTTTTTAGTTTCTTACTCCTTTGAGTTTTCACCAAAACATTCTAATCACCAATGAAATTTTATTCTTCTATTTCATCATTTCTTTTATTTTTTGGAGTTGATAAAAATAAATCCATATTTGAAATGATAACTCACTCATTAATAATCCTTAAAAATCACATTATTTATTTCATCACACATTTAATAAACACTATGTATGTTTTAATTTAATCTACATAAACTCATATCATTCTTTTACATTTAAATTTGGTTACACCCATATTTTTTTCCTCATCCTCCTCACTTTTTTATTGATTTTTAGCGACACTTATTTTATTTTTTTATAGTTATTCATTATTTACCATTGGCATATCCCTATGGTTAACAATGTTTTCACAGTTAAACCATTTTCCATATAATTAATTTATTATTTCATATTTATGATTCACTTATTTCTTTTCATTATTACTCATATAATAATTATTTTCTTGTATAAGTGGATTCATTTGTATTATTTGCTGTGGTTTCTTTAAATATGCTCCTGATCATGGGGGATCAGACTTTGATCATGAAACTGAGATAATGATAAGAAGGAAATGCGTTAAGAATGCATACAAACATCTATAAAATGTGAATTCCAACTACTCATTTATTTATATTTTTCATAAATTTATCTACTATTTGTAAGTTAATTTCATGTCATTTTTATCTAATACTTATTTATTGTTCTCCATGGACCCTTTGGGAAGTCATATCTTTCTTTAAAATATCTACAACAATCCATAAAAGAGATAAGATGATTCTTTCTACTTATGTAACCATATTTCCCATATTCATTTCCATTCCTTGTTGAGATTCCAATACTACAAATTGATTCGATGTTATTTACATAAATACCATTCTAATTTTTGAAAACTAATAGGGTATAAGAAGCTCATGTGACCATTTTTTTGACTTCTCATGATATAATGGTCTCATGAGCTTCTTATTTTCTTCTGATTTTCAAAAACAAGAAAACATTCTTCTATGTACATCGATTCAATATATCGTGATAGATGTTTGACATAGAAAGATAATGTAATCATGATTACATTAATTTATAGTATTATTTTGGACTTAAGAACGTGTAATAATCAACCATACATAAATTTAACACACGGTGTGATAGGTATGACTCCAAGTGATTCTTTTTATTTAAAATTGACAAAATTATTTGTAAAAGGACAACTAACATACTCGAAACTAAGAAAAAATATTTTGGATATTTTGATAATTTAGGGAAATGATCCATAAGTTATTTGAGAAATGTATGAATCAGCCTCACCTAAATCCAACACATGGTGTGACTGTTATGACTCAATGTGTTCATTATTAGTTTAAAATTGACAGTTTTGTTCAATAAATGCCACTCACTAAAAAAAAGAACTCAAATTTTCATGATAGTTTAGTAAATCAATTCATAAGTCATTTTTGACATGTAGGAATCGGTATCACTTCAAAATGATACACGTTGTAGACATTGTAGGTCATAGTGTGTCTTTCCAGATTAAATCAATATTTTATTAAAAAAACAAGTGGCATACTCAAAACCGAGCAAACACAATCTGATTTTTTTTATACATTTGTAAAATTATCCATAAGTTATTTTAGTTGGTGGAATCATTTTCACCTCAATCCAATGCACAGTGTGACCGGTATGACTCCAAGTGTGACATATTATTAAAAATGACATCAATTTTAATAAAAAGAATAAATTTTTTAATAAAATATAAGAAAAAACATTAAAATTATTTTAAAAATTTGTTTAAACCATCAATATGCCATTTTGGGCGTGTAGAAATTAGTTATATTTCAATTCAATGCACAGTGTGACCAATATGACTCCAAGTGCATCTTTTTATTTAAAATTGACATCAATTTTAATAAAAATAACAATTGAACTACTAAAAACCAAGAAAAAGTATTCTTATTATTTCAATATTTTAGGATAATGATCCATATGTCATTTTTATATATATAAATCAGCTACACCTCAATCTGATACATGATGTGCTTGGTATGACTCAATGTGTCCATTATTAGGTTAAAATTGACAGTTCGGTTCCAAAAATATCAGTTATTGATAATCAAGAAATCACACTAATATTTTATTTATAATTTATGAAATTTATTCATTCTTCATTTTTGATATTTATACATTTTTCTATCATCAAACTTATACATGATGTGATCGGTATGATTCAAAGTGCATGTTTCCAGTTTAAAATGATATTTTAGTAAAAAAGACAAGTGACATATTCAAAATAGAGTAATAAAATTTATATTGTCTTGATAATTTATAAAAATGTTCCATAAGAGATTTGGGACAAGTAAGAATAAGACTTGCCTCAATAAAACACATGGTGTGACCGATCTAACTCTATGGGAGACTTTTTATTTAAAATTGATTTTTTTTGTTAAAATGACAAGTCACTTACACAAAACTGTGTAAACACATTCAGATTATTTTCCTACTTTAGAAAAATGATCCATAAGTCATTTGTGAAGTGTAATTATCAGTCAAACCAAAATACGATACATTATGTGTCTCGTATGACTCGATATGTCTATTATCAATTTAAAATCAACATTTTACTTCAAACAGTGTCACTTACTAAAAACCAAGAACAATAATATGATTATCTTTATCATTTAAGAAAATAATTGTTATGTAATTTTTTATGTGTAGGAATTTTAATCACATCAAACCTCCACATGATGTGACCAATAAAAGTAAAATGGTGTGCTTCCATTGTAAAATGAAATTCTAGTAAAAAAAACTAACATACTGAAAAATGTGAAAAAATAGTTATATTGTTTCCATACTTTAGGAAAATGATCCATTAGCCATTTTGGATGTGTAATAATTAATCTCCCATCAATATAACACACAGTGTGACCGGTATGACTCCAACTGATTTTTCTCAATATATAAGTATCATTTTAGTTTAAAATGCACTTCTCATCACCAAAACCAAGAAAAAGAGCCTATATTTTTTTTCTCTTCATTTAAATTTTTCATTAATACATGATTTTTCTGATTTTTTGTTATTTTTTATGATGCGATGTGCGATTACAACACACTACACTGATGATGCAGTGTGTTATAATATCACACAACACTAAGACCCTTGATTAGTTCTATTATAAGTGCTAATAAATAATACCATTATTAGTGCTTCAAAAAGAACTGATAAAGGAACACTTTATACATGATTATAAAATCACTGATAAAGGATACCTTTATCAACACTTTTTAGTAATGATAAATGAATCAAGATTTTAATCTCGCTATATTAGTTAGTGCTTCTCTAGGACTGATAAATCCTATTTTAATGTTGTTAAAGGAATTTTTTTTAGTACTGTATGGATCATTTTCCTAATGTATCAAAGGTATATCAATGTATTTTCCTAGATTTGAGTATGTGATGTGTGTTTTGAACTAAAATTTCAATTATAAAATGAAAACACACATTTCTAGTAATACTAGTCACATCATGTATTAGATGGATGTGTGTCTCATCGCTACAAGTCAAAAATGACCTATGAATCATCATCCTAAATTATAAAAATAGTTTTAATGTTTTTTCTAGGTTTTGATTATGTAATGCATGTTTTGAACTAAAATTTAAATATTAAACTAATAAGGAACACTTTGATTCATACCAGGATTACCTTCTATAATATTTTCTACAAAAAAACTGGGTCTATCCAGCGCTTAGGATTTACCACTGCTAGAAAAAAGTGATGTTAAAGGGGGTATTTAACCATGATAAAAAAGAACTGTTAAAGGGGGTCTGTTATCAGTTCTTGAAAAAAAGAACTGACAAATCCTCTATCGGTGCTAGAAAAAAATGCTGATAATGGTAGGGACTTTATAAGTGCTAAAAATCCCTAATAAAGGTGGCCCTTTATCAATGATTTTTTAGAAGTGCTTTTAAAGGCTCTCTCGATAACAATGTTTTTTATTCTAGCACTGATAGAGGGTATATTTCATAATATATATATATATATATATTATTTAAATTATTAAATCAATAATAAAATATATTTATATCGACATAAATATAGTATATATATATATATGTTTTGGAAAAGGATAAATTGTTATTTATAGATAATATATATGATATTTAGTGAAAATGACATATAGAATAATTAAAAATTATTATAAAAAATATATTTAAAATTATTATTGAGTAATATTCATTTAATAATAGATGGATGACATAAAAATTAAATGAACTATTAAACATTATAAGATAAATTGATAATTAGAATTATAGTTCAAACGATCATAACTTTTGATTCAAGTGTCTATTTGGGCTCTAACAAATATCAAATCAAATCCTCTGACATGGTCTACATACAGGTGACCTGGTTGAACCCTAAATAACAATTTTTTGAAAAACAATCCTAGAAGTCCTTCAAAACTATGTTTTTAGTCGGGGAACCCCAATATTTAAACATTTTATGGAATTTTAACAACGTTTAAGAGGGTATTTTTTTTCCATTTTCAATCAGGGATTAATTTATTCCCAAGTATTAAATTCATAGTGGTATTATGGTTTTGAAATTTTATCATTTTTTCACAATTTAGTTTTATTTATAATTAAATATATTTAGATCTTCTTATATTTACTTATAATAAATCACTTGTATATATACATATTTAAATATATTTGTATAAAAAGTTATTTTAAAATATATAAATTAAATATTTATCATTCATTTCATTTAATGAAAAAATATTATTCATTGTACTTATCGTATAAAATTGCCATAATATTTACATATATACATATATAGTGACTTTTTATATATAAACATGTTTGTGTGAATAATTAACAAATATATTTGTATATGTATATTCTAATATATGTAAATAAATACATATTCTAAAATGCATTTAAAATAATATCAAACCATTTTTTACATTATACAAATATATATTACGGTTTTATATACATATATGTCTGTATAAATAAATATATTTCTATTTATATTATATTATAATATTTGTAAATGAATATAATATATAATATTTAAAAAAGTATAAGTATATATATATATATATCACACACACACACATTTTAAAAATTTATTTAAAAATAATTATATAAATATAAGAATATAAATATATATATAAAGATAAATATAATTAAATAGAAAACAAAATAATATGGTGTAGTGGTAAAGGAATTTCATATTCAATGGAGAGGTGGACGGTGCAAATCCAGGCATAGGTAGATGGTTAGATATTCAAAAAGTTATATTAAAGGGGTGGTGGGGTGAATATCACTAATAAAGGGGGTGGAGTGTTGTTAAAGGGGATATAGAAGCGCAGATAAAGGGGTTTGGGCTCATAGAGGTCCGAATAAAATATAATTTTACCTAGATTAATAGTGATTTATGTGAACACTATAAAAGATTGACCTTTAACAGTGCATTGGTAGACCACGCTTTGTAAGAATTTTTGATGTCCCATTACTAGTTATGTTTAAACCCAATTTTTGAAGTGGTGATTGAGGTGTGGTTGATTCCTACACCTCAAAAATTTCTTATGGGTCTTGTCCTAAAATTTCAAAACAATAAGAATGGGTTTAATATATTTTGAGTATGTGATGTCTATTTTAAACTAAAAATTTAATTTTAATCTAGAAACATACACTTCGATTCATATTGGGTTCACCGTATATCATATTTAGGTGCGACTGATTCTCCAGAGCAGGAGCATCTTTGGACATGTTACTAGCTCTTCTAGAAATTGTAGTGCATAACCCTCTATTATACATCTCCTTGAAAAAAATAAAAAAATTATATATAATCATTACAATACTAATGATTAAAATCCAAAATGAATCTTTGAATTTATATCCCATACTTGATCACAAATACATTATATAATCACTAAACATTTATATCAAAAAAACATTTTAACACCATGTAATGTACCCACTCATCTGTAAACAAATTTTCTACTTCTTTTGTGTATATAGATCATTTTAAATCATGTTATTATGGAGAAAATATTGAAAAAAATATCAACACAAATATTTATTTATATTTTAATTAACATTATAAATTACATGTTTGTAGATTCTAGTCTTTTGATGGTATATGATATCTTCTATAAATCATAAAATGTAATATCCACAATAATTGTTTCTTTTTCATTAAAAAGATTTAGAAACATTCACCAAAATAATTAAATTGTTTTAAAATATGTTTTGGTAGTTAAATATTACCATATATACTTTAATATATTTCCATTTGAAAAAACCATAGGATTCTTAAGTTCATTCACTAACCTTATACCATGATTTATCTTATATTTATCGATCACCCAATCATAGAAAATGTATTATTAAAATAGAAACTGAAACATATAATTTGAATTTTATTTGTAATATATTGATTATAGTGCATTAGAAATTTACAGTAGACATCATGTGTGGTCGGTTTTATGGAAATTCATGAATTATATCCAAAAAATAGAAATTTTGTGCATCCAAATTGATTGTGATGAGAGTGCAATGATTCCTAAAAAATAAAAACAAATGTGTAATGAAAAAAATAAATATATGTTTTATATGATTATATAGTAGGGTTTTAACCCTAAATTATAGGTATAAAGTATATTTTTCCATCTATTATTTTCTTCTCAAACACCTTACTTAGTGCAGCTTTTTTCTATTCAATTTCATCCAATTCCTAAGAAATTTCATGTGTAGAAATTATATAGGAATCAATGATTCCAAATTTTATTTTTAGGTTTTCCACTTATATAGTAGTAATATATACACATTTATAATATATGAATATTTATTAGATTTAATGAGCATAGTATATCATTTTTTGGATATATGGATTATGGAAATTTATCTTATATATATATATTCACAACTAATACTCTCAACTATTCAAATACGATAATATGATGTGTGCTCTCTGGACTAACCACATTGGTATTTACATCTCAAAATATTTATTCTTCATATTGAATGTATAAAATATTTACATATTTTATTGTTGTGTCTACACAACCATGTAATGTTAATAAATGTGATAGTGGAAATAGTGGGGATAAGGTACTCCTACAAGGTCATTTTAATTTTGTGGTTTATTCACTAGATTATATTGATATAACCTTTCATTTCCCCATCGTTTTATCTGTATGTAATACCATAACTCATTTCCTACCATTTTTCATCAACCGTTAAGGTTTTTCATTTGAAAACAATGTTATTATCATACCTCATATATCTAAATAATATTATACAACAATGAAATTAATGTTCAATTCACATTATAAACCATAGAAACTTCCTAATCATCAATATAAATATAAAACTAAGTGTTTGACTCAGTAGATACTTCAATCCCAACTCCCATGTGGTATTTTAGGATTTTTTTATGTATCATGTCTCCTTATATATTATGCATCATACCCCATGCAACAAGTAAATACATGGGTGTTGATAGATATAAATCACATAAATCTTCACCCTTCCCAAATTTAGTATTATAAAGTTATTCAAATTTGTTTGATTCAAATTTAAGAGATAGATTAATGAAAAATTTTATTATCTCATGTATGGTAAGTGGTTGAGGGGAAAGACTAGTCTCAAATCTAGTGGGGTCAATTGACTCTTCATTTACTGATCATTGTTACACTTCTAGTTAGTTTTGATCCTTTCATATATAATGGTCCATCAAACTAGACCAAACTATAATATATTTTTAAAAAATTATGTACACATGCAGTCTGTTCTTCATATCATATGTATATACTTACACCTTTATCTTTTCCAAATATTTTTGATATAACACTCAAAAATGAGAAACTCTAATGCAACCATATTGTTTTGGATGCCTCAAATCTATTGAATGTATTTTTTCTTTAGGTACATTCAATGTTAATTCTTATGTATAACCCATATAAAAAACATATGAACATAAATAGATATTTTTATGTAATAATGTTATAAATCATAATGAATTACTATTAATTAAAATGTACACATGATTTCTATACGATTTGTGTGTTTTAATCAACTTGTTTACCCTCTTTATTTACATAGTCCACCTTTAATAACACATGATGTGAGATGAAAGTAGATTTTTATTTTGATTCATAAATTTTCATATAAAAAGAAACATATGTTTTTTTATAACACATAAAAATTTTATTTTAGATTTTAAAGACATACCATTTTATTTTCATGTGATGTATACCCCATCCTTTCATTACAATAGGGGTACATTAGTTTTTATGTACATAATTTATTTTTAGAACTTCTTTTATATTTAAAAAATTAATAATTTTTAATAAAAGTGGATAAAATAATTTTGTAAAACAAAATATTATCAAATAAATTCCACCTAAAATGATTTATCATCATGACTAATATTGTAATTTTCCCATGTATATTGTTTTATAATGTGTAAATATATAACCGTTGGGTGGGGGTTTACTTTCCCTTCAACATACCTAATATGATTCTTTGTAAGATGTGTTTTGAAGCCTATTTGATCTTTTATAGTGACCATTAAGATATATTTCTTATGAAAGTATTCTAAAATAACTGAACTCTATAAGGGATAATGAAAATTGAATCAATATTTCATTATATAATTTTTTGGTAAAATTTATAATGTAAATCATAACAATATCATAATATCCTTACAAAGGTTTTCCTTAAATATAAGCATGAAATGGTTCAATGTATCTATATCAATTGGAGAATAAATTCTCAATATGATCCCAACATAACTAATGAACATTGACTTATTGGAGTAAATTCATTATCCAGATTGATTCTATATAACCAAAAATTTAATACCCTTTATTCTTTACATGATAATTTTCTTTAACATAGTGATCCTATGTTATTCTTGTTTCTTAGTCAACATTTTTTTGATCCCCTAATAATTCCATATTTTCATCATAAATCATCTATTCTTCCTTGGGGTTGGTAACATTATCATATGTAGAATTCATTATCAACATATGTAGTCAACCATTTAATTTAGATAACATAAATAAAATAGAGAATACCTAATATTATAAGGAAAACATAGTATATTAAAAAAACATCAACCTACTAATTCAAATCTTTCTTTTTCTTTAAATATTGATGGGATTTGGTACCTCCATTAAATATTCAAATCCACTCTTCTTATCCCCCTCTAACATATAAGGAATTGTCTACATTGGGACCACTATGAAATGATTTTGATCTACCAATGAAAGGGTTATGCTCAATTGAATTTTAATTTGACCATACAGTTATTTTAGCCTTTAATAGTACAATTGAATAATTCTTCTTTGTTGGATCTAGGACATAAAATACGTGTAGTGCTTGTGATTTCATTGTGAATGGATCATCCATGTACCCTTCCACAAAAAAATTTACCTTCACAAATCCCAATTCATTTAATTGAACCACAATCTTGTTGTCAATAAAATTAATATGGAAAATTGGTACATGGAAATGTTATATAATCCAACACATATATCTATTCGATGATGCAAAAAAAATGAAATATTCTCATAAATTTTATTTCAATCCTTAGAAAGAAATACGTAGATAACATCCACCACAAGGGAAACTCAATTATTTTTCATCATACTAAATTCATATTATTCCATTGTATATAGTGTATAACCATTAATTACAAATCTATTGTGAAATATAACAATTAAATTTGGTACCCTGGCTAGTCATCTATGTTGTTTGGAAATTGGATTAAGACTTTCAGATAACCCCATATTAGTATTATCTCAGAAGAATACTATAAAATATTGATTATTTTTATTTGATATCCATCCTTTATACATTTATGGATTGAAATGTTTAATAATTACTTTGTGTGATTCACTGTATGGATAAACTTGTTCACTATGATTTAAAATGTTAAGTTGAGATTCCTCCTTCTTTTTCATGTTAATTATTAAAACATATATTCTAGAAATCCCTTAACCTATAAGGCATCTGTTTTGATGAGACTTTGTGATACTGATGATACCAACATATGATACGTAATCAGTGCAAAATTCAATAGCTTCTTCAATAATATATCACTCTTCAAAACAACATTCTGGTCAATATTGATTCTTGACGGACCCTTTCAAAATTTTTATATATCATTCAATGGGGTTTATACCTCTTTAATGAACATGACCACATACTTGAACCTCTCTAACCATGTAAATCATCACATGGACTATTATATCAAATAATTATGGTGGGAAGAACATTTTTAATTCACATAATTGGACTGCAATCTTCTTAATCATTATTGTAGACTTCTCCACATCTATAACATTACTCAAAATGAAATTCCAAAAAAATTGAGTTGGATAATGTATTTAATAAATATTTAGGCAATAATGTAATGTAAAGTGATGGGAATCAAATTTTTCATGAAAACAGGAAATTAATATGATTTTTTACCTTGTAACTTAAAATTATTCATTGAGATTGCATTATTTATATTTTATGAATACCCCTCTGGAGATTTTACACTATTAATAACAAATCAAAATCAAAATGTTTCTTGTATGGATAGAGTGTAAGATACTAGATGGAGAAAATTCTTTCATTCACCCTTCACCCATTCCAAATATTCCCTTTTTTCTCATGTCAATCATGTCTATCCTAGCCATGATGTCATATTTTGTTTTTTCTATAATATTTATTAATGATACAATAACACTATCAAATATATATTTTTTATATTCATGTCATCTAGAAAATTTCCGTGATACAAATATTTCTAATACATAAATTAAACTAAAATTTATTTTTTCCAATCTACTCTCATAAGGTTTTTGAAAACAAATACCCAAAATAGTGTTAATATATTTTAATTTCTTGAATATTTGATCACTTTTTAGTGAATACCATGTTATGTATTCCCATGAAATGATAATGTACATGATTTCTATTTATGTTGGAAAGGTAAAAAATTTCAATTTCCTAAAAACATAGTCTTTGAAGAATGTTTTAACCTAACTGGGAGTATGTATTATTCAAAAATGGGACACCCGAGCATTATTTTAATGTTATTTCATAAAAAAATTTAGTAAGCATGAACGTTTTTTATTATACCATAAAACAAGGATATCAATGTGAATTATTCACTACTATGAGTATCATACAATGTAACACATGTATCTCACATAAATTTTTGATCTTCGATCAATGGATCCAAATGTACATTAATATTATTATCAAGATGTTTTTGTGTATATATAAGAAAAGAAAACATAATATAATCATTCATAACCATGGGGGTATGTTATAATTTACCAAACTAATTGGACATGTACTATGTGTACTACTATGAATGCCAAAAGGATTTATTCTATCTTTAGATAATGCATGACCTAAGTTTCATAGCCAATTTTCAAATTCAAGATACCCATAATCAATTTTCATGCAATGAGTAGAGTTTGATGGGTGAAGTAGTTTCCCATCATCAAATATTGTATCTATATTCTATGACAATTTTCAAGTGGTTTCCTAGAATCCATATTATCCTATAATCTTTATAATGATAAGAAATTATTATACAACTTTTGAATGACTTTATTCATCTTTCTTATAGAAATTCATGCCAAACTGATAGAATTTTATTAGTGTTTCATAGTTCTTGAGAAAAAATATTTAATCATTATGAAGACATGTATTTTTTCAGATATCATTCCTATTGAACATAGTATTTTTTTAGCATCATATGTTTATCAAGGAAGCTTAATTCCTTTTATCTTCAAATCATTCAGGAGACCATGTACTTATGTAAAAAGAGTGTCACTCTATCTATTGTTACCTTTATAATTATATAACATCAATAAAACTAAAAATGTTATATATTTAATACAATTGGTATAAAATGGCCTCTTAGAAAAATAATATAACTTCTCAAAAAACTTTCGACAATCATAAAGGTCATATCCAATATCCATTTTTATTTCTCCCATATGATCTACATCATAATTTAAAATGTTATACATATAAAATGATCCATAAATAGTTGTATCATCCCAATCAGTATAAACATTTAGTTTCTCCCAATGTTTAGTCTCACATTTATATCTCTAATCTATTCAATGAAAAATCAAATGTTCATCTAACTCTTCCTAACGAATTCTTCTCCTATAAAAATAATATAAACATGGAAATGGGGTTTGAGAAGGGTCATATTCATGCTCTATTATAAAATTCATAAATTCTTTATCTACATTCTCATATGATATTTTCATAAAATTATCACCCATCCATTTTAGATTCACATCCATCATATTAGGAACATATAATATTTGGCTTTTTATAATAAATAATTAAATACATATTTGGTATTCTTAATGAAATGTGAATGTTATTGATACTTCCAATAAGGAGAACGAAACATTTGAATTTTATTACTGATTATTACTAATAGGTATTCATTTTTCAAAATGGTGAAATTAAAAGAAACAAACTACTGAAAACATGTGGATATTAGTCATTGTTCTTGATTTGATGTTTTTTTTTGAAAAAAACGCATCAAATCTAAGATGGTTTGTGAATAATTGCTACGTGGGATTACCATAAGAAGGTAGAGTTGATGTTTATTCATTTATTCACTTGGTACATGGTGGGCCATGTGGTGTTTCAGTGACAAAGTGATTGGGAACCGAATTTGAATATTCTTTTCAGATGATGATAAAATAAACTTCTACACAAGTTGAATATGTGTATTAGTGGGATCAACAAAAATCCTAATCTTGAACTAATGATTGGAGTATAAGATTGACTAAAAGATATCACCTAAAAAAACCAAACCATAATGCAACCAACAAATAGAATAAAATTTTGAAAAACAAAGAGTGAAAATAAGAGTGTTGTTTAAATAAGATGGAAGAAGAAATGTATGTTTTGAATGGGGTCAGTAGGGGAAATATACTTTTATGAGTGAAAATTTACATATTCAGGTAAATATGAATGAAAAACAAGGTGAATTAACCTAATTTATAATATTATTAAACTTTTTATTATGTATTCCCATATTTGGTACCATTCTAATTAGAAGTAATTTTTTAACTGAACACAAGGTTAGTGGTTTGTGTTTAAAAATAACTATCATAGTTGTTCGTGGAAATGAAAATATTAAATAGATATGGTTATTTTCATGTTAATGGAAGAAATTATGAAGAATTGTTTGATTTTTATTCATGAGAGCATAAAGGATACATAGAACTTAATATCTTCTCCCTTGTATTTGATGTTTGATTGAAGACCATGCTCCCAAATTACCTCAAGATCTTGAAGGAGTGGGAAAGATTGGGTGACTGATACTTTTCAGTGGACGAATTTCACGTATGATTAATTAAAAGAAATCTTATATGATTAGACATACAATATCCAATAAAATAATTGAGTAATTGAAATATTACGTGAAATTTGGCCACTGAAAAGTGTTAGTTACCCAAACATGAAATCAAAAGAAAATAATGAAGATGAGAAGAATCTAGTGGCCTGAAAAAGCATGAGATTTGTTGTGAACCATGTGATAACCCCACTTTATGAGGTTTTTCTAAGGAATTCATAGAGTAGCGTGTGATACTAGTACCATATTAGGTATGCATGAGGAAGGTGATGTTCATCAAGGACAATATCACTAGGATAAGAAACTGATAAAGGAGAACAGATGATGTCAACTAAAGATATAAATTTTTAAATAAATAATGTATAAAGATATTAATAAATTTACATGAAGTTATAAAAAATATAATAATAAAATATTTAATAATGACATTCCTATAAATTAGAGAAGAAATATGATCTCCAAATATTTTTCAGGCGGAGAGTATTTTTATAAAATGATTTAAATTAGAAAATAATATCATAAAACGTCTTATGATATCAATGGATGTGATTTTAAAAATAGTCTTTATCTTATTTAATGGAGAACTAGATATAAATTAGAAAAATTCTAATTTAAAATTAGTTTTTATAATTTTTGATGTGGTAATAAATAAATATTTTAACCAATATAAATTAAATTAATATGATATATTTAACAGTTGGATATATTTTAAAACAAGAATAAAATTATATATGTTCTTATTAGATTTTACATATTTTTTCTAAATGTATCAACAATTAAAGTACATAATAACATAAAACAGAAGCTAAAATAAGTTTTCAATTTAAAGGTAGATTCATAAAGAGCAATGGATCAGGGATAGAGGGTATGGGGGATTATATAGAAATGATAGAAAATATACGAACCTATGTTAAGGGAAGGTATAAGTAGATAAATGAAAAATAAACCTAAGGGAGAGGGATAGGGTGAAGAAAGAATGGCTCTAGGTAAGGGAGATTGGGTGGAGAATCATGAAGGTATATCAAGATAAAATAAGATCCCTCACACCATTTAAATCCTTTTGGAAAATTAAAAACATCCATA
This sequence comes from Viscum album, assembly GCA_963277665.1. Classification (NCBI taxonomy): domain Eukaryota; kingdom Viridiplantae; phylum Streptophyta; class Magnoliopsida; order Santalales; family Viscaceae; genus Viscum; species Viscum album. The sequence goes on along the minus strand of OY728161.1, from coordinate 338,492,407 downwards.
GAGAACATAAAAATATTTAAATAATGAATGATCTTGAAGGAAATATCACAAGTAAAATACCGTGGGTTTTGAATGTGTCGATTCGTCCAAGAAGTTTGAGGGCGTGCAACTGTAGAGTTTCAGTTCTACGACTACTTGAATAGTGTAAGTGATGGATTCCTTTACGAGGGTTACATTTAAAAGATCATAAAGGTTTTACCAGTCCTAAATCTTAGTTATGATAAATATGGGTCATTTTTAGTTCATTTTAGTTCTTCCAAAACCGATTTTTATCAGGTATTTTTTGAAAGTGCAAATAAATATAGGTGTTGTCCGCACATTCTATTTTTGTGTTGAGAAACAGTATATTTATTAGCACTCTTTGTAAAGCACTCAATAAACTATATGAAATAAAATAAAAATATTAAACAAATATATATTAAATATGAATAAACAATAAAAAATAAATATTAATTACCATTATTAATGAATAGATAATATTAAATTCATGAATGGTATAAATGAGTGAAATTTAATTACTAAAAAATTCATAGACATCAAAAATATTTAAAAAAAATGAGTTTTATAAATTTTGTAAATTATTAAAGAAAAATAAAAATCAATTTATACTAAAATGAAATTATATATATTAAATATGTACATTATAACCATGTTAAAAACCTTAAATTTCAATGAATAAATGTGTACAAAAAATTTTAAAAATGTGGAAATTAAAGATAAAAATTAAAGAACAAATATTAAAACTGAATAAATTATAAACAAAAGTAAAAAATAAGTAACATTATTAGTGAATAAATAATAATAAATAATATCAAATGAATGAATTCCAATTTTTTTTATAAAATTTTATAATTAAAAAATAGTATATTGAAAAAATATTACAAAAATAAACAAGTGTTATTAATTATATTGGCTGTTAAAGAATTATAAAATAAATATATGTTAAAATGAAACTGAATAAATAATAATTATATATATTAAAAAAATATTAAATAATTAAATATTAATGAATAAAAATGTATAAATAAAAATTAAAAATGGATAATGTTACAAAATTATTAAATAATGAAAAATTTAAAATGAATAAATTAAAAAAAAATTCAAAAAATTAATATTATTAATGAATAAATAATATTAAAATAAATAAAATTGAAAAATAAAAAACAGTAATAAAAAGTTAATATTGAATAAAAATATAAAAATGAATATAATTTAATGATATAAAACATAATATTTATTAAATACATTTTGTTAATAAATTTAATAATTAAATAATTATTAAAAATTGAAGTAAATTACAAAAATATTATGTGTGTGCATTATATATATAAATTTATTAATTACATATATGTATGTGTCAAATTAAGATAATACGTGTTTGATATATGTCAAATTTAAAAACAAATAACATTTTACTAAACATACGTTACTCTATATAATTATTCAATATTTTTAATTAATATTAATTTTTAATGATAAACCAATTTTCTCTAAATATATGACTTATTTAATATAAATATACATATTTCATATTATATAAATCATATTTAAGGAAATATTATATATATTGATATTATATGTATGAATATATTTATATATTAAAAATATTAAATATATTAATGAATAAATAAATCAAAAAACATTATAAATGAATGAATTAAAAAAAATTAAATGAATAATTTTTTAAATAATAAATTATAGCAAAATTAACATTATTAATGAATAAACAATATTAAATGAATGCATTTTAAACATGATTGAAATTTTATTAAAATATTAACTCGTAGAAGAAATATTAAAAAATGAATAAGATATTAATTATATACATTTTTTCTAATCATGGGTTTGTTAAGTGGTACTATGTAAGGAATCCACTCCTTGGAAATAGAACTATCATGAGTTCGATTCCGGCCACACTCAAATTTAGTTGGGGGCTTGAAGTGCATAGGTGGTGGGTTGGGCTTAGAACACGTGTGGTGTGACTCTAACTTATACCTCATTACCCAATAAAACATTTTCTGACTAGGGTTAGTTATGTTCTACCGTATAAGGTTGCCACTCCCTAGAAATGAAACAAGAGTATGTTTGATTCATGCCACACTTGAGTTTAGTTGGGGCTGTGTGGCATGCAAGTGGTGGGTTGGCTCAGTACATGTGCGGTGTAATGCCCACCTATATCTTGTCACCCAGTAAAATGTTTACATATAATGGGTTTATCCAAATATTTGTGTAGTGGGGTTCCCACCTACACCTCATTACCAAATAACATGTTTTTCTGAATAATGGATGGTTAAGTGGGGCCGTGTTTGACGGACAATCTATAGAAATGGACCTGGAAGAGGTTCGAGGCATTCCACACATGAATTTAGTTGGGGCATGCAACACGATGGTGGGGGTCAGCCTCATGATAGGTGTGGTGTGGCATCCACTTATACCTCGTTACCCAATAACAAATTTGTTGGTTATGTGGTACCATGTATGGAGACCCCCCTAGCAATGAAACCAATGCAGGTTTATGTCCTACCACACTCGAACTTAACATGGGGCATATTGCATGTAGGTGGTTGGTTCGGCCTAGGATATGTATGGCGTGTCACCCACCTTTACCTCAATACCAATTAGTCATTTTATTATATATTTTATATAATAGTATATAGATAAAAGATGGTGTTTCTGGTAGAGGCTAGGGTTTTATAGCTGTTATTCAATGGTGATTCCGATGAATTGTTGTAGGGTTTTTTATCATGTCAATCCCAAAGTTTCTTGGGTATATTTGTTTGTATGGTAGCATGGATGATGTCCAGGATATTGTGGGAAATTGTGATTCTCGAAGATCTATTCCATAGGGGACTAGAAATATTGATGAGTATTTTTTTCGATATGCACTTTTTTCCTTAGATCTTCTCATAACTCATAGGGAGAGAGTGATACTGACTGATGTGTGTGGCATGAGTCATATGGTGGTGAAAAAGTCTCATGATGTAATGTTTACTGGAGAGGATATTGTGTGTAGACCAACAATAATCCAAGAATAACATTTGGTTCTTGATATTGGATGCCGGTATAAAGGGGTCTTGGTTTTAGGAAGGAATTCAGTTGATTCCTCTGATCAACAAAATGAGTCTGTTCAGCATACACAGACAGCTATTAAGGATTACTCTATTCATAGGATCCCCATAAAAGCATCATTGGACCATGTTGAAGATAATTTTGATGCCTTCTTGTAACATCTATATTTGGGTAAGAACTCAAAAATTGGTAGGGTTGATCTTCCCAAATGTTAGAATCCATGAAAAATCATAGATCTTGTTCATACGATCTCGTTTATATGGGAGTTTGAGATTTGAAGTGTATTTTTTCACACCCCAAACATTGAAATTCATTTATTTTATTCATTTCTTTATCTTTTATCTTTTTAATGTTGTTTGGGTTGAGTACTGGGTTGGAATTATTATGTTTTTGAGTTTTTCAGTGGCATTTTGGCATGTGCACAGTTTGGGAAATAGTGTGGCTTCACCCAAGTAACAATGCATTTTTTTCGGGGTCCAAAGGTAGGTTTCATAAGTTGAAAATGTTTTAGGAAAACATTAGAAACTATGAGTATGTTTTTTTCTAAATGTATAGTGGAAAACATAAGGTTTGAAAAACTATGCTGTAAAACCATGTGAGATACCCAGATTCTTAAAAATTTGAAATTTCCATTAGGCTATATTATGTTTTAACTCTAAATCAATACCTCACCCTTCTTGGTACGTTTTTTGGGCGTTATAGGGTCCCCAAAACCCTATCCATTTGGTCCTACTCCATCCATGGATTCTCCTACAAGGATCCGACATAATATTCTTGAGTTATTTTCCAATTTCCACTTCCCCTCTCCCCTCTCTCTTGGTTATTGTTTCTTTATTGGAAGGAATCCCTCTCAACCAAACCCTAGGGTTAGGGTAGGATGATCATGGTAAATTTCTTGAATGATAGGATGTGAAGATTGTGCAACAGGCATAGATCTCCCTCCACTAAATGATTTTTTGCATCCACACTTCGTTGAGGTAGGTGATTCCATCTATTTCCATTTTGATGGATTCCATTTTATTCTTGGGTGTTTTTAAATGATATTAAAATGTGTTTATCATATTTTTGGTCTAATTTAATTTCTTTGTATGGTGTTTTCTTATTTTAATTTTTTTTGAAGTGGTTTAAAATGGAGTTTCTTCAAATATATTACATAGATGTACACATAAGGTGTTTTCTGAAATTATGATTAAGTTTGAAGTGAATTTGATCACTTATAGTTTTATTTCACCTTCCTTATGTTTTTATAAATTCTTTTAAATTATAAATCCGTCTTGATGTGTATTTTGGATGCTTTATTATAGTATAGCGGGTTGTGGTAAAAAAATTGGAATGATTCTATTGGTTTTTTAATTTTTATTGTTGACAATGAAATTATGCGACTTGTTGTATTGGTTTAAAGTAAAGTGGTGTTTCTTAAAATGGTTTATGAAAGATTTAATGTAAACAATAAGCATGTAATTAGAATTTTTAACAACCAAGGGTGCACTATGTGTACACGTGGATGGGAAAACAAATGACGATGACACTTACGAGTGATCCCATTTTCCTCAAATGCCATATTGGTTTCTAAATGTTGTGTTAGTTCCATTTTGTAATTTATAAACGTGATTCAATGTATTCTTCAAATCATGGAAAATTTAAAAAATGATACATTTTTAGAGAATGTTGGCATAAAGTCCCGTTTGGAACATTTATTATGCTTTCATGTTTTACTCTTGTTTGGTGATGGTTCTGTAAATGTATTTAAAATTGGAAATCATAAAGGAATTTTAGAATAGTAAACAGGATACTGGTGTTCCATGTTTATTGTAAATGGTCAGGAATAATTCTTATAATGTATTGGAATTGATAATTTTGATAGCCTGATTGGAACATTAGAACACTTTGTACATGAAATGTGGTTTTTAAGTAGAATTTCCCAGTTGGAATCATAGCATGTTTTGAGAAATGTTTTGAATGATTGTGTGATGTGGTGGCTCATTTGGAACTGATAAATATATTTTTGAGAGATGAGAACCCCTGTAAATGATTTACTAATATGGGTTATCACAAAGGCATTATTGGTGTTTGGGGTAGGCAAGTGCGGTGGCGGTAAGTATGGGGAGTAAAGCGTACAAAGGCCTCCTCCTTTCATCATGTATTATTACCATGAGTTTCCTTTGTGTATTTTATAGGACTTATTGATTGTTTATTATCAAACCGGATTAGACGGGTTGGTACCCCATAGATATTTTATAGGCCAAGTGGGATTGTTCCACTGGATTGGTAGTTAGAATGACCTATGAGTTATTGACTATAGAGTTGCACTATATATCGATAGGTGAGTCCAACCCAATTATGTACAGCTATCACTCTAGGGTTGTTTAAGAAATTCCCATGTTTTTGTATTTTTATTTCCGTGTATAGATTTTATTTCACTCGGTTTCTTATTTATGTTTCTTTTTTGTGTTCATCACATCTTGGAAATATTTTCTTTGATTTTTTGGGGTTTTGATTATAAAATGGTAATCAGTTTTGAAATTAGTGATGTAGTGTGTGTTGTTATGAACAAAAATAAATGTTGGGTTTGTTTATTAATATGAAAAAACCTATATATATATATCGAATAGGTATTTGTGGACTATTTTGAGAAAGTAAATGTTTGGATTCTTTTGTTGTTGCCTACTGAGCTATAAAGCTCGCACCCTACTTAAACCATTTGGTGTTGGTAGACCTGATATGTTTTCCATGATCAGGTTTTTTGTTTAGTTTTAATTTGGAGAAGATCATCCATGTGGTCGATGGTGACCAAGAGGTCTTGTAGAGATATTATTGTTGTGGTAATGTTTATTTTTGTATTTAATTTTGTTCAGTTCAGAAATTATTTTATATGAATCAGTTTGTATATATATTTGAGATTAATCCATTCTTGGATCTTCTTCTTCTTTTTTTTATTTGATTCTGGTTTATTAGAAAACATTGTTCCCATAGAGATTAATTTTATTCCAAGAACTAGTTGGAATCCTGTGGGGATCGAGGACACCCTTTGGGTCATTTCTCCGATCGAGTAATATATTGGGTTGGTTGGAATCCTGGCTTAGTTTATGAAAAAATGGTATCAGTGAAGGCCATTATTATTTAGTATTTCAAGTAGTTGGAGATTAGTACTATTGGTACTTTGAATTTAGGAATGTGAAGGGCTTTAGGAACCCTTTCATGTAAACTAGTCAAGGAATTTTTGATTTTTAATTTCTACTTGGTACATGGTCTATAATATATGTCACTTAGTTAGGTTCATACACTAGTTCCTCATTTTGGTAGTTTGGTGAGAGTTGTGTTTTTTTGTTTCAATTTGTCTAAGTGAGATTTTAAAATTAAAATGATTTTTGAAATGAAAATTATTTCTTTAAACTGGATTTAGATTGAAAAGTGATATGAGTTATTAAAAGACAAATTCATTTTTTCACGGGTTTATGGTGAAAATGGAAGAATATAATTTGATATATGATTGAATTTGATGATAGGAAAGTGTTTCTGAGCCTTGGTACTCCTTATGAACATTTCACATGTGATGGTTTGTGTGTGAAGTTATTGTTTTCACTGGTTCATGGATGATACAAGAGAGAGTGGATAAACATAGATATGATAGTTCATAGGATGCCATGAGTGTTTATTTGAAACCAAAGGGTTAGATTGGTTTCTTAATAATAGTTTTTAAAATGGAAAACTATTATCATAATTGGTTTTTTTAATACTTTTTTTTTGAGAATGGTGGGATTTTTTTGATAAAAAATAGATTTTGGTTTTTCCATAATGCCCTTGAAAGAAGGAAAATTTGAAAATTAAATCAAAATCGGGATTATTGAAAAGATTATTTCTATTGTGACTTAATGTGTTTGGCTTGTGAGTCAATTATTTTGTCTTGAGTTGGTCTTTTGGTTGTGTTTTGGTTGGATGTTGATTTTTGGATTTTTTTTCATATTGTTCATAGTATGATGACCAGAAAGAGCCCCAAGGTTTCTATTAGGTCCCATCCAATTTTTGATTATTCTCAATAGTTTCCTATCTTTCATGGTGATAGAAGTCAATTAGAGGAAGTGGAATGGATTGAAGAATTTTAGTGTATCTTCATATTTTTGGGAACTCCCAAATTTGGTAGAGCATGTGTTATCCTGGTCTTGTTTTAGGGTTCAACATTGGATCAAAATAAGGCGATTTCCCCATCATCAATACAAGTTGGGAAGACTTGGAAAATATATAATTCCACTTTCATCCAAAGGATCATACTAAATGAGGTGAAGATGATGAAGGTGGCAGACCTAAAAGATGTTCGGTAGGGTCAGCAATCAATTAATGCTTATGTTGACCACTTCAAATAGTTGGTTTTATTCTCTCTGGAGGCGGCGTCATAGGATCAGTTGAAGGCTCCACTTTTAATTTGGGGTCTTCATCCAAAGATACCATAAAAATTGATCTCATCTGTTGAAACATATTTTGAGAAGTTGGTGGATGAGGTGTTTTTAGCTGAATTGGTTCTTGAGGTAAAACCAATGGTGGTAGATTAACCAGTTTTCTTAATGCTTGTGAAGGTTCCCCATCTAGTGAGGGGGTGTGCCAGAGGAACTTATTTATGAAAAGTATCCTTCGTTGGAACTTTCTTCTCATTCTTTGGACTGTTCTCTTGTGTGCCACCAGTATGGTCGGTTTTGGTATTTGAAGTCATCGTGTCATAATCCTATGATGAATTTCCATCATTGTGGCCATTTGTGTAATATATATAAGTTTTGTACGAATAATTTCCCAAAGAAGATATCTTGATCAGGGGATGATTGATCTTGACTGTGGGGAAGTGGATGCATAAATGATAGGTGCTCCATCTACCCGCCTCAGAGTGAAGTTCACGCACTTTCATGAGATCACCGATGGTATGGGAAAATTTTTCCTAGTTCTTTTCTCTTGTGTTGGGTTATAGAGGTTTGAGGTTTCCTATTGTAATTATTTCTCTTATTGTGATTTTCTCCTTTGATGTAAGAAACTTGGAGGTTATGTTTATCTAAATTTTTCACTTTGAATCATTTTTTCTTCTTTGAGTGTTTTTTCCATTCATGGTCTGGTCTAGGTTTTAGTTGTGCTCATTTGAAGATGCTTGGTTTTTGTGGAATTAATAGTTGTGGTTTAGGTTTGCTGAATAGATCATGTTACTTTCATTAGTTTCTCCTAGTGTTGGGGGTTTGGTTTTTATTTGAAATTTTTCATTCTGGGGGTAGTTTTGTCTTATTCATGCAGTTTTGTTTGGGTTAGTTGTATTGTGAGTTTCATTATTGGGTTGAACCAAATTCATTTCAAGGTGTTAATTGAGTTCTTATGGTGCGAAGAACCCTCTTGTGTTATCTTTTTGTTATTTATTCTGTTTTTTCCTGTATATGAGTTTGGTTGTGACTTTTAGAGTGAAATGTGACCCGAGTATCATGTTTTCTTTTAATTTTGTTTAGGATTGGAATCTAGTTTTGTTTATCATCAATCTGGGAGACCTTTTGGGGGTAGAAAGTGATTCTGTTAGGGATAATTTTAAAACCCAAATATTTGTATTTAATTTAATCTATTCTTTTATTGATCATTGATCTTTTGGTCGAGGTTTGGGTTGAGTTCCTGGTTTTAATTTGTAACTCTTTGACTCTTCAAGAAACATTTTGGCCTATGCACAGCACGAACACATGGTTTAGGAAAATGTGCGGCTTTACATTGATAACCATGTTGCATATTTTGGGATCTAGAGGTACGAAACCTGGGTAATGTATTGTTTATGAAACTATACAAAAACTGTGTGTGAGGTTCCATACACATGGAGAGTGGCTACTGCACAGTTTTGCAGAAATTTTGGGAAACCGTGCAGAAAAACGATGTGAGCAACAAAGAATCTTAAATTTTTGAAATTCCAATTGGGCCCTCTTATGTTTAACCCTAATTTGAGCCCCTTCCTCCTTGGTCGTCTATTGGCATGCGAGAGGCTCCCCAAACCCCTTTTATTTTGGTTCTCTTACCTCTATGGATGATCCTCCAATTATCCAATTTAATATTCTTGAGTTTTTGGCCAATATCCTATTCCCCTATCCCATATCTCTTGGTTCGTGGATCTTTCTTGGCTGTTTTCCCCCTTGGACAAAATTTAGGGTTATGTTTGGTTGATTTTAGTCAATTTCATGAATTTTAGGGTGTCTGGATTCTGCATCAGGCTTGGATATCCATCTTCTGAAGGTTTTGTTATGACCACACTCTATTGACGTAGGTTTTTCCTACTATTTTCTTTTCGATTCATTCCATTTGATTCTTCAATATTTTTAAATCATATAAAAATGTGTTTATCATGTTTTTGGTATGATTTCGTTTCTTGATATGGTGTTTCCATGTTGGCACAAATTGGTGGAATTTTTTTAAAGTGGGGTTTCTTAAAATATATTATATTGATATGAACATAAGGTGTTTTCTAAAATGATAATTATGTTTTAAAGTGAAATAGAGCACTCATGGTGTTATTTATGAATTATAATGTTTTTATAACTTGAATGAAATTATAAATTGGACTTGATATGTTTTTTGGGTGATTCTATATGGTATAGTGGGTTGTGGTAAAATGTTTTGGAAAAATTATACCGGTCATAGAAAGATTATTGTTGATGTTGAAACTATGTGACTTTTTTTGGGTTTATAAGAAATTTTTGTCTCTTAGAAACAGTTTCGGATTGATTTAATGGACACTTTATGTGTGTCATTGGTTGTTGGAACAACAATGGGTGCATGAAGTGCATGCATGGATTGACATCCAAATGATGATGAACCAAATGAGTGATCCCCTTTTTCTTCAAAATGTATCATTGGTTTCTAAATGTTTTATTGGTTCCATTTAATGATTTCTAAAAGTTGATTCTATATATTCTTAAAATCATGGCCCATTTTTAAATTGAGACATGTTTTAGAAAATGTTGGCATAAAGGCTCATTTCTCACATTTCTTATGCTTGTAATTGTTTACTCTAGTATATAAATGGGTTTGTAAATGTATTTTGATTTGGAAATCATAAATGCTCATTTGAAATTGAAAAAATGATTGTTGTGTTCCATGTTGTTTAGGAAATGGTTTAGAATCATTCTTATAATGTATTGGAATTGATAATGATGGTGGTCCGGTTGGCACAATATAAAGATTTAGAAATGAATTATTTGTTTGAAGTATAATTTACCAGTTGGAATCTTAGCATGTTTTGAGATATATTTTGAAAGATGGTTTGATATAATATACCAATTATAAATTTTAAATAATTGTTGTGATACGACCACCCCAATGGAGTTTTTCTTAATATGGGTTATCATATAGAAAGTTTTTGTGTTTGGGGTAGGATTGTGCGATGGTGGAAGGTAAGGTGAGTCACGCATATGAGGGCCTCCTACATTCCCCATATAGTATTATCATGGGCTTCTTTGGTCTATTTTTGAAAGTCGAGTGATAATTCCATATCATCCCCTGTTATATGGGTTGGTACCCTTGGATGTTTTATACAAAATGAGGGATTGTGCCACTAGATTGTTCTTTAGAACGACCAGGGATTTATTGACTATGGAGCTACACCATACACTGACAAGTGAGTCTGACCCGAGTACATCTAGGGATCACTCTAGTGATGTTTAGGAAATGACTATCCTTTAATATATATATTTTCTTGTTTAGATTTAATTATACTTGGTTTCTTGTTTATGTTACATTTTTATGATCAACATAGCGTGGAATTATTTTGTTTGGATTTATTTTTGGGTTTTGGTTATAAAATGGCAATCTATTTTGAAATTAGTGATAGGTGTGTGTTGTTTTGAAAAAAAGGGAATGTTGTGTGTTGTTATTAAAATGAGAAAAACCAATATATATATTGAACTAGTATTTGTGGACAATTTTTGGAAAGGAAATGTATGGATTATTTGGAAGTTGTTTGTTGAGTTAATAATATCATACCATACTTGTACCATTCTATGTTGGAAGACTTGAGCTATTTTTCATATTTTGATTCTAGATTGTGTTTCCTTTGGAGAATGTCGGCCTTTTCATTGGTGTTGACAAAGATGTCACATAGAGATCTTGTTGGCATAGTATCTTTTAGTTTTATATTCAGTTTTATATCATTAATATATTGTTTTTTTGATCAATTTGTATATTTATTTGAGATTCAATTATTCTTGGCTCTTCGGTTTGTTCAGTTGATTTATTTGATCATGGTTTATTTGGTAAAATCACTCCCATAATTATTAATTTAATGCTTGGCCCTAGTTTCCAACTCATGGGGATTGGGGACACCCTTCGGGATCTGTGTCAAAATGAGTTGGATGCCGGGTTGGATGAATGATTGGATTGGTTCAAGACATATTTTTTTAAGTAGAGGTTCATTTTACTATGTGTATCAATCTAATGAAGCTAGGATCTGTGTGTGCTCCTCCTGTTCATTATTTGTGAATCTATTAATGATTTATATCCATTAATTAATGATGGATTTTAATGTGATAACATTCAAGAATTATTTTGAATAGTCTTGGATCTGGTTGCATGATCACAACTGAATTTTATAGAATCCAAAAATTATTTCATGATATTACTACTACCATTGGCATTCTGAATCTCCTAGATAATAAGACAAAACATGTGAGGTATGGACAATTTGTGAGAATACAAGTTGAATATGATTTGAATTATCCTTTTATTAAAAATATGAATCTTACTAATATAACTGATGATATAGAAATTAGTGTTGAGTATAAAAAGTATCCTAAGTTCAGTCAAAATTTAATATCTTTTTCTCATCTAGATGAGAAATGCAAATGGAAAGTATTGGTTTTTGTGGGTTGAAGGGAATACTTCAAATGACTGTGATGGTAAATATAACACCCTAAGGTTTTACAAATAAATTTCATGAAATGAATAAATCCATGAGTCTCTTAATAATGGATTTTTTTAACGATATAGTTATAAACTAGCTGTTAAAAATATTTTTTCTTCTTCTATGATTTGAATTTCAAAAAATGAACATCTACGTTTCAGATCAGTACGTTATTTGGAGTCTAATAAAACCAAATTATTTTTTGGTGAATAGTAACAGACCATTATGAATAGTAACATGACCCTTATGAATAGAAAATATTTTTACATTTTTTTCTTAAGGTTATAATATAAGTATATCTTGATTAGTTTTTAAGTTTATATAAAATCAGTTATAGTTTTAAAATTTTAATTTTTTGAATAAAAAATTGTTTTATTTTAAATTTAAGTAAATCATATTTATAAAATTATTTTCAAACAATTGAGTTCAATTTTGAATTCTACACATTGAAAAATGTTTAGGTTGAATTTTTTGTATTTTTTGAAATAATTGAATTTTTAGGGAAGATTGAAATACTGTAATTTAAAAAATATACTAAATAAATGAATTTCTACATCAGGATTGAGACATGACTGATGTAAATTTCCATTGGATCGAACTAACATGCACTTATTACTTTTTGGGGTCAAATGAATCAAGACTATTAATATTTTTTAGAAAAAATATTAAACTAACATAAATCCCCTCTTCCCCTCCACTATAAATACCACCCTCAACCCCCTATTCCTCTCACACCACTCAAGCCATCATCACTATCTATGTTCTACCAAATACTCTTCCAAAGGATCTTCTCCATGTCCATGACCTTATGCTCTCACCAAAAGTCCAAACCCAAAGTTCTTAAGGAGGATCTCAAGGAGAATAGATCGAGAGGAAAAAATCATCTATTATTTTCATGAGATTTCATTTCAATTCATTTCTTTTCTTTTACTCTATTAACCTAACCTTATCAAAGAGGAATGAAATCTCTAGAATATAATATATTTTTTATTTTATCATTTTTATGGAAAAATTAATCATATTAATTCATCTCCTTCTCTCCTTTTATTCTAAAAATAAGAACATCATCTGTGATGTTCCTGTTTACAAAAATCATGGACTATGTGTCTTCAATTTCCTTTACGTACTTCAAATGTATTTGTAAAACAATTTTAATGGTTGAATAATATTGTAAATTTTATGTTATTAACTCTATTATATTTTATAATTATCTTATATGCATAATATTAATGTTATATGATGAAACATGTTCATGATTATCAAAGAACCGCCAAAATTATCTAATCAAATATCACTAAAGAATGATCTAATGATTCTTCCTCATGACATATAACCAAAATTCAAAAAAAACATTTAGTTATGTGCATTTACATTTTATATACATATTATATCAACTATATTAAGTCTCACTTCAATTATATTCTATTTTCAAGGGGCTTTTCTTTTAAAATCATCTTTTAAAATTCTATTTTTAAAAAATTCAAAAGAAATGTTTTATGAAATTATTCATGTTCTATGATTATATTATGGATTATTATAATTGTTTATGATGATGTTTGGGACCTATATCTCCCTAAAATTAATTGGTTATGTGTATGTTGGAGGTCGTTCGTTTGGTTACTTTAAGTGTAACTGTGATGGTTACACAATAAGGTATTTGTGAGGTTTACATTGTAAGGTTGTTGTGAGGGTTGAAAATTATAATGTAGCAGAGTGGGTTAAAAAATTATTTAAGTAATTCATTAATAAAATATTATCATTCTATTTATTTTCCTTATAATTTGTTGAAATATTTTTAAAATCTCATATTTCACAATGTAAGTATATATGGGTGAGAAGTATTTAATTTTGAAAATTATTTCATACATTTAAAAGTATTCATAGAATAATGTTTTCTTTGCTTATTTTTATATCCCATAAAGAGAAATTTTTTTATAATGACAAGTTTTTATTGAGTTTCAAAGGTTATAATGATGTGTAGGATAGAGAAAAAAACCAAGTTAAATGTAACGATGTTTTTTCAAAGAAATCATGTTTTATATGAAAAGTTTTTTTTATTTTGGGTGAAATGGATACTATTTTGTGTGGTATCAAATTTGTATAAATGTGGAATATTTTGTGTGTATTATATCCCATTTATCTACAAAAATAAACATGAAAGGATCTTCAATGTGAAATAAATTTAGTTCTTGACTAAAATTAATGATTATGCAATGTAATATGTATAGGTCCTTATCGTTGGTATCATATGATGATTTAGAAAAATTTATGTGTTATGATGATGTTAAGAGAATACAAAAAATGATTTTTACACTATGGTTAATTATAAATGTTATAGAATTTAAATATAACCATGTTTTTACGACTAATATATGTTTTTTAGAATGGGTTTCCATAGAATAAATAGGGAAGAAGAAGTGGAAAGGCACCGACAGAATGATATCCTTTTGAATATACCGCCTGGAATGGTAGGGATTGGAACTAAGAAGTTTCTGATAGTAATAGATCAAATCACATATGCAACAAATATAGGTGGAATCCATGAAAGGGAACAACCAGAGTTACTATAATGGAACATGACAATAGTTTAACATTTTATAAGGAAACTCCCTCCAGCTTTCAGGAGATCTTCTGACCCAGTAGTAGCTGAAGGATTGATTAAATCCCATTAAAAGATATTTGACATTATGGTATATTTATATAATCAATATTTAATTCTTCCCATTTATATTTTTTTAGGTGAAACTGATCAGCGGTGGTCAATGGTCAAGAATTTCAGGGATATAGAGGAGATTAGAGCTTTTGTGTGGGATGAATTTAAAATTATTTTCCTTGAAAATTATATTCCAAAGGTAGTAAGATATAGGATGTAGAAAAAATTCACTGAATTTAAGTATAATGAGTAATATTCAGTGGCCATGTATGAAGTGAACTTCACCTAACTAGTGAGTTATGCTCAAAATATTATTCTGGATCTTGATAGAAAAAACAACCGTTTTTACTCATGATTGAAACCAAGATATCAAAGGTCCTTAGATTCTTGTGTGTTCAAAAGTTATGAGAAACATATTTGATGTGATGGAAGGGTAGAAATGGAGTTTTCTGATGATCACATTCACTTTGAAAACAAGGAAAAAAATAGGTCTCGATGGAAAGTGATGGGTATGAATCATTCAATGAAATCTAATGGTAAGAAATTCCAGTTTCCAGTTTGTGAAAAGTGTTGGAAAAAGAACCATGGGGAATTCCTTATTAAAATAGGGAATTTTTTTCAATGTGGTGTGTTTAGAAATATAGCCCAATATTATAATGAAAATGATCCTAAGTATAATCCTAATAAGAAAATTGTAAACTGTTTTAAATGTGATGAGATGTTTCATTATAAAAATGTCTTTCCAAAGGGATATCTAAATGATGCAAAGAAGAAGAACCATAAGTAGAAAGGTGTAGTGAGATACATTGAAACTAGGTCAACAGATGTCAAGACATATAATGAATTTGTATCAGATAACTTGTTTTTTTACTCATATTTTGCTAAATTTTTGTTTTATATGGGGTCTACGTATTCCTTTATTGCTCTGATATTTTCTGGTAAATTTGATATATCACCTAATTAAATGAGACTATGACTGCTTGTTAAAAAACTAGGGGAAATATTATAGAAAAGTGAAATTATAAGAATCTTTATATTATAGAATGTGGAAGGACTTTACCTGAAAACCTTGTTGTTTTCCCTTAGTAGATTTTGATTCCATTCTGCGTATGGATTTAAATTCTATTTATTATGCTAATATTGATTGAAGAGATGAATATGTCATTTTTTCAGAAAGAGATTTTTTATACAATAATGAACTCATACAACTGAAAACATATCTAGGAGCAGAGAAACTGTTGAAATATGGAAATCAGTGTTATCTTGCTCATATTATTGAAAACAAGGGAACTGTTCAGATTAATGATGTGCCAGTACTAAATTAATAGCTTGATTTTTTTCTAATGAGTCACTTGGTGTTATACAAGATCCATAATTTAAATTTAAATTTCACTTAGTTCCTAATGATAAGACAATTTCAAAACCCACTTATCAAATGTATCAAATGGAACTTATTGAATTGAAAAATAAATTGCAGGAGTTACTTGATAAAGGCTACATTCATCCTAGCACTTCACCATGGGGTGACCCTATTTTTCATTAAAAAGAAATATAGTTCCATATGAGTTTACAATTATTATAGATCCCAAAATAAAATCATTGTTGAAAACATGTATCATTTCCCTCATATAAATAAATTTTTTGATCAGCTCCAGGGAGCACAATATTTTTCAATGGTTGACCTGAGGTTGGGGTACCATAAGTTGAAATTAAAGGAAGAAGATATCATGAAGACTAAATTTCATACTAAATATGGGAATTATTAATTTTTTGTTATGTTTTTTGGTTTAACTAATTCACCTGATGTATTCCTGGATATTATGAAAAAAATATTTCATGAGTTCTTGGATAATAGTTGATAATGCCAAAAAAATTGTTTAATGAATGGCCAAGACCCACAAATATAACTGAGATTCTTAGTTTCTTTGGTTTGGTAGGTTATTACCAAAGGATTAATGAAATCATCACACAATTATCTAGTCTACTGACTCTGTTAATGTGAAAAGGGGTTAAATTTTCTTGGATAGAAGAATGTGATGTTTTTTTTCAAGAAATGAAGGAGTGATTGCTGAATGAACCTGTTTTGGCCTTATCTTCTAGAAATGGTTAATTTTTCATCTACAGTGATTCCTCATCAATGGGACTTGGTTTCTTTTGATGAAATATGATCTGGTATTTTATTATGCTTCAGGACAACATTAATATAAGGACTTTAATTATACCATGCATGATTTGGAATTAACAATTGTGGTTTTTGTTTTCAAAATTTTTAGGTATCATTTATACGTATCCAAATTATAAATATATATTGACCATAAAATATAGAAGTATATATTCACTTAGAAATAATTAAACATGATGTATAGACAATGGGTTGGACTAATAAAGAATTATTATTACCCAACCAATTACCATCCTAGAAAATAAAATAACATGGTGTATTTCTTGATTTTAAAACATCATGCATCATTAACCATGATACATTTGGATCATGATCAAATGATTAATAAATTGACTGATTTTGGTTTTGAAGTTGTTGGTGCATGAAAAACCTATATTTCGTTTTTTGTTTCTGTGCAATCATCATTATCATATAGAATTAAGAAAGAACAGAAGGATGACTGTGAGCTATAGAAAAATTTAGAATTTGTTAAAATGGGTATGTTTCCAAAATTTCAACTTGATAAATATTGTGTTTTATGATTTAGAAAAATATTGGGTGTGCCTTTTAAATCATAGATAAATAAAGAACTATTGTCAAAATATCATAGTTATTTGTTTTTAGTTTGTCCTAGTAGGATAAATATGTACAAAGACCTTCAAAAGTATTATTGGTGGGATGGAATAAAAAGACACATTGTAGAATTTACTATTAAATGTTTGAAATCTCAACAGTTTAAAGAATAGTGGAAGTTACCAATGGTGATTCTTAAACCGTTACCAGTTCCATAGTGTAAATGGTAAAAATATATCCACAGACTTTATTATGGGACTACGAATGACTTCATGAGGTAACAATTTAATCTGCGTTTTTATGGACCGAATAACTAAATCTACAAATTCGTTTCCTATTCAGGATACAATGTCTTTTGATATGCTTTCTCGATTATTTTATAAAGAGGTTGTGAGGTTACATGGAGTAACACTTTCTATTTTATATGACCGAGATCCAAGGTTCACTTCAATTTTTGGAAGGTCCTTCAGAAGTCATTAGGCACGAAATTAAATATCATTATAACTTTTCATCCTCAATCATATGGGAAGTCAGAAAGAATGAATATAGACTTTTGGGGATATGATTTTATATTGTAAATGAAATAATAGGGATGTTGGGATCAACATCTTTCTTTAGTTGATTTTTCTGATAATAACTATTTTCATTCCAGAACACAGATGGAACTTTTTGTGGCATTGTATTGGAAGCTATGTCGAACTCCATATTTTTGGGATGATGTCAGGAAAATGATGTTTATGGGACTCGAATTAGTAGGGAAAGTGGCTAAAAAAATGAATATGGACTAACAACATGTTAGAAAATCTTAGATTAGGAAGAAAATTTGTGCAAACAACAGGAGGAATGAATTTTATTTTGTGGTGTGTGATCATGTATTTATTATAATCTCACAATAGAAAATATTTATGCATTTTGGTAGAAAGGAAATCTAAGTACATAGTTCATTGGACCTTATGAAATCCTATAAAAAGTTAGACCAGTCACCAATTAAGTAGATTTTCCACTGAGTTTTTCTTATGTACACAATGTTTTTCATGTTTTGATGTCGAGGAAGTATGTTCTAGATTCATCTCAGGTCTTGACCCTAGAAGAAGTTCAACAGGAAGATAAAATTTCTTATGAAGAGAAACCTATTTAGATTCTTGGTCATAGAAATAAATTATTGCGAAATATATTTATCCACTAGGTAATGGTATTATGGAGGAACAACACGGTTGAAGAAGCAATGTGGGAATATAAAAATTCCATGAGGGTAAGGTACCCTCATTTATTAAATAAGTAAATAAAATTGTGAGGACATAAATTCCGTAAGGTGGATTGAATATAACACCCCAAGGTTTTACAAATAAATTTAATATAATGGATGAAACACTATCTATTTTCATAATGGAACTTTTTTAAGGAAATAGTTATAAACAAGACATTAAACATAATTTTTCTGCTTTTCAGATTTGAATTTTGAAAAATAGTCATCTACGTTTGTGATCAGTAAGTTATTTGGAGTCTGATAAAACCAACTTGTTTTATAGTGAATAGTAACACACAATTGTGAATATGAATATGAAAAGTAATATGACTCTTATGAATATTAAATATTTTTAATTTTTTTAAGTTATAATACAAGAAGATCTTTATTAATTTTTCATGGTGATATAAAATTAGTTATAGTTTTAAAATTGTTATTTTTGGAAAAAAATATGATTTTATTTTAAAATTAAATTAATCATATATATTTAAAATAAAATTCAAAAAACGGATTTCATATTTGAATTCTAAGTATTGAAAAATGGATGGGGTGAATTTTAAGGAGTTTTTAAAAAAACATGAATTTTGGTGAAGAGCGAAATACGGTAATTAACAAAATATGCTAAATAAATCAATTTCTGCATCATTCTTGAATCATGGATGATATAAATTGCCATTGGTTTAAAATCACATGAACATGTTAATATTTTGGGAAAAATTATTCAATAATATTCATAGTATTTTGAAAAAATATTAAAATAATGATTAAACTTATATAAAACCCAACCTCCCCTCCACTATAAATGCCATTTTCACCCTCTCCCTCTTCCTTACACACCACTCAAGCCTTGATACTCGTATACGTTATATTAAATAATCTTTAAAATTATCTTCCCCACTTCCTAGAACTTCTGGTCTCACCAAAAGGCCAATCCCAAAGGGCTTAAGGAGGATCTCAAGGAGAAGATATCAAGAGGTAACAATCCTCTTTTATTTTTATGTGATTTCATTTCAATTTTTTTTTCATATACGTTCTTATCCTCCCCTTGTCCAAGAGGAATGAAATATCCAAAATCTTATATATTCTGGATGTTATCATGTTTATTAAAAAATTCATCAATTTAGTTCTTCTCCTTCCCCCCTCTTATTATAAAAATAAGAACACCATTCACGATGTTCCAATTTTCCCAAATTTTGGATGATGTGTTTTCAATTTTATTTAATTCTTTAAAATATATTTGTAAAACCATTTAAATGGATAAATAAGATTTTAAATTTTATTATATGGCCTTTATTATGTTCTGTAATTAACATAATTTCATAACATTAAGTGTATATGATGAAAAATTTGGTGATTATTAAAGAACCGCAAAAAATAATCTCAACAGATATCACTAAAGATATATCTAATGATTGATCATCATGATATATATCCAAAATGATTTAAGGAATCATTTAATATTCTGGAGAAATATGAAAACCATTTAATTCCACTTTTTAATTTCTTTTTCATATGAGAAGATGTATCAAATACAAACTAGCCATGGAAATCATGTAAAGAACTCATCTGAAACAATGGAAGGAACAAAAAAATCATAATTAAAGGGAGAAATTATGTTATGAAATGATCATATAAGGTGTTATAAACATTAATATGTTTATAAAATATATTAATAAAACTATTATAACCACTATAAAAGAGGTTTAAACACATTTGAAGTAAGATGAACCCTAGGTAAGGGAATTCTTAACCCGATTTCCATTCTTTGTGTTATCCTTCTACTTCATTATTTATGTTGTATTAAAATTGTTTGTGTGATGAATTTTTTTATATTATATTTAATTATGTATATTTATAGTTTATATACATATTTTTAACACTGCATTAAGTCTCACATCAATTATATGATATTGGAAAGTCTATTTTCTTTTAAAATCATTTGAAAATTCTGTTTTACAATATTCAAAAGAAATGTTCTTATGTAATTATTCATGTTATATGATTTTGTTCTGGTTCTTGGAAATTATTTATGATGAAGGGTGGGGCTTATATCTCCCTCCAATTCATTGGGTATGTTTATGTTTGAGTTATGATGTATGGTTATAACTAGTTAAACTGTGTTGGTTACATAGTAAGGTAGTCGTGTGAGTTACATTTTAAGGTAGTTGTGAGGGTTACTAATTATTATGTAGCTGAGGGGGTTACAAGATTATGTATGTAATTACCCAAGATAACCTTATTATTATATTTATGTTCTTTATGATTTGTGTAAATATCATGTAAATATCATGTTTCACAAAGTATATATGAGTGACATGTATGCATTTTTGAAAATGATTTCATATGTTTACAAGTATTCATGGGGTGATGTTTTATTTACTTATTTTTATATCACTTACTGATATTTTTGTTCTTTTACCATGTTTTTAAATTATTTTCACATGTTTTAAAGATAGTTATGATAAATAAGGAATATACATTAAATGTTATGATGTTTTGTCAAAGAAATCATGTTTTATTTGATAAGATTTATATTTTGGAAGAAATGAATTTTGTTTTCTAGTATCTGCTATGTATAAACGTGGAATGTTATGTATGTATTATATCCTTATTATATAAAACTATAAACATAAAAATATCCTCAATGTGTATTCAATTGATTTCTTGACTAAAATTCCAGATTATGTAATCTAATAAGGTTGGGTCATTATAGTAATGGTAAAAGGAATTTACCAAGGATGCATGGTACGTCAGTACCTCGGAATCTGAGAAAGTAATAAGATGAATATCTAGATAAGAATACCTCAAATAAATGGATCATAATATAAAAAAATAAATTGTTGGTGGTGAATTCGGAGTAGGAAGGAATATCACTAGCTATTAATAGTTTACTTTCCATGCAAGAACAGAAGGTTGGGAATGTTATTTGTGAGCCTGCTGCTAGAAATATGAAATCGGATTGTAGGCGCAATGATATTCCATCTAAACCAATTTAGTAGGCCATCCAGACTAATTTTATTATCATTAAATTCACTAGTCATGATGGAATTCACCCTGGTGTGGTTCTTTAGTCTGTAGATGAGGTTGTTGGTGTTGTGTTTGGGTGTTCTCCTTCAGCAAATGACGAGGAAGGTCTTCTTGTGAAACCGTTGAATAAAAATATTTCAGGGCATGTTCTACATGAATGTAGGACCTAGAAATATGATTTTCATTATAGTGTGTATTATCTTGAAGATATTTAGATTGTGTTCAGTTATTCTGGAATGTTTGGAAAATGGGGTAATGTTTCAGATGATGGAAGTGATAAGGAAAAGTAGATGGCTCTGCGGGACACCAATCATCTTAGATCTATAGGTAGCATTGATCTGGTTTATATTATAGATGTTATTTTAAATTGAAAGGTTAAGATGGTTAGTAGTGATGGTTTTACATCGGTTCATCCAAAAATATGTTCATGGAAGGATTATTTTAGTCTGCCCAAGAATTTTTCTACCAATTCACAATCCCTAGAATCAAAGATCCATCTCACACCAGAGTAGGATATGTCCAAGAAGGGGATACTTGGGATCCTAAATCAAATAAATTCATAGTCATAGTCGGAAACTAATAATGATGATTCGGATTCTAATTATGATTACAGGGATATATTCCAAGTTTTCTTGATCCATAATTTCCATAATAGGATGAGGAAATTTCTCTTTGTATAACTCTATATATTTTCCTACTTACTTGTCATCTCTTTCTATCACATTTAATAAATGGTTAAAAGATTCAGTATCTAGATTAACCTTTTTGATGATATATTAATAAATAAAAATATAAAATGATAATATTATCAATTTATATTTTTATGTTTATCTATATAAAATTGAATTAATTTTGTATTGGTATACATGTGAAATTATTGTAAGACATATTAAGTGTAAAAAATTTAGTCAATTTTTTATTTAATTATTAAATATTTATTATTTGATATATATGTCAAATTGAAAAAATGACATTGATAAATCCAAATGTCTTAATTAGTAATTTTTTTTTCTAATTCATCATAAATATATTTAAATAAATTAATAAATTATTTTTCATAAGTACATGACATATAAATTTATATGATTTATAATACATGTTTCATATAATATAAATAAAATTTATGAAATTTATATACATTACATATATACTTGTTATTTTACAGGACATTTTTAACTAAATGTCTTATATATCAAGTAAAAATGAATATTTAGTCATATATAAATCATATTTAATAAAATATGTTTTATTTTTAATAATATAAATATATTTATATATTAATATTATATTATTTAGGACATATTTTTTAATGAAATATACCCTTTATCAATGCTAAATAAAAGAGCTAATAAATAGTATCATTTATCCGCACTTTTTTATAGTGCTGGTAAATGCTATCACTATTTATTATATGTTTTTTAGTAGTGTGTAATTTCCTTATCCAAAGCCACTCAATTTTATACATATAATTTTATTTACAAAATGAAAATAATTTTTACCTCATTTTAAAATTCAAACCACTTCCCCAAATATTTAACCATTGAAATATTATCAGAAAACCAATAAAAGTTTTCACTCGCCTAAGAAAATTTCTCCTGCATAATAAGTGGATTTGATTTTTATATGTTATTTCCAGTAATATTACCAATTTTTCTCCAACACTGAGAACCATTTACTCCACATTACTTCCTTTATTATGGTTACATAATAATTTTATCTTCTGAATAATTCATCCAAAAATTCTCTTATGGATTCTAAAAAAATTCTAATTTCTATCCACTATTGTTCTTTCTTATAAGGGTTTCACTGATGATTACACATTTTAGTGTATATACTTTAGGTTCATTTACATTGTGAACACACATATGAATCTTCTATATCTTCTTCTTTGAACATCATTTACATCAATTATTGACAACAACTGATAAAAAATATAATATCCCATCATTATCAACTGATGGGGTCTTCAATATTTTGGAATATAACATTTTAGTAGAAAACATGAATCACGTAATAGTTTCCCAAACATAGATGAAAAAAAGGAATGCACAATATTTTTTTTTGGAAGTAAAGAAATAAAATAATTTTTTGATAGGACATTTTTTAGTGAAAAGGAAGGTGTTAAAAAATTTAAATGAAAATCATATAGAACTAAAAACATTTAGCCATGTGAGTTATACTATAAAAGATGTCCAGATATAAGGTGAGTCCCTAAATATATAATGAAAATAGTCTATTTTCATGGATCTTATCCTAGAATAAGTGTAAACACTTATCACTTCATATTTGTGTAGTTATCAAATATATAATTATAGGTATAATTTTTTTTCTTGGATCACCAGATATGTGATATGTTTTAAAAAAATACAATTATAAATGCATTGGCATACCAAACTCAATATTTCAAAAACATTAAACATTTTAGTAGATTCACTACATATAAATTTTAAAAACCCCTACCCATGAAATATTAATTATTTCTAAAAAAATAGTAGTTAATTAGAAATTAAATAAGAAATGTTTTTTTAACACATTATCAATGTATAAAAAGGAATTAAACTATTTATTTTAGTGTATCATATTTATCCTCTATGTTATAATAGATGAAAACATTCAACATAAAAAAAACTCCATTTTCATCATCATCTTTTGTGGAAGTTTAATGATGGATATTAATATTCTCAACTCTATAAAGATTCTTTACTCTAAAAATCCACACCATAATCTTTAATCAAATTTTTTATTAAAAGGTGTCTTTATATCTTAAAAAAATTTCATATCATTAGTATTCAATAATATATAGGTCGACACTATCCAAATTAGTATTATAAATCAATATGAAATATTTTCAAAAAATCCTAAAAATATCTTTATTCGGATGAAATATTAAAATTCAGTTTTGAACCAAAATTATCCAAAACACAATGTGATATTTTTCACAAAAAACATGGTTCCTTTACTCAAACATATACTTAAAGAACGATCTGTAAAATATCTTATTCATCATGATTTTTTTATCAATCCTATTTTTTGGAAATCATATCTATTATGAATCATAGTGTTGTCATTAAATTTTAATGTATAGTTTACCATTAGAATAATGATCACATTCACACCCTTCACTATAAGGACACCTAATATTAAAAAATATTCATATAAATATCTTTCTTCATCATGACTTGATTCTACAATGAAGTTTCATTTTCTTTTACTCATTTGGTCACATGGACTAAAATGAATTTAGAATAATGGAGGAAATTACATTTTTTTGTTATATTTATTATGGATTATACAATGTGGTTTCCTTTTCTATTAAATTCTATTATCTTATATCCACATTTAAAAATAAGACATAAAACATCAAAATAACCAATATTTTAAAAAATGCCATTTTTTTGAAATATTGTAAATAAAATTTCCTCAAATCTAGAATTACTACTTTTATCAAATCAATTTCACAAATTTTTTGGATAAAATACATATCAATTTCACAGTTGAAAAAAACATCAATCATCAAATAATGCTTATAATGTCTTTATCCTTTTACCCATTCAATTATCATTTAATCAATTTTAAAAAAAATTTGGGGTTAAATGGTAACTAGTATAAGGATTCAATTTGAAACAATAAAACCAAAGCATCGAGAAACCAAAAAAATTCCAATCCAATTTCAAAATTCAGAATTAAAAAGAAGTAATGGAAATGGGAAAGAGGCGGTGGCATTGGTGGCGGCAGCAACAATGACAGAGGTGATAGTTGTTGTAGTATGTTTCAGCCACAGAGGTAAGGCTCAATGTTGGTGGTGGTAAGGCTTCACGAAATCTTGAAGATGAGAGAGAATGAGACTCTATTAGGGTTATCTTTTTTACATCGGGGAATAATTTTATCAGAACATTCAAAATTTCTCTTATAAAGGGTAGTTTTATCAACTCTAAAATTGAAATCACAGATAAAACAACTCTTTATCAGCGTTTTTAGTGCTGATAAAGATGCACCATTATTCAGGATAAAAATAGATGATAGAATGTTTCTTTATCAGTGCTAAAAAGTGCTGATAAAGAACTAATCTTACTAATTTATTTATATTATAATATATATTTATAAAATTATATATATAATGTATATATTATTTTATAATAATAATAATAATAAATATATAGATATTTACTTATAATTATATATATAATAAATATATTTTTAAATATTTATAAATATTCTAATAATTATAAATTATAAATACAATAAATATATTTAATATAATTTTATAAGTATTAAAATAAAAATATATTTATTTATAAATATAATTATAAATAAATATATTTATTATATTTAAATAATTTTAAAATAATAATTAATATATTTATTATATTTATAATTTTATAATTATATATAAAAATATATTTATTATAATTTTATAACTATTTAAATATATCAATATATTTATAATTATAAATATAAATATTTTTATGGATTTATAAATATTTTTATTTATTTAAATATATGTGTAAATATTTATAAATATATTTATATAAATATATATTTTTAAAATTATATATATAATAAATATATTTATTATAATTTTATAATTATTAATATATATATATATATATTTATTTATATTTATAATTATAATTATATATATATATTTATAGTTATAATTTTAAATAAATATATTATAAATATTTGAAGGTAATTATAAAAATATTTATAAAAATATTTACTATTATATAAATATATATTTATAAATTTATAATAAATGTATTTATTGTAATTTTTTAATTATTTAAATATATATATAGTAATGATTTTAATTATAAACAAATATATATATATATATATACATGAAATGGTGTGAACTATGTATTTATATATATATATATAATTATAATTATAAATATAAATAAATATATTTAAAAGTATTTCTACATGATTGTAAATATATTAATATTATTATACCTCATGGCCCACACCTCGTTTTTCAAATTTATAAAATTATACATATTTATGTCAATATATAAATATATATAATTATAAATATAATTAAGATATTTATTATTTAAATATATTTGTTATATTATTTATAATTATTTAAATATATTTAATTATTTATGTTTATAATTATAAATAAATATATTCAAACATTATTTATATATAATTAAAAAATATAATTATAAATATAATAAATATATTTAGTATTCTAATATCATTATTTTAATTTTATAATTATTTATGAGGCCATAATAAGTTCATGGGTATAACATGAATGAATCTTACCTAGTAATGTGTAGATCATAAAAAAAGTGTTATCACATATATGGAAAGCATGAATAATAATGGGGTGAATATATAAATTAACATTCATGATGAATACATAACATATGCACATGTCATCATAATATAGGTAAATATTTGGAACATTGTAATCTACAAGAATGTCCATAAATAATATTATGATAATAAAAGGTCAATTATACTCACGCATCAATATATGAGCAAAAATAATGACAATAATATCCATGGAGGGTTTTTATCTCTATTATCTTGAGGGATGACTTTGACAATCTGATCCCAAGAGAAAAAGTTGAACATGAAATCGTTGGTCATTTCAATATGTTTGCAGCATGTGGTGCAAGACAAAACCAATCTGAACCAACTTATAGATAAATTCCTAAAAGACATCATATTGGTTTGATACAAGATATCGAACATTTTTGGAAGGGTATCCCAATTGGATGGGTCTTAATCGGTGATGCGAGGAGGGGTGCTGGTGTCCTTCTTCTTCAAAGGAACTATAGGGGTGATGTTATGCTGGTGACAATTTTTGTTTGCAGGAAAAGTCAGAGTCGACCTCGGATCAATCGACAACAACGAAATTGGATGAGTGGCATAGGTCGATCTATGATACAAGATCGTGTTGAGAGGTGTGAAATAACCTATGGATGGTGTTTCTTAACAGAGGTTTGGATTCGATGACTGGTAGCTGAAGATGGGGGATGGCGGTGACGGTGTTATGTGGATTTGATTCTGGTGGGGGCGGTGGTGGTGGTTTGTTGGTGTGGCGAGGGGGTTTTGGGTTACTGGTGGCTTTGACTAGAACGATCATGGTGTCTTGGAGGAACCCATTGGCATGAGTTTATAGCTTCATGTGGGATCTTGGTGGAGTCGAGCATCTCAGTAGGCAGATGTCATGGCGGTGGCGCGTAGCTGTGTGTCGGTGAAAACGATGACCGTGATATGACCTTGGGACATGGTTTTCCACAGGATGTGTTCCTCAGGTCATGTTTCTAGGGCTGGTTACAGACAACTGATGTGCTTGATTGATGATGTCATGTGTTTGTAGGGGCCTTGTTGACCTCGGAATGAGGGTGTCAGCAATACATGGATGAAAGAGGTTAATGGGAGGTCCAATGAGCCATGGGATGACCTGTTGGGATTATGGACCTTTTATCACGGGTTGTTCAATTTTGGGGTATTACTTCGCATTAATTATTTTTTTCATAGAATATTTTTACTCTCTTTATTTATGGTGGCATTTTTTTCCACCTTTTCATTTGGTGGTTCTCATGCCGCATGTATTGTGTTGTTTTTTACATTATTTTTCTTAATAAATTTTTAGGAATGAGTAGCTGCTCAGATCCTAAATCTTATGACTATATATATATATATTGAACAAATTCTTTAGAGGCATATATATTTTTAATCATATATATTTATGTGTTTATAATTATAATTATAAATAAATATATTTAAATAGTATTTACATATAATAATAAATATAATAAATATATTTATTATTTTAAAAAATAATTTTAATTGTATAATTATATATATATATATATATATATTTATAGTATTGTAATTAATTTCACAATAAATTATATATATTATATTTATTAAAAAATATATATTAGTATTTCATAATTATTTTCATTATAAACATGCATTTTTTTTAATTAATGTATATAAATAAAAATTACTTTTGATTATAAATATAATAATTATATATATATTAATAATATTTCTCATTAAAAACATTTATCAACACTTATAAAGATATCCATTATTAGTGATAAAAGACACTCATAATGTATATAGCTCTATCAGTTCATTTCGTAGTGTTGATAAACATCTCTTTAATCAATGATTTTAATTAGCACTGAAAAAGGTATGGCTTTTATACGTTCATTCTATTTAGCATTAATAATAGTAAGCACAACCCTTGCGCTGAATTGTGGTGGTGAACGAGAAACCAAATATACTTTTTTACATGATTTGTTTTCAAAAATATAATAATGAAAGAACGAGATAACAAAGATCCCAAGAAAACTAAAATATGATAACACAAATATTATAAAAATCTATTTTCAATTATAAGGATTCTAAAATTCCATGAAAATTATGAAAAAATACCTTAAATGACATATAAATAGTTGAATACAACATATATGAATTGTATATAATATCATCTAATGAAAATTCTATACACAAAAAGAGAATACTAGAAACTCCCTCACACTTAATTCACCTAACGGCACCGTATGTGAATATATTTAAATGACATAATAATTTACATATATAAAAATTGGACAAGCTTAGCTAAAATTTCCTACCTAATATGAATTTAATTGATTTTATTGTAAATTATTCAAGAAGGTACATGTGTGCTGGTGTCTAAATGTCTCAATTTATGTGTTGTAAAAAGGGATCGAGCCTAGAAAGTAGTTGATGCGTTATCCAGTTATTATCATGTTGGATGAATTGAAGTATCCTGATATGTGTAAATATGAGGTATATGCTAAATCTAGGACTCCATGATAGTCTAAACAAAGTTGGAATATGTGAGGTGTAAAGGATGGCATATTGGATCATTATTAGGGTTGTGCATTATTAATCATCCATTTGAGTGTTAATTTATCTGTGGTATTTTATGATTAAGATTCCATACACATTTAAGAGAGATAATTATGATATATATTCTCTTGGTAATTGTGAGGGAGTATGTACCAAATTTTACCCTTAGTGAGGCTCTTATATTTTCCCATGGTTTTTTATCGCTTTATTTTAGTATTTTTCACATTATATTTTGTGTTATTTATTTCTATATTTTTTCACATTATTTTATCTGGTAATTATCACCACACTAGTGGACCAATAATTTTAGATATGAGAAAATGGTATTAGAGGAAGGTTTCAACTGGGTGTTGTTCACATTTTTTGTTTGGGTAATAATAATTTTTGTAAGTTTCAGTATTCACTGTAATTGAAACTGTGGAATATATTTCACATCACTAAATAATTATTGAAACTGTTAAATACATTTTTGTGAAACAGATAATGTTCTAGAGTGATGTCATGTCCCACTAGAAGTGAAATTCAAGGACAAAATATTGAATGTGAATAATTTCTTATCATGAAAAATAAATATGCAAGCAGTGTTCCAAAAGAATAATTGTCAACATATGATTGGTAAAATACCATAAGGTGTGATGGTGGAGTGTGGTTCTAGTGGTAGCCATAATCATGACATAGAAAAAAATTTGGTGAGTACTTCTAGAAGTGACGATGACTGCTTGAGGTATACTACATCTGAATGATGTATGGATAATAGATTCGGGTGAATCAAGGAACATGAAATTTCTCTAGTAATGGTTTAATTAGTATGAAACTATCTCATAAGGACTCATGTACATGGTTAATGATCACACCATAAATATTTTTAGAGTTGATACCACTGAACCGAACATGCATGATGATATTTTTTGAACCATCCAAGGAGTATTCAATGTAACGGACATGAAGAAGAACATAATTTCATTGGGATAATTTAATGACATTTTATGCAACACTTTAGAATGAGAATAGAGCGAGGATAATTGTAAAAGATGCACTTATAGAGTTGAAGTCAGAGAATATATGAAATAACCTATACATGCTTATGGGTTAAATTTATAAGGAGGTAGAAATAGTTTTCACATCAACTACCTCGATGGATTTGTTGATAAAATCATTACATTGGAAGCTTGGTCATTTATCTGATAAAGTATAGAAGATTATTTCTGATCATAAGTTGTTTCATGGGATTATAAAGGCATCCTTACCAATCAGTGAGCATTGTGTTTTTAGAAAGAAACATAGGTTAGTGTTCTATACAACATCAAGGAGAAGAAATGTGATCTTAGAGTTTATTCATTCTGACATTTGACAATCACTGGTTATATCCCTAAGGGAAAAAATATACATTATATCATTAATTTATAATTATTAAAGGATATTTCAGGTATACCCAATCGAAAAAAATAAATGTTTTTAATGTATTCAAAACATTCAATGAATTGAAGGAACATTAATATGAAAAAAAGATCAAGTGTCTGAGGACTGAAAATGGTAGAGAATACACAAGTGAGGATTCTAATAATATTTTCAATGGGAAAGAACCAAAAGATAGTTCAAGGTGGCATAAAATCCTTAATAGAATATATAGTTAGATCATATGAACATAACATTATTAGAGAGAACATTAGAAATGTTGAATACTAAAACAATTATCCAAACATTCTATGTAAATGTAGTGAACACCGCCTATTATATAATCAAAGGATCTCCTTCAATGGTGATTGATCTAAAAACCCCGATGGAGATGTGGACTCATAAACCAACTAAATATTATTTGTTACATTATTTTGTAAGTCAGGTATATTCATTGTTTAATTACTAGAAAATATCCAAGATGGATTCTAGGTTGAGGAAATATAACTTCTTGTAATATGCTAATGGTTTAATGGGGTTTCACTTATGGGACCCCATTTCCCAAAAACTCATCATCATAAAACATGCCATTTTTTTAGAATATTAGGTGAGAATAATGGTTGATAAAGACATGATGATCAAATATCAATTGAGCCTATACAATGAAATTCATATCTAGATAAAACATAATCAATATAAAACATATACTATGCCACTAAGAGGAATATTGTGTACTTATTATTTATGGAGATTGGAGAACCATATAATTTTGTGGGGGTGACCCTTAGTATAGTTGTATCCTCTGGGATGGTGGTAATGCAATAGGAATTTAAAGTCTTTCACAAGAAAAGCACTTTGGATCTTATTTCATTATCTCATTGGAGGATTTATATAGAATACAAATGGATCATTAAGATCAAGAAACATGGAATGGACCATGTAGAAATATTTCATGAAAGATAGGTGGTCAAAGGAAATTCTTAGCAGGAAGGTATTGGTTTCAATGAAATATTTTCTCTTTTGGTCAGACAAATGGTTGTTTGGATAGTCTTAAAGATGTGTTTTATATATAGTTTACATACAGAGCATCAATATGGGATGACTAATTTTCTCCACGGTGATCTTGATGAAGTGATCTATATTCTCTAACTAGAAGGTTTTTCAGAATAAGGCAAAGAGAGCATGGTTTTTTGGTTAAAAATGTCTCATTATTATCTCAATAAGGCATCTAGGTGTTGGTATAACAAATTTTATTCCACTATCATGAGTCTTGCATACAGAATAATTTGTTTATATCATTGTGCATTTTTATGGTGTTTGGATGGTAATGATTTTAACATTATTATATTTAATGGGGAATACATATTTGTTTTAGGCCCCAATAATGATCAGATATAGAATATAATGGCACAATTATATAAGGAGTTTGATATGAAGGACTTGGGACTAGAAAAGAATTCTTGGGTTGTATATTTATTAAGACAATAACAATGGGAAAATTTGTCTATGATAGAATAATTAATTGAGAAAATTCATGAAATGATTCAACTTGAAAGAATGTAAGATGATATCTACCCACACTCTTGTTAATTTAATATTATTCTCTATGATGATTCATAATAGTGATACAGAGATGGTCGAGATGTCTCAATTACTATATGCATCAGTGGTGGAGAGTTTGATGGTCTCTATGGTTTTAAATATACCATACATTTCTCATGAAGTAGGATTAGTTATTTAGTACATAGTGAATTTATGATGAGAGAAAGGAACACAGTGAAGAGGGTCCTAAAATACATAAAAGATATTTTAGATATTGAATTATGTTATGGAGAATCATATTTTATTTTAGAGGATATGTTGATTTAGATTTTTCAAGTGATTCTGATTACAAGAAATCCACTATTAGTAATGTGTTTACTTTTGTAGGAGGAATTATGGGATGCATTTCAAACTTATAGTTATTTGTGGTTTTATCCATTATGGAGGTAGATTATATAGAAAAAACATAGTATTTAAAAGAGATTATTTGGATAAGATGTTAATTGGAAGATATTGAGAACATACAAGATATTATATCTTTTTTTTGTGAAATTTTCATGCCTTTCACATTATAAGGAATCCATATTTTCATTGCAGGATGAAGATCATTGGGGTAAAATATCACTTTTTCTGAGATGTGGTGGAGAAATGATGTGTGAACATATTGAAAATTCACACTAATGAAAATTTCATAGAATTATTGATGAAGGCTATTGACTCTTATAATTTCAAAGAACTCACATCCTCAAGAATCCATAGATAGTCCTCATTATCGTGGATTGTTAGATAGAATAGATATTTGGTGATATGATTGGTTCTCAATCAATCTCCAAGTGGGATATATGTTGGAAATATTTTTTTATTAAGGATAGTATCACCTATCTTATTTTTTTGAAGGAGAAAAGTATGGCTGGAGAAAGTTAACGACTAACCCCACATACCTGTCTAACAAAAATAAGAAATATGGGTACGAGAAAACCTATATAAGGGGATTTCCTATTTTCATTTCATTATTAGATACCTGAAATCACGTCAAATCCCATATTAGTGTTCATTTATATGTGTTGTATTTTGTGAGGTGGATTACCCACATATTCAAGAGATATAATTACAAGGTATATTCTCCTTGTAATTGTGAAGGAGTTTATATACACTTTTACCCATAGTGATATCTTCCTATTTGCCTGTGGTTTTTACCCCTTTATTTGTGAGAGGAAGGGTTCCACTATACATATGATGTAATTTAATTTTGTATTTTTAACATTATTTTATATGATAATTATCTCTACAACAGTTGGATTATAATTTTTTATCCTTGTAAGAATTGGAAAAACAACATAAACTTCCATCTCCCTGACTATCACAGAACCATAAAAGTTAGAAGTGCTAATAAAAACCATTGTTAAAGATTAAATGTTAAGTTTTGTAGACCCTTAGAATCTCAGTCAACAAACCCCAAGAAACCAAAATATTCCATAAACAATGACAATTAGAGGATTATTATGGTGGATCATGAAAAAAGATAATAGATTAAGAAAATAGAGGCCTAATGGAATAAAAACAAGAAATGGTGAAACAAAAATTTTTGTTCCCTCAAAATATGTCTCTGAATCCACCATAAAAAACCAAGAAAACATCTAACACCAATATACCAAAAAAATTTGGGCCTTTAATGAGTAGATATATAATAATATATAAGTATAGGATATTTATATAAATGGTAATCAATAATTATGAGAATGAATCCCCAATAAAAAAACCATGAAAAAGCAGTCGGGTCACCAAAATGCTCCACCAACACAAAACCAAAGCCACTATGAGCTCCATAGAACAAGAATAGATGATGTTTCTATAATTAGGTTCAATTATAAAGAGAGTAGGTGAAGATTAAAAATTCCTTGACTTCAAAAACAAAAATAAACTATATGTAAAACAAGATATAGGGAACTAATGATAGAGTTCAATAATAGAAAAAATCTAGAATGCCAAAGAGGATGTAGTGAAATAATTATGTTGAATCCAACAATATTAAAACATCACCACTTTATTTTTTACCAATTAATCATATTAGAGAAAAAATTACTCTCATAAAATTTAGATTATTTATATAAATTTATTTTCAAAAAAAATCCACTTAAATAACATTTCCAAGCATCACCAAACTTATCTAGAGCTCTTATAATCATATTCAATTACTCCAAAACCATTGATTATACTTCACCTTAAATGAAACACTGACAATATCACAAAATATTGGATATGATGTATATATTGATTTTAAAACACAACACATTATATATATTCACTCAATATTCTTTAATTATTCTTCCCTAGACACAATACAAAAAGCTAGAAGAAATTTATCAAACACCAAATCCTAGAAAAATAAACATTATTTTTAATAATTTCATAATAACTAACGTCTCATAATTTTTTTTAAAATAATAATATTTTATTCAACCTCAAATTATTATATATATATTATTTATTATAATTATATAAAATTTCTAGAGATCAACCTATTGATTTGTTTTTAAACATACCACCAAATTTAAGGAATTGAAAATAAATATATTCAACTTTTCAATGAAAATGATCAACCCTAAAATGAAAAATATGAATTATTATTAAAATTATATAGCTAAAAGTTTTGGATAATTATAATTCCACTATTAATGAGATTTTATTTGATCTCCCAAATTTTATCCTAGGTAAAACATATTTTCATTAATTTATAGGATCACAGATTCTAAAAAGGAACCATTTAGATTCTTCCTAAACTTATAATAATTGTTCCAAAAATGATTAAATTTGTAACATGGATATCTCAATATAATGTTTGTAATTTTTTTTATAAAATAGAACATCTAATCTATAAATAAAAATAAAAAAATTATTGATATGTATGAATCATTTAAACACATATAGAGGAAAAAATCAACATCACCATCATCTAATATAAGGTAAAAAACAAAATCAACATCATCATCCAACCACCAGAGCTAGAACAACCTCACACTGATCATTGAGCCCTCATCCCATGAACCAAACCGTAGACACCGACTAAAACTAATAAATATATATTCTAATATATATATATATATATATATAGTTTAAAATATATTTATAAACACACCTTTATTCAAGTCCCAAAACACATACACATGTGTTTAACACCTTTACATCATTTTTTGGTGGAATTTTTATTTTTCAGAAAATTTATCTATAATGACATGAAAATGAGAATCCTAATATATTTATTTACAAGGTTTGATTTCATCAAATATAATATTGAACTAATGAGACAGAAAAGATCACCAAGGAAACTAAAATAGTATAAAAAATGTTATAAAAAAAATCTATTTTCAATTAAAATTATTCATAAATGATAATTAAATCATGAAATAATACCTTCAAAGACCTATAAATAGATAAATAAAATATATAACAATTATAGATATTATCAACTAATTGATATTCTATACAAAAAAAGATAATACATGAAACTCGCACACAAAAACATCACATAATAGCACCTTATGTGCATATATTTAGAGTAAATTCTAATTTATCTATATAAAAAATTGAAAATACTATAAGAAAATTCAATCCCTATATCCATTTAATTATTTTGTATTTTAAATAATTCATGAAGGGAAATGTGTTTTGGTGTCTCCAATTTTATGAGTAGCATGCTGTAATAAGGGATCAATCATAGAATGATGTTGATGTTTTATCTGTCTATTATCATGTTGGTTTCATGGTAGTATCTTGAAATATTTAAATAAGAGGTGCATACTAAATCTAGGAATTCAATATGGTCTACAAAAATTTGGAAGAGGTGACATAAAAATAATGGAAGATTGGATCTTTATTTGGTTTGTGTGTTATTGATCATCTATTTGAGTGATCATTTATATGTGGAAATTTATAAGTCATATTCCCCACATATTTATGAGATATAATTACAGTAGATATTATTCTTATAATTGTGATGGAGTATGTAATCACTTTTAACCATTCTGAGACTCTTCTATTTTCTCATGGGTTTTATCCCCCTTTTTATGTTTCCCCACATTAAATTTGGTGTTATTTATTTACTCATTCTTTTAAATTATTTTATCTCATTATTATCACCACACTAGTAGACCAATATATTTTTATACTAGAAAATGGTATCAGAGGAAAGTTTTGACTGGATATTGTTAACATTTTTTTGGGTATTAATAATTCATATAAATTTGATTATGTACTATAATTACAAGTGTGTTTAATATTTCACAACATAAAATTTTATTTCAACTTTTAAATTAATCATTGTGATAAAAATGATTTTCTATATTGACGACATGTATATATGGAAGTGACCTTTGAGATCAAAAAATTCTATGGGAACTATATTCCATTGTGAAAAATAACGATAAATGTAGTGTTGTGGAAGGATAATTTCGTATAGATGATTGGAGAAAGACCAAAAGGTGTGAAAATGGAGTTTTATTCCAATGGAGTGTTATTCACATTCTAATCACTTTTTGGAATTGGAAGTTTGAGGGGGTATGGCATTTGCCATCGGTACCGGTCCCATGCATTCTTACAAGGGATAACTAGCTGAGCAGCGACGGGAAGGTGGACGCTGATCGTATTGTTTCTCTACTAGGGTGGGGCTTTTCATTTCTCTTGAATTGGAGTGTATTTGATATTTATGATCATAGCCCATGGATACATGGTTGTTCTTTATGTTTTTTATGTCATTATGGTTTCCCACTTTTTCCTCAAAAGAGATTTTGAAATAAAAAATTTAATTTTTGGTTAAGAGAAAATGGAACACGAAATATCGATGGGAATTGTTTGATCACCATGAAACTATATCAGAAGGACTTGTGTATAAGAGAAAAAATCACACATTGATGATTTTTGTAGTTAGTACACTCAAACTGAAGATACATTAACATTTAGTACCATGAAACTCAGGTTATACTCTACGACGATTCATACCAGTGATGTAGAGAGAGTGGAGATGTCTCAAGAACTATATGCATCAGTAGTGGGGAGTTTTATGGTCATTATGGTTTTCACAAGACCATACATTTCACATGAAGTGGGAGTAGTTAGTTTGTACATATTGAATCCAGGATGGGATAAAAGAAACATAATGAAGAGGATACTAAGATAAATGAGTAATATATCATATGCTGCATTATGTTGTGGAAGATCATATTTTACTCTCATAGGATATATTGATTTTGATTTTGTAGGTTATTTTTACCATAGTATATCTAATAATGGTTATGTGTTTACTCTTGAAGGAGGAATTGTGAGATGGATTTAAAAGTTACTGTCAGTTGTGGCATTATTCATGATGGAGGTTGAATATATTAAAACTACACAAGATTTCAAAGAGGTGATTTGGATGATATGGTTATTAGAGGAGCTCAAGCACATAAAAGAGAAGATTTTATTATTTTATGATATTTATATTTCATTGTTCATTACAATTAATCATCGTTTTCATTCTAGGATGAAGTATATTGGTGTATAATATCATTTATTTGAGATATGGTGGAGGAAGAAATTGTGAAGATATTAATAATTCACACTAAAGGAAATCAAGATGATTTCATGAAAAGGGTTATTGACTCTGATAAGTCTAGATAGTTCATATCCTCAAGATAACTTGTATAGATGTTTGTAGCACGGTTTGGTAGATAGAAAGGATGTGTGTTGATATGATTTTTTCTCAATCAATCATCAAGTGGGATATATATCGGGAAAATATTTAATTACGGATGGCCTTGATCCCTTTTTTATTCAAGGGAGGTAGGTGTGGTTGGTTAAAGTGGATGGCCATCCCCACCAACTAGGATACAATGAAGGAGTAATAAAGGTGATTATAAACCAATATAAAGTGATATCCTCTAGTCGTTTCATCATTAGCTACTAGAAATCACATCAGCTCCCATATGAGTGTTCATTTATATGTTTGGTATTTTGTGAGGAGGATTCAACACATATTCAAGATAGAAAATTTCAATGGACATTAACCTTTCAGTTTAGAGGGAGTGTATATCCACTTTTACCCATAGTGAGATCCTTTTATTTACCCATCAGTTTTTACCCCTTTATTTATGAGGGGACGACTTTATATGAGAAGAAATTAATTAATATTTTTTTACTTTATTTTTACTTATAATTATCACCAAACATGTTAGACAATAGTATTTTAACCTAGAAAGAGGTAAAAATAACATAAATATTCATCTCTATAACCACCATAAAAGTAGAAAAAGTTATATGTTCCAATAAAATCCATTATTAAATACTTAAAATAGTGTATCCTAGACACTTGGATGATCAATGAATACATTACATGAAACCATGTTATCCCATTCACTTGGATAATATGAGTAATAGTATGATTAATGAAGAAGAAATTGAATAAAATAAGTATATAGTGGCATAATGTAATCGAACAAAAAAAATGAAACAACGGTTGTCGTTCCTTCTGAATATATCACCAACCCTACCATCACAAACCCAGAAAACCTCTAACACCAATATACCATAAAAAATAGTAAATTTTATGGTGGTATTGGTAATAATGTATAGCTCGAAGAGATCAATATTTATACTAATCAACAATCTTTATAATAAAATATTTGTGAAAAATACTAAGCCAATGTAATCAGGGCACTTGAATGCTCTACCTAAAAACCTCATATCCACCACGATATTCATATAACTATAATAGAAGGGGTTTTTATAATGAGAGAGAATGATATGGAGATTAGGTTGAGATAAATGAAACCCTGACTTGAAAAAACAAAAAAAATTATATTTGAAATCTGGGATAGGGAACGAATGATAGAGTTAGACAATGGGAAAACACTAGTACACTAAAGAGGATGTAGTGAAATGAGGAATTTAAAGCTAACAATAGTGATGGATAACCACTGGTATTTATAACAAATATATAATTTCAGATTCAAAATTACTCTCATGATATTAAGAGTATTTAGGTATACATTAGACCAAAACTTCTCCACTTTAAAATCATTTACAAGCATCACCAAAATTATCTAAAACTCTTACAACCCTCTTCAATTACTCC
This sequence comes from Viscum album, assembly GCA_963277665.1. NCBI lineage: Eukaryota > Viridiplantae > Streptophyta > Magnoliopsida > Santalales > Viscaceae > Viscum > Viscum album. The sequence continues at coordinate 338,452,883 of OY728161.1, read as the reverse complement.
AGAACCATTTTTTACACATCACCTAATATAAAACACATAAAACATCACAAAATTTGGAATATGATGTATGTATTGATAGTAAAATCTAACACATTAAATATATTCACTCCATCTTCTTTAATTCTTCTTCACTAAACATAATACAAAATTCTAGAGAGAATTACTTATTCATCAAATCATATAAAAACCAACATGGGTTTCAATAATTTTTTAATAATTAAACATATATTAAAATTTACTTTGGGATAAATAATAATTTATTCCCCCTCTACTTATTCCATAAATAATATTTCATATAAATATATAAAATTTATAAGTATCAACTTGGGGATGTGTTTTTTGAACTTACCAACAAATTAAAGCATTTAAAAAGAAATATATTAAAGTTTTTGATGAAAATGATCAACCCTAAAATGAAAAGTATGAATTATTATTAAAATTAAATCATTTTAATTACACTATTAAATATCATTGATTGGATCTCCAAAAATTTAGCTGGGGTAAAGAATATTTAGATAGATTTATAATATCATAATGTTTTAAAGGGAACCATTTAGTTTTTTTATAAACATGAAAAACATGTTCCAAATAATTGAATAAATTTATAAAATGGACACATCAATATAATGGTTTTAGTTATTTTTATATAATATGGTGTCTAATATAGGGATAAAAGTCAAAAAAATCATGAAATTTATGAAAAAAATGGTCAAATTCACATTTGATTTGTCAATGAAATACATAATGAAATATGGTATTATTAAATATTTTTTAATAGAATTAGTGAAAAAATGTTACTTTGGTTTAAAAAGGTTTTTTATATAATTTTAAACCCCCTTGAACTATAGTATCTCTATAAAATTGATAGGGAGTTTGGTTTTAAAATTTCTCATTGCATATAAATTTCTCTTGTTTATTTTATAATATATCTTTGGTAAAATGATATAACACACCATTATTTTTCAATTATTTTTTATATCTTCTCCTATATTTTTCTTTATTATTAAGGATCTTCATAGAAAGAGGATAAAGACTAAAATATATGTATTATTTATATTTTAGATCATTTAAAACCATTTCTTATGAATACTTGTGAAATAATCTATTCTCTAAATTATTTTATTTTTTTCATTTAAATTAAGATTTTTCAATTTATATCATTTTTTATATTTTATTGTTTGTATGCTTCAATGAAAAAATTCATTAATCGATATTATAGTAATATTTTATTCTATTTTAATTTAATTCTCTTTTATTAATACTTTGTAGATAGACTGAAGAAGTTTTGATCCCCAATTTATTAATTTTACTTTTAATATTTATTTTGTTTTTTGAGGAAATAGTAGGGAACTAGAATATTTTAAATAAGGTGACAATGGAGTTCTAGTAGTAGAGAAAATAGACACTGTATTTCTCACTATAATTCAAATACAACATAACAAATTTGTAATGATCGGCCTGATTTTTCATTAATGGGATTTCATTTTTCTTTTTATTTGGATCTGAACTTTTTCTAGGTGTTCAGTTTGTATGTGTACAATGGGAACACACCAACATTTTCATTAATCAAGTTTATTAATAATAATTTATTTCAGTAAATATTAATATTTTTAGTTTTATATAATACACTAAATTGGAAGGATTTATATGTTATTTTAATTTATTTTAATTCATTACATATCATTACTAATTTAACTGTTAATAATTTACAAATTTTTATGGAACCATGGAACAAAAAAATCACTAAGGGGAATCCACTTGTGAGGAAAAATCACCATCATTACATATTAATAATTGAGTGTATAATCATGTCACTCCTTTCTCTATTATTATGGTTTCATATGTTATGAATTATCATTATCCATTTCATACGGAGGTAAATTTGATTTTACTATCATCACAATAACCTTTTTTTTGTGAGATTTATTCTTAAATATTATATTTTACATAATTTGTTTTAACATTTTTATTTCAATATAAAAAAGGGATACTATTTGGTGTGTTTTGTAATTATCAAACTGGGGGAGATTTTAGGTTATTTTTTCCTTTGGTTTTTCAGTATTAATAATTAAAAACACTTATTTATTACATTGTACTACTAATATATTGATTTATCGAAGAATTATTCTTGTTCATTATATAATACATTTCTATAATTCATTTAAAAATATATTCACTATTTTTTCATTAAAAATATAGTAATTGTTTTTATATAATATACTCTAAAATTTTTATTATCTATGTTGACTACTACAATTCTTTCATTAGTGCAATATTGAAATATTGGTTTTACGTGATCTCTATTTTTGAATCATATATTGAAATAAAGTAAAAGAAATAATGTTTTTATTTTTGAATTTTTAATATAACAATTTTATATAATATTTTTCAACTTTGTAAAAATCTGAATCAGTATTTTTTTATAAAATGTTTCCTTGATGTGACTGGAGAATTGTAGCTATAAAGTGAAGTTTTTTATTGTGTTTACTATTGTGATTTTTCAGTAGCTTGTTATACAAGTATAATATTGATGAGATTATTAATTATTTAGAAATATTAAAAAAATTATAAACATTTTTTAGAAGGACCAAAACATACTTTGACTATTTATACATTCGAAATTAGTCATGAAATAACTCAAACATCTCTTTCAACTATATTGATTTAACATTGTAATACCAACTATTTTGTTATGATATCACATGTTATATGTGTCAGATTAGTTTTATATTTATGTAAATGAAAATATCAGTGAATTATAAAAATAGTTCATAATAAATTAAAAGGATGGTTAAGTCATTTTTAAACATAAATGGTGGTTAAGATTTATTACATATTACACTAAAACAATATTAGTATTCAAAAAATCATCAATGGAACAGGTGTTGAGGGATTTTCTCCTGATATTTTAAATGGGAAACTAGTGGCTCATAATGATAATGTAACATAAGTTTCTAAAATTTTAAATTCACCATTAGATATTATATTTAATTTATCTATTTGGAATGAATTGATCCCTAATGGATCAAAAACGTTATTTGGACTAAAAGGAACTATAAATAAATCTCCATGAATGTTTTTCAAGTGGTGTATATTTATGAATATCTTCAAACATCATTAAATTTTTTTGCACAATTTTTTGATGATTAGGTTATTTATTAAACATATTCACCATCATCCATCAATTTTATCTTTATCTTAAATTGAAATTATCATCCTTGAGATAGACTGGAGAATTTATATTAAGGGGATAATATTATAACAATCCAAACCGCATTTAATTTTCATCAATATGGATTATTAGAACGATTAATGTGGGAGAATTGGTTTCTTTCTTGAACCACTAAAAAACGTAATTATTTTTTTATTGGTTTTTAGCTAAACTATTAAAATAATGTGAAATTTTTATTGACTAACATTAAATTAAATGGAGTAATATAAATATATAAAATTTATTAAGGTAGGAGATGAATGCTTTAGTTATAAGATAAACTACATTTATCAAATTGATGTTTACTCTTTTATTTCTACCACATTCATTATTTTAGTGTTTAGTTATGTTTTTGTTTTTTCACTTGTTTAATTTTTATTAATGCAATTCACCCCCATTTCCATTAGAGTCAGGCCAAATCATTATTGAGAAACATTTAATACACCGTGTAAGAAAAAAAATCAATAGAAACTTTAAATGACTGGATATATTATTTGTTAATTAAGTAATTTCAAATTTACTGATATAATGAGGTTCCAAAATTAGTTTATTATTGATTCATTGATACTATAACCAAGTATCAACATATAAAAAATATTTTTTCTCCAAATATAAACATCAATCAATATTTTTAATAACATATATATGGCTTCTATTAAATTTTATTTATAATAAAAATATTTTTGATTAAATAAAATTAATTAGTTATCTCTTAAACAAAATTATGACCCAAAACATATTTATCTCAGAAATCCATTCAATATAATATTGATTATGTTAGTCTTCCCCTCTAATTAGAAAACATCCATTAATTCTTTTGATACCAATTTTTTGTAAAAATACACAACCAAAAAAATATGATCTTCCAATTATGTACCAATGTAAAGTTAAAAAGATAAAATATTGTCCTTCTAAAAAAATATGGTGTATTTTGATGGCCTATATTTTTTATTTTTAAATGAAAAAATCATTTTCAACTCAGTACCCATCATATTTTTAATTACTTTCAAGAACCATTATGTAAACCAGAGATCTATATTCATAATGATAGAAAAATTGATAAATATATAATATAGTAATATCAATATATCTATCCTTTAATAAATATATTGTGTTTGATATCTCACTTTACATGGAACATCAAACTAAAAAAAAGCACAATACATTTTATAAACATTACATTATATTTAGAAAATATAAATGTTATTACTGAATTTATGGTGTAAATAAAGGTATCCACATTTTTAAATAAATTTATAATGAAAAGGAAAAGTTAAATTTTAATACCAATACACTAATACTATTAAATTAGAGTAGCTAAATAAATAATGAGATCATTTTATAAATAAAAACGAATTTTCCTCAAAAACTTTTCATTTAAGAACTGTGTATTTTTATTTCAAAAAAAATTCATTATGGTTTAATGATTTAATATATTTTTTATATTAACATTTTATTTACACTAATTTATTTTTTAATTGATATGAAATAAGAATAAAAACAGTTAACATCTAAATAGTCATATTTCTAATTAATAATTGTTTCCCATTTTTTAATATTTTTACATTTAAAAGTTAAATCATAAAATTTCTGTATTTTAATTTTTAAAAAATATACTTCATTTTCGGATTCAACATAACTATTTTATATTAGTGGTAATTTTTTAGATTTATGTTAAAATATTGAGTTTTTAATAAATAATGAAAAATAACATTTTTCACAAATACAAATAATTTTATTTAATAATTTAGATATAAGAACAACATAAATAAATATGATTTTTAATAATTAAATTTTTATTTAATAATTATAATTATTCATGTAAAATATTACATTTTATTTTGATATCATAGGATTAACATTTTGTAACTCACGTAATATTTTATTCTAAGAAAAAATGTTTTTGGACTTTTCCTTTAATTAAATATTCACTTGGTGGATTACAATTTTCACTTTAATTAAAATCCAAATAACTATTATTTGGTTCATAATAAACTAATTAATATGATTAAATTTAAATAATTAATTATTTAATCATAATAAAAAAACTAAGATAAAAAATATACTTTCCATAAAAACGTTTTTTACATGTTTTGGGTGATAAAAATAAATTAAAATTTTAACACCCTTAAAAATTTTATTTGATAATTGTTTCCATATTTGGGATCATAAAGGTAAAAATTATGTAACAAGTTACAATTAACTTCAAAAACTAATAATATTTTACTTTGGTAAAAATTTAATTACCTTAGTAAAAATGAAAATGGTAAACGTGAAAAATCTAGAAGTAGAAGACAAAAACACACGTGTGGAAATGAATGGGTGAGGGATTATTGATATTAAAACCTCACAAACTTCATTTTTTATCATTATGGTAAACATTTTACACATTATTATATAATTATTCTTTTTATTATTACAAAAATGGCACTCTTCTCACTTATAAATGGAGACTTCTACCACCACTTCTAGGTTACAGTAATTTTAAATTCTTCTTAAACCACTGCCCATTTTACTTTTTAAAGAGACTTATCCCATGATTTTAAGTTCCTTTGTCCAAGAAAAATCACTAATTACTACATTTATAGGAACTCCTCCAAAGAAAAGTTCCAGTTTTTGATGAGGTTAAAGAGTTTCATGGATGTCAGGAATAAAATGTATGGGGTTTTCTTGACTCAAATTCTTTTATAATGTTGTAATAACCCCTCTTTAACTATGGGTTTATATTTGATTTCTTATATTCAGTTATGATATTATAATTCTTTTATTACTTCATTTCCACAAAAATACATTAATGGATTTTGTTCTTGATAAAAAATATTATAATTTTCTGAATAATTACCATTCTCGGTTAATGAGTTCATTCTCTTCCATATCCGTGACCACTCTTCCTGCCAATATTATCATTTCTTACATTGAAATCTAAATATATTTTATTTTCAGTGATATTAAAAAAATTAATTACCTCTTTTTAAATATAATATTTATATATATTTTTAAAATGTCACGACCCGCCCTCGGGGTCCGTGCCGTGACTACCCCAAGCCCGCCTTCCATAGGTCAGGGGCTGGCGACTAGCACCAAGGCGTAAATCCCGGTAAAAAGGGAAGACATTTCCTTTGTAAAGTAAACAAGTACCACAGAGTAAGCAAGTGGAAAAGTAAACACTAAGTAAAAACAGAGTACAACTAAAAGTGCGGAAATGTAAATGGGCCAGTATACAAACCCAAACTGAAAGTAAAGTAAAACTCGAAAGGGAAAACAACAACTGTAAAGTAAAAGCCGCTACACCGAGCTGTCCACTGGAAATCCCACCTGAAGGGTTGGTACAGATAGATCCACTGCTCCTCAGGTCCCGCCGTCCACTCCGAGCACGTCCCGCGCAGTGGTCCACCTCCAGGTACCGTCCTTCTTTGCGAGCCGCAACCACGATCAACGCTGTCCGTCGTCTGCAACCAACACAACGTAGTGCGGGCATATCCCGTGCAGGGGTGAGTATAAGCTACTCAGTAGGGACCCCGAGACCCCCGAAGGTCTCCCAAAATCCACAAAGGATAAACCACAAATGAGAGATACAAACACGAAGTAACAACCGACACTACTTAGGTATATGCCCATACATATACCTAAGTCATCAATTTCAATACGCTCCAACCTCCGAGCCCAAGTACAACTCAGTCCACACAGGAAAGTATACGTATTCCACACAGGAAAGCAAAACGAAATCCACACAGGATAGCACAACACAATCCACACAGGAAAGCAACAGGATTCAGCTCACACAGGTATACTTCTTCAAAAGACGATAGAGATGATCACTGATCCATCTAAGTCGTCGGACCCACAAAGGATCGATAGGTACTAACCCCCGCAAAGACCCACACAGGATCGGACCCACACAGGATCTGTAGGCGCTGGTTCACACAGGGCCGCTGAGCGCAGACCCACACAGGATCGGACCCACACATGATCGGTAGCACTGACCCACATAGGATCGCTGAGTGTTGTAGTCATCGTCGTCGAATCCAAAAAGGATCTCTGCACAGTCGTCGTCGCAGTCACAGTAGCAGTCGCAGCCAGCTCTAGGGTTCCCGAACATAGCAAGCTCGTTCGGGAGGGTCCGCTCCACGAGCCGAGAGGCTGATACATCAACTTTCACAAAGTCCAGAGTTGATGTATCCAAAAGTTCCGTATCGTCAACAGGAACTCAACGCAATAGACGGCGCGTCGATCGGACGCCCGGTCTGAGAGTTATTGGCTTTTTCGTCCAAGGGGTCCGGTTGGTTTTTGAGGCAAAACCAACCCGACCGTACTCCACCTGCGTCCAAACCTTGGGCGGAGTATGCCAAAAGATCCGTCTCACTAAGAGGAACTCAAAAAAACTGACGACACATCGATCGGACGTCCGTAGCTCAGGATATGAGCGTTTCTGCTCCGAGGGCCCGGTTGGTTTCGTGTACGAACCAACCCGGCCGAACTCAAAGTATTCCGAAACCTTGAGTGAAATATACCGAAACGACCGTCTCGATCCAAGGATCGCATCGCCGCTGACGGCGCGTCGTTTGGAAGTCCGTAGCCCGAGTTATGGGCATTTGAATCCAAACCGCTCGGTAACGGGGGTTTCGGGCCCGGGCCGTCCCGGCCCGAGACCCCCCGGTTGGCCCGAACCAGGTTGACCCGCCCCAGATAGGGTCGACCCGGCCCGGGCTGGCCTGGCGAACCGGCCAGGCGCGCCGGTTCGGCGCAAGGCAGCGCGCTGGGCGCGCTGCCAGCTCGGCCGAAGGCCGAGCTGCTAGGAAACAGGGGGTCACCTGCCCCCCTTTGTGAAACCGGTCCCCCTCATTATGGGGGGCCAATTAAGCAGCCCGGAGGAATTTAATTCCCCCGGTTTCCACCTTTCCGGTCGGCCTGACTTGGCCTGCCGGCTTCTTCTCAACAGGACCGGCAAGGGCCGGTCCTCTTCCGTCTTCCGACACCGGCGGCCCGGATGGCCGCCGGTCATCACGTTCCGCCGCGGCCCGGAACCGGCCGCGGCCTTCGTCGTCCGGCGCGGTGCGATAGCACCGCCCCCCTCCCCCGCTGCCCCGCTCCGGCCGCGACGCCTTCGGTTTCCTTCGACGCGGCGTGACGACGTCGCGTCCATGAAATTCTTTCCACGGCGAGGCACGACGGCGCCGCGCAATAATTGCCGTGTTTTCCGCGTGGTGCGACGGCACCACACTATCTCGTTCCATCCGCAAGAAACATTCAAGAACAAAGGAGGGGGGGGGGGGTCGGCCGTGTCTGTGCGGTCCGGCCCCCCTCTCGATAAACGATAACACTTAATCGTTTATCCTCAAAGTTCGTGTGAAGACCCAGACCCCCCTTGGTCCCTTCCTTTGCCAAAAATCCGGTTTCCTTGCGGGGTACCGATCGGTGAGACCGATCGGGGAGACCGATCGGTGAGACCGATCGGTGAGACCGATCGGTGAGACCGATCGGCGAGACCGATCGGCGAGACCGACCGGCGAGACCGACCGGTGAGACCGACCGGCGAGACCGACCGGTGAGACCGACCGGTGAGACCGATCGGTGACACCGATCGGTGAGACCGATCGGCGAGACCGATCGGTGAGACCGATCGGTGGGACCGATCGGTGAGACCGATCGGTGACACCGGCCCTGCCAAGTTGTTCCAGTAATGTTCCTTTTTCGCAAATAGGGTTTTAAACCCTATTCTCCCTTGCTAAAAAAAATATCTTGGAAATCCGAAACGCGCGCAAAGGTCTTAATTAAATGCTTCATTAATTCATGGGTCAGTTAAAACCACCCAGCATCATTAATGATGAGTCAAGCCACGTGGTCAACCCACGACTCCCTCGTCTTCCGTGGTTTTGTGTTTTCATCTCAACCGTCCCCAGCCCTTATAATTAAGGGTTAGGCCGTGGTTTTCCCCCTTCTTCGATCGTGGCCCTTCTGGTGCATCGGGACCGCCGCGTCGTTATCCGTAAAGTTCCGCGCCCCCGGCCTAAACGTCGATCATCCATCAACAAGTAGGGAATTTCTCTCGTCTCTCACCTTTGTGTATCATGCGGGGTGGGCGTTACTTTTGTTCCTATGGAATTGGTTGAACCAAACCCTAATGAAGATACTAAACGAAGTTCTAAAGAAAGAAGGGGAAGGGGTTGTGATCGTTGTTTATGCTTTATCTTGTGATCATCCCTTTTGTTGTACTGGTCTATGTTTTCCTGAAAATTGAGGCCGTTGGTGGTCGTGTGTGTACACTTAAATCCCCTCGTGATGTTTTAAATGGGTTGCTGAAATTGTGAACTCCTGCTGTGAAATTGGTTAATCACGTATACCCAGCTGAATAATTGAAAGCACCAGGATCAACCCTTCTGTGATAACTAACGGATAGAACACATGGAATTTTGAAATCATGGAGTGTGTTAAGTCGTTTAAATCTGAAAATCCCTGACTTGTGTTGGTAGTGGTTGTTGGTTGTTTTCCCTTCGGGCCGTTTGCTGGAAATGTGGGAGGGGATGGGATTCCCCGTTCTTTTTATACTCTCGGTGACTGTGTGAATTTGGGGGATGGGATCTCCTGTTGGCATGGTTTCAGTGGTTGTGAGTTTTTATCACAAATTGGGGAGAGATCCTCTGTTGGCAGAACCGGGTGTGAGTGTTTTGGTTGATCTATGCTTGACGTTTTCCTTGGTTATGCTTATGGTAGTTGCCCAGTAGTGCATAAAATTAATTGAACAATTGACCGAACGTGAAACAAGAATGGGACAGATGGTTTGTGGGCAAGGGTCGTGAATTTTGACTCGGACGTTGTGGTGTCGTGTCCTGTAGGTTGGCTAGGAAAACCTAAGTTTTGGGTGAGTGTTTGTTACCTATATCTATACTTGTAGCTTTGTGTTTCTTATTCGCGCCCCACCCAAGTTGAGCACTTAGTGCCGAACACCCCCATTTATGGGGGAAGGGTGTTTTTCCCAACACTATCCTTAGTGGCTGGTTATTAGCTCCTTTTCTGCTCCCTTTCCCGGATAGCCCAAGTACCTTCGGGCAGGCTGTGATGGCCTGAAGTCCATTATTAGCCCAAGAATCATCGGGCAGGGTGTTGTGGTGGTTGGCCAGGCGCGTGCGGCAGGTGGTTTCCCAAGTGTCTTCGGGATGAGGCCCAGGTGTTTTCGGGCGTGGCAGTGGATCCTTTAGCCCAGGTGTCTTCGGGCGTAGCGGTGGTTGTTCTGGCCTAGGTGTTTGCAGGCATGGTTACTTGTGACAGTTGAGGCCCAGGTGTGTGCGGGCGGGATTTGGCAGTGGGACTGCGTGTGGTTGTGGCCCAGGTGTGTGCGGGCGGGTTTTGGCAGTGGGACTGCGGTGAGAATGGCGGGATTGGTCCGATGCGTAGGATGTCTCAATAACCAGTGGGAAAGTGGCGCGGGGTACCCAAACATCGATGTGCTCTTATTATATATATTACTTGACTTGCGTTATTTGGGGAGTGAGCCTTGGTGAGGCCTGGGATGGATAGTTTGCCTTGTTAGCTGTTTGGTTCACTTTTTCCTCACGGGACTTTAGTATGTCTCCCCCACTTGTGCACGAGAGTCTTGGTTTTCCCTACTGAGTGTACTTGTATGCTCACCCTACGTTTACTTTCAGGTTTCCAGGAGGACTACCAGGGCTGCGCGGGACCCTATTAGTCGGACAGTTGGGGTTGTCGCTGTTGTCGTACCTCTGCTTTCTTTTGGTATTGTACTTGAGAGCTTCTTTTTCTTTTGTACTTGTACCTTGTTGTAAACTGTTTTAACATGCATGTGGGAATGGTTTACTTTTGGCTTTACTTTTCTTTCTATCTTGGTGTTGTTGGGTTTTCTCCTCCTTATCTTTCGATCCTATAAAATAAAAAGGGTAATGCCTTCCATTTGCGAGAACTTCCTATACCCTTGGTGCTAGTCGCCACTCCGGGACCTATTGAAGGCGGGTTTCGGGGGTCATTATCTCTCCTTCAACTCAAAGAAGGAAGGGCCTGGCAATCTGCTGACCCTTCCCTCCTTTTGGTGAAGGCGGGTCGTGACAGAATGGTATCAGAGGCGAGGTTGAGAGATAGGACGGAGTCTGGAGTTAGGCACAGTAAGGATTTCATGGGACGGTAAGGCAACAGCGTTGGGTGACCTTGGTGCGTGAAATAGGCCAGGGAGGACCGGCTAGGACACGGGATTTTAGGGCCCCCCGTGATCCGATGCAAGGACTCTGGACCTACCGAACGACCAAGTGAAGCCACACTGATTGCAGGGTAGAGACCCTAGGGAAGGTACATGCATCATAAATGACTTGTGTTCTTGTGTTTCTGGGATGTCTTGGGAAATTAAGAATAAATTAAATCTTAATAAGTTTTGAGAACGGTTTTCTTTGCACTACTGGGCTTAGGCATTCCTTGTTTACCTTGCAGCTATGGCACCTGGAAGGCGACCACGTGTGGTACAGGAGATCGAGACTCCTGAGACTACCTTGGCCAATCAGCAGAGAGCTGATCGGGAGGAAGAGGACGACCGGTGGCAGAAGACTCTTCGAGCCTTTCAGCGACAGGACCTCGAGAAATATGAGGGCAGCACCTCCGACATGAAGACGGAAGGCTGGCTGGAGGAGCTAGTCATAGCCTTCGGCCTGATTCGGGCCCCGACTGAGTACTGGGTTCCTCTGGCTGTTAGCCAGATGCGAGGAGCGTCACGTCAGTGGTGGATGCTTCACCTGGGGAGTAGGAAAGAGTCTGAGGTTGCTTGGGCGGAATTCGAGAAGGAGTTCCGGGCGGAGTTTCTCTCCTCGACAATGAAGGCGGAAAAGAGGCAGGAGCTACTCTCCCTCCAGCAGGGGAGCATGTCCGTGAGGGAACTTGGAATCAAGTTCAAGGACCTCCTGCGTTTTGCTCCAGACCTCTTTCCCGATGAGGAGTCTCGGGCAAGACGTTTGGAGGAGGCGCTCCGACCCTCCCTCCAGTATGCTGTTACTCCCTTTACCCTTCCGACATACTTAGAGGTTCAGAAGAAGGCCGAAGTGGTGGAAAGGATGCACACTCTAGGCGGACTGTCACGAGAAGGGATCCAGCTGGGACCATCGAAGGGGAAGGCCGTCAGCACCAGGCCCCCAGCATCGGGACCCTCCAGGTTCCGACCCGCAGGGAGCAGGCCGCAGCAGTTTCAGTTTCGATCCCCTGGCCCACGTTCTTTTCCTCCAGGCTCGGGACCACGGTGCTTCATCTGCGGGAGCCCTAGACATCTTCGGAGTCAGTGCCCCGATCGGGTGCAGTACAGCGGTGGCAGTCATCCCCAGCATCCACCACAGCAGCAGTTCCCAGCCAGACCCTTCCAGCAGCAGCAGGGACAGCGAGCTCCCGCTCCTCCGCAGACAGACATAGGAGGGGAAGGCCGACCTCAGGGCGCTCCCCAGGGACCTCAACCAGGGCGTGGTCGGGGAGGTGGCCGACAGCCGAGGGGTAGGGGAGCTGGGCGTGGACAGTTACACGCCGCAGAAGCAACAATTCCAGCTGGGCCAGAGGTTGTTCGAGGTACGATCAGTGTGTTTAGCACTCTTGCTTATGCTTTGTTCGATACCGGAGCTTCGCACTCCTTTGTTGCACCCAGTCTAGCCCGCGCCTTGGGTCTAGATGCCGAGAGACTTCCAGTGCCCCTGGTGTTGAGCACACCAGTTGGAGGTCAGACCGACTTGCTGTTCGTTTGTCGGGGATGTAGACTGATGTTGGGGCCACATCAGTCGGTTAAGGATCTCCTTCTGCTACAGATTCGGCCGTACGATGTCATCCTAGGCATCGACTGGCTATTTTCTGTGTGCGCCGTCATCGACTGTTTCCAAAGGAGGGTGGTGTTCTCCGGTTTGGACGGCCAGTGTGTTACTTTCACCGGCGAGCGGAGCTGTCCGAAGGGAAACAGGAGGGAGGAACCTCTCCTCTCCTTGTTGACCGAACTGACGATAGAATCAACAGATGCGGAAATGGTGGAAGTACCAGAGATCGTTCGTGAATTTATGGACGTCTTTCCTGAGGAGGTGACGACTCTACCCCCTCGACGTGATATCGAGTTCGGGATAGACCTGCAGCCCGGCTCTCGACCAATCTCGATGGCTCCTTACCGGATGGCACCTTCGGAGCTACGGGAGTTGCGGATACAGATTGACGATCTGATGAAGAGGGGTTATGTTCGTCCAAGTGCATCACCGTGGGGTGCCCCAGTCTTGTTTGCGAAGAAGGCAGATGGTGGCCTCAGGTTATGCATAGATTACAGGAGGCTGAATCAGGTAACAATCAAGAACCGCTACCCTCTTCCGAGGATAGATGATCTTTTCGACCAGCTGAAGGGGGCAGGATGGTTCTCGAAGATCGACCTGCGATCCGGGTACCACCAGCTGAGGGTGAAGGATAGTGACGTCCCGAAGACGGCGTTCAGGTGCAGGTATGGGCACTTCGAGTTCGTGGTCATGCCCTTTGGTGTTACGAACGCCCCGGCCGTGTTCATGGGGCTTATGAACTCCATCTTTCGGGAGTACCTGGATCGGTTTGTGGTGGTGTTCATCGACGATATCCTGATCTATTCAAAGTCAGAAGAGGACCATGCAGAGCACCTGAGGACAGTTTTGGAGGTCCTACGACAGCACCAGCTCTATGGGAAGTTGTCAAAGTGCAAGTTCTGGGCGCGAGAGGTGCACTTCCTTGGACATGTAGTGTCTGAGCAGGGAGTAGCAGTCGACCCATCAAAGGTTGAGGCAATTGTTTCTTGGGCAGCACCCAAGAATGTGGCGGAAGTTCGGAGTTTCCTTGGACTGGCAGGCTACTATCGGAGATTCGTGCCCAACTTCTCCCGGGTAGCAGCCCCTTTGACGGCTTTGACCAAGAAGGACCAAGTTTTCATGTGGAGCGAGCAATGTGAGTCGTCCTTCAGCTACCTAAAAGAAAAACTGGTTAGTGCCCCAGTGTTGAGGTTGCCAGAAGAAGGGATGGCCTATGAGGTATTCTGTGATGCTTCAGGACAGGGCCTGGGGTGCGTATTGATGCAGCGACAAGGGGTGATCTCTTACGGGTCCAGGCAGCTACGCCCCCATGAGCGGAACTATGCCACCCATGACCTGGAGCTTGCAGCGGTGGTGTTCGCATTAAAGCTGTGGCGACATTACCTCTTTGGGGAGCGCTTTGTGGTCTTCACCGACCACAAGAGCTTGCGCTATATCTTCTCCCAGCGTGACTTGAACTTGCGACAGCGGAGGTGGGTCGAGTTTCTCCAGGACTACGACTTTGAGATCTCATACACTGAAGGTAAGGGAAACGTTGTGGCTGATGCCCTGAGCAGGAAGCCGCATCAGGAGGTGGTTCGGGAATCTGCTGATGCTTGGAAGGCAATGGGGGAGTTGGCTGCCTTGCACTTGGATGCAAGGGTGGAAGGTACTAGAGGTTGTTTGTTTCAGATGACGGTACAGTCCTCCTTGTTGCAGCAAGTGGAAGAGTCTCAGTGGGGAGATCCTGAGGTAGAAGTGTTGCGGGATCGTGTCGATCAGGGGAACGCCCCGGAAGGATGGTCGGAGGACAGCCGACATCGGATGCTCTTTCATCGGAGGTTGTTTGTTCCAGAGGTGATGCGTGATGAAGTCCTTCATGAGTTCCATAGCTCAGCCTTGGCGGTACATCCGGGTGTTTCGAAAATGTACCAAGGCCTGAGGGGACAGTTTTGGTGGCCCGGGGTGAAACGGGCAGTGGCAGAGTTCGTGGCTAAATGCCTGGTGTGTCAGCAGGTGAAGGCTGAACACCGTGTTCCTGGTGGTCTGTTGCATCCTCTAGATGTTCCCGAGTGGAAGTGGGACGGCGTCTCAATGGACTTCGTCACGGGACTACCCAGAGCTCAGGGCGGGCATGATGCTATCTGGGTAGTGGTGGATCGATTGACAAAATCTGCTCACTTCTTGGCTATCAAGGAGTCGGGACCCGTGAGTACCTTAGCACAGAGGTACGTGGATGAGGTGGTGCGTTTGCATGGAGTTCCGAAAACGATCGTCTCGGATCGGGACACTCGATTCACCTCACGAGTCTGGAAGGGGTTACAGCATGCTTTTGGCACCCAACTACGCCTTAGCACTGCTTTTCACCCTCAGACTGATGGGCAGACAGAGCGGACTATCCAGACTTTGGAAGACATGCTGCGAGCATGTGTTCTGGATTTCGGAGGATCATGGGTACGACACTTGCCTTTAATAGAGTTTGCCTACAACAACAGTTTTCACTCTACTATCGGCATGGCTCCTTTTGAGGCCTTGTATGGAAGACCATGTCGTTCACCCTTATGCTGGGCAGAGGTTGGTGAGACTGGTACTCTTGGACCAGAAGTAGTGCAGAGCACCACGGAGAAAGTCCAGCTAGTGCGGGAGAGGATGAAAGCAGCTCAGGATCGGCAGAAATCTTATGCTGATCGTCGGAGGAGGCCCCTGAGGTTCGAGGTGGGAGATCATGTGTTTTTGAAGGTTTCCCCTCGACGGGGGCAGCGGAGGTTCGGAAAGGGGAGTAAGCTCTCCCCTAGG
Source organism: Viscum album (assembly GCA_963277665.1). Taxonomy (NCBI): domain Eukaryota; kingdom Viridiplantae; phylum Streptophyta; class Magnoliopsida; order Santalales; family Viscaceae; genus Viscum; species Viscum album. Next base: position 338,437,115 of record OY728161.1, on the reverse strand, counting down.
TTCATCGGACCTTTCGAGGTGCTGAGGAGAGTTGGCGAGGTGGCATATCAGCTGGCCCTACCACCTCAGTTGGAGAGGGTCCATGACGTCTTCCATGTCTCCCAGCTTCGTCAGTACCTACATGATGACTCTCATGTCATCAACTGGGGAGAGCTAGACGTAGGAGGAGACGCGACCTTCGAGGAACGGCCAGTCAGAATCGAGGATCGCAAGGAGAAAGTGCTCCGTGGACGAACCGTCGGCCTGGTTCGTGTGTTGTGGAGACATGGCGGCCTCGAAGAGAGTACGTGGGAGAGGGAAGCACAGATACGTGCCCAATAACCCGAGTTGTCCTGAGCTTTAAACCTTTGGTGCCTGTTGTGACAGAACGTTTGACATTTTTGGCTATGAAATGTGCTAGGTTCCTTTCCTCTGTTATGTGTGGGAAGCCCCGGCTGAAGGGAAGGGGGAACCCGACCCCTAATCAGGACGCATTAAGGTGGATGCGATTAAACCCGTGCGGGCGAGTCAGTGCCGCCCAAAGCGGATAATATCTTGACATGGGGGAGGGGGACTCCCCAAACCCACATGACCGGGCGGTTTGGCGTGATATGATGCTTGGTTCTTGACAGGGTGTATTTTCAATTAGCGGGGGTCCACTCCTAAGAGGTATCTTCGAAGATGGTTGTTCGGATCCTCTCTTTCCTTCTAGTTTGTTTTGATTCTCGGGGACGAGAATCGTTTAAGAGGTATCTGATGTGAAGACCCAGACCCCCCTTGGTCCCTTCCTTTGCCAAAAATCCGGTTTCCTTGCGGGGTACCGATCGGTGAGACCGATCGGCGAGACCGATCGGCGAGAACGACCGGCGAGACCGACCGGTGAGACCGATCGGTGAGACCGATCGGCGAGACCGATCGGTGAGACCGATCGGTGGGACCGATCGGTGAGACCGATCGGTGACACCGATCGGTGAGACCGATCGGTGAGACCGATCGGTGACACCGATCGGTGAGACCGATCGGTGAGACCGATCGGCGAGACCGATCGGTGACACCGATCGGTGAGACGGATCGGCGAGACCGATCAGTGAGACCGATCGGTGACACCGATCGGTGAGACCGATCGGTGACACCGATCGGTGAGACCGGCCCTGCCAAGTTGTTCCAGTAATGTTCCTTTTTCGCAAATAGAGTTTTAAACCCTATTCTCCCTTGCTAAAAAAAATATCTTGGAAATCCGAAACGCGCGCAAAGGTCTTAATTAAATGCTTCATTAATTCATGGGTCAGTTAAAACCACCCAGCATCATTAATGATGAGTCAAGCCACGTGGTCAACCCACGACTCCCTCGTCTTCCGTGGTTTTGTGTTTTCATCTCAACCGTCCCCAGCCCTTATAATTAAGGGTTAGGCCGTGGTTTTCCCCCTTCTTCGATCGTGGCCCTTCTGGTGCATCGGGACCGCCGCGTCGTTATCCGTAAAGTTCCGCGCCCCCGGCCTAAACGTCGATCATCCATCAACAAGTAGGGAATTTCTCTCGTCTCTCACCTTTGTGTATCATGCGGGGTGGGCGTTACTTTTGTTCCTATGGAATTGGTTGAACCAAACCCTAATGAAGATACTAAACGAAGTTCTAAAGAAAGAAGGGGAAGGGGTTGTGATCGTTGTTTATGCTTTATCTTGTGATCATCCCTTTTGTTGTACTGGTCTATGTTTTCCTGAAAATTGAGGCCGTTGGTGGTCGTGTGTGTACACTTGAATCCCCTCGTGATGTTTTAAATGGGTTGCTGAAATTGTGAACTCCTGCTGTGAAATTGGTTAATCACGTATACCCAGCTGAATAATTGAAAGCACCAGGATCAACCCTTCTGTGATAACTAACGGATAGAACACATGGAATTTTGAAATCATGGAGTGTGTTAAGTCGTTTAAATCTGAAAATCCCTGACTTGTGTTGGTAGTGGTTGTTGGTTGTTTTCCCTTCGGGCCGTTTGCTGGAAATGTGGGAGGGGATGGGATTCCCCGTTCTTTTTATACTCTCGGTGACTGTGTGAATTTGGGGGATGGGATCTCCTGTTGGCATGGTTTCAGTGGTTGTGAGTTTTTATCACAAATTGGGGAGAGATCCTCTGTTGGCAGAACCGGGTGTGAGTGTTTTGGTTGATCTATGCTTGACGTTTTCCTTGGTTATGCTTATGGTAGTTGCCCAGTAGTGCATAAAATTAATTGAACAATTTACCGAATGTGAAACAAGAATGGGACAGATGGTTTGTGGGCAAGGGTCGTGAATTTTGACTCGGACGTTGTGGTGTCGTGTCCTGTAGGTTGGCTAGGAAAACCTAAGTTTTGGGTGAGTGTTTGTTACCTATATCTATACTTGTAGCTTTGTGTTTCTTATTCGCGCCCCACCCAAGTTGAGCACTTAGTGCCGAACACCCCCATTTATGGGGGAAGGGTGTTTTTCCCAACACTATCCTTAGTGGCTGGTTATTAGCTCCTTTTCTGCTCCCTTTCCCGGATAGCCCAAGTACCTTCGGGCAGGCTGTGATGGCCTGAAGTCCATTATTAGCCCAAGAATCATCGGGCAGGGTGTTGTGGTGGTTGGCCAGGCGCGTGCGGCAGGTGGTTTCCCAAGTGTCTTCGGGATGAGGCCCAGGTGTTTTCGGGCGTGGCAGTGGATCCTTTAGCCCAGGTGTCTTCGGGCGTAGCGGTGGTTGTTCTGGCCTAGGTGTTTGCAGGCATGGTTACTTGTGACAGTTGAGGCCCAGGTGTGTGCGGGCGGGATTTGGCAGTGGGACTGCGTGTGGTTGTGGCCCAGGTGTGTGCGGGCGGGTTTTGGCAGTGGGACTGCGGTGAGAATGGCGGGATTGGTCCGATGCGTAGGATGTCTCAATAACCAGTGGGAAAGTGGCGCGGGGTACCCAAACATCGATGTGCTCTTATTATATATATTACTTGACTTGCGTTATTTGGGGAGTGAGCCTTGGTGAGGCCTGGGATGGATAGTTTGCCTTGTTAGCTGTTTGGTTCACTTTTTCCTCACGGGACTTTAGTATGTCTCCCCCACTTGTGCACGAGAGTCTTGGTTTTCCCTACTGAGTGTACTTGTATGCTCACCCTACGTTTACTTTCAGGTTTCCAGGAGGACTACCAGGGCTGCGCGGGACCCTATTAGTCGGACAGTTGGGGTTGTCGCTGTTGTCGTACCTCTGCTTTCTTTTGGTATTGTACTTGAGAGCTTCTTTTTCTTTTGTACTTGTACCTTGTTGTAAACTGTTTTAACATGCATGTGGGAATGGTTTACTTTTGGCTTTACTTTTCTTTCTATCTTGGTGTTGTTGGGTTTTCTCCTCCTTATCTTTCGATCCTATAAAATAAAAAGGGTAATGCCTTCCATTTGCGAGAACTTCCTATACCCTTGGTGCTAGTCGCCACTCCGGGACCTATTGAAGGCGGGTTTCGGGGGTCATTATCTCTCCTTCAACTCAAAGAAGGAAGGGCCTGACAATCTGCTGACCCTTCCCTCCTTTTGGTGAAGGCGGGTCGTGACAGTTCGTCATGCTAGAACCAAGAACGGGAAATAATTAAATAAAACAACAACAAACCCCTACCTCGGATTCAAGTGCGGAGCACGTCAACAAGCCGCGGAAGACAAGCGTCGCGGAGGTCGGGCGTCGCAGAAACCGAACGCGTTTCCGTTGACATCGAGGTGCGTCCGAAGTGGTATGTCGTTGGAGAAGATTCGTAAGCTGATGAAGATAATCCGAGGAGGAAACGACGTCTCCTTTCGTTGAAACGGGAAGAAGATCGAAGATGCGGCGTCGTCGATCTTCAGGAACACACCGGCTACGAAAAGGAGAAGCGACATTCTTCGTCGGAGCTTAAGTGTTCTTCGTCGTGGTTGAAGAAGAAGAAGAAGCTCCCAAATTCTCTCAAGGTGGCAAGAGAAATCTAACCAAAATAAAATAAGCTAAAGCCTTATTTTATTTACACAAGTAAACCATTTTGAATTTCAAAGGTTTGAAATTAAACAACTCAACTCATTTAATAATCTAAGTTGTCAAGATTAAATAAAGAGGAGTTATAGGGAGTTTAAAAAGGGGTGATGAAGTGTTAGGGTTTGTGTGGGCCCCACCACACTTAATCCTCTCAAGGGAGGTTAAGTGGATGTGGGTCCCACCCCTAACTCCCTTTGGGAGGTTATAACCAACTTGGTTTAAAATAAAATGTGTTTCCACATTTTATTTAATTTCCATTTAAATTCCCAAAAACTAACTCCCAACCCGCAAAAAACGCAACCTCAGAAAAGGTCTCCTTAAGCGAATATCGGCGCTGCGAGTTCATCGGTGCCCTCGGAATTCGATTCCGGGCACCAGCTCAAAAGTTAGAAATTCCCTCTCGTTCATTTACTGAACATACCCGAGCCAAACTTCGGAAATTGATTCCGGGCACTCCGGGCCTCAGAATCAGGTGCCGTTAGAAACCGCGCTCTTGTAAAATTCCAAAGAAAATTAAGAAAAAATTTCCCTTGAATTTTACGGGTCTTTAAATTACTCCCACCTCAGGGCTTTACGTCCCCATAAAGATACATCAAAACTAGGGAAACAAATGAGGGTACTGAGCACGCATCTGAGCCTCCCGCTCCCAAGTGCTCTCCTAGAGATTTTCGTGCTTCCATCTGATGCACACTAGAGGAATCGACCGTCCACGTAGGACCCGCTCCTGTCGATCCTCGATCTCCACCGGGACCTCCGTAAAAGTCGCCCCATCGTCAACGTCAAGCTCCCCATGGTCAATGATGTGCGTCGGGTCGTGCACGTATCTCCTCAGCTGAGATACGTGGAAGACGCCGTGAACCCAGTGCAACTGAGGTGGTAGAGGCAGGCGATAAGCCACCTCGCCAATTCTACTGAGGACCTGGAAGGGTCCGATGAAGTGCGGAGATAACTTGTCGCCTCGTCCAAATCTCTGTATACCACGTCGAGGTGAGACCTGCAAGAAGACGTGGTCGCCATCCTCGAACTCTAGTGGCCTCCGCCTCCTGTCAGTGTATGACTTCTGCTGGCTCTGAGCTGTCCTCATCCGCTCCTGGATGACCTGGACCTTCTCTGTCGTGGCCTGGACCATTTCCGGTCCCACAAGTGCTGACTCCCCAGGGTCTGTCCAGCACAAAGGAGATCTACAAGGTCGGCCGTACAACACCTCGTACGGTGCCATTCCGATGGTGGAGTGGTAGCTGTTGTTGTACATAAACTCCACGAAGGGTAGGTGGTCCTCCCAGCTACGACTAAAGTTGAGGACACATGCGCGGAGCATGTCCTCGAGAGTCTGAATGGTCCTCTCCGTCTGACCATCCGTCTGAGGATGAAAGGCGGTGCTCAGACGTAGCTGTGTTCCGAACGCCTCCTGCAATCCCTTCCAAAGCCGGGAAGTAAAGCGAGCATCTCGATCGGAGACGATAGACGATGGCACACCATGAAGCCTTACAATCTCCTGAACGTAAAGTCATCCCAAGATCTCCACTGAGCCCTGCTCTCTGATGGGTAAGAAGTGAGCCGACTTGGTGAGTTGGTCGACGATCACCCAGATGGAGTCGTGACCTCTGTAAGTGCGTGGAAGTCCAGTCATGAAGTCCATAGATATCCCTTCCCACTTCCACTCCGGGACCTCCAAGGGCTGTACCAAGCCTACTGGTACCTGGTGCTCTACCTTCACCTGCTGGCAGGTGAGGCATCGAGAGACGAACTCTGCCACATCCTTCTTCATGCCCGACCACCAGTGTTGTCGCCTGAGATCCTGGTACATCTTCGCCACTCCAGGATGTACCGCCAAAGGATAAGTGTGAAACTCTCTCAGCACCTCCTCCCGCAAAGCGACTGGTACCATGGTACGTCCTCTGAAAAGGATGCCGTGCTTTTCTCCAAGGGAGAAAACATCAGGTGCCTGTCCCGAGGATATCTGTGCACGCCGTTTCTCACAGTCAGCATCATCTCGCTGTGCCTCTCTGACCCGCTGCAGTAGTGGAGGGGTGACTGTGAGAGACTGAAGGAAGGCTGCTCCATCTCTATCCAGGAAGGATATCTGCAAAGAGGATAGTTGATCCGTCGCCTCCTCAAGTAGCTGAATGCCCGTCCTTCTGCTGAGGGAATCGGCTACCACGTTCCCCTTCCCAGGAGTATAGACTATCTCAAAGTCATAGTCCTGGAGGAACTCAAGCCATCGCCGCTGTCTCAGGTTCAGGTCCTTATGCGAGACGATATACCTGAGACTCTGATGATCAGAAAAGACTGTAAAGTGCTCGCCCATCAGGTAGTGTCGCCAAGTCTTCAGAGCGAAGACCACTGCTGCTAACTCCAGGTCATGGGTAGCGTAGTTATGCTCATGCGGCCTCAACTGTCATGATCCATAGGCGATCACTGCCCACTCCTGCATCAGAACACATCCGAGTCCGGTCCCTGATGCATCGCAGTAGACTACGTACCTTACTCCCTCCTCAGGCAACCTCAAGATAGGTGCGCTGGTCAATCTCTGTCTCAGCTCCTGGAAGCTCTGATGACATCTGTCTGACCATACGAAGGGTTTCCCCTTCTTCGTCAAAGCTGAGAGTGGTGCCGCAACTCTAGAGAAGTCTGGCACGAATCTCCGGTAGTATCCAGCTAGTCCCAAGAAACTCCGCACCTCCGTCATGCTCCTGGGTGGCTCCCAAGCTAACACTGTCTCGATCTTCACAGGATCCACTGCAACTCCCACCTCAGAGATGACGTGTCCCAAGAAGTGGACCTCATGTATCCAGAACTGGCACTTCGAGAGCTTTCCATAAAGCTGGTGCTCTCGGAGTGTGTCTAGTACAACCCGTAAGTGGTAGGCGTGCTCCTCCTCAGTCGTCGAGTAAATCAGAATGTCGTCGATGAAGACCATGACAAAACGATCAAGGTATGGCTGAAATATCCTGTTCATGAGGGCCATGAACACTGCTGGAGCATTGGTTACGCCGAAGGGCATAACCAAGAACTCATAGTGGCCATACCGACATCTGAAGTCCGTCTTCTGCACGTCCTCGACTCTAACTCTGAGCGGATGATAGCCTGACCTGAGGTCTATCATCGAGAACCACCGTGCTCCCTTGAGCTGATCAAAGAGGTCATCAATCCTCGGTAGCGGATACTTGTTCCTCACTGTCACCTGGTTCCGGTGACGATAGTCAACACAAAGTTGCAAGCTCCCATCCGCCTTCTTGGCGAACAATATCGGGGAAGCCCAGGGTGAAACACTGGGTCGGATGAACCCCTTGCTCTGCAAGTCCTCCAACTGTACCCGTAGCTCTCGAAGCTCGGCGGGGGCCATCCGATATGCTGGAGTCGATATCGGAGTTGTCCCGGGGTACAGGTCAATATAAAAGTCTACCTCTCTACGAGGAGGTAGTCCTGGAACGTTGTCGGGAAAAACGTCTACAAACTGATCCACCACTGCAGGAAAAACAGGACTCCGCACGTCAACTGCTCCTAGGATGAGGCTAGCCAACTGATGAGTGATGGGTTGTCCTCTCCTCTGCGTAAATCCATCCTATGCTGCAAAGGCTCCCTTCTCGCCGGTGAAGGTGAACCTGCTCCCATCGGTGCGTACACATCGCACCTTGCGCCTAAAACAGTCAATTTGGGCATGGACCATAGATAACCAATCCATGCCCAAGATGACGTCGTAAGGCCTCGACGCTGCTAGAAGAAGATCCCAGCCGAAGCTCTCGCTTCCTAGAGTACACTCACACTGCCGGCACCCGTGCGTAATCGTCGAGTCTGCTCCCGTAGGAGTCTCTAGCCGTAGGGATCGAGCCAACGGCTCTGTCGGAATCTCCGAGCTCCGAAAAAGGGAAGCGGCTATGAAAGAGTGACTCGCTCCTGTGTTTATAAGTACTGCAGCAAGGGTGGAATAGACACAGATAGTACCTCGAATCATCTCGGGTGCACCGTGGTCGTAGGCCTATGCTTCCTGGAGCTGTGCCTGTCTCTGCCCGCCAACTCCCTGTGGTCGGGGTGGAACTCCTAGTGGTGGTGGTGGTAGAGTCTCAAAGCGTCACCCACCACCTGCTGCTCGGCCAGCTCCTCTGCCTCGTCTGCCTCCTCCCTGCGGACCGCCACGGTCGACCCTCTGCCTCTACCTCGGTGGTCCCTCAACCGACTGCTGCTCCTCGACACGGCGGGTCGGGAAGTCACGAGCCATGTGGCCCTGCCCATCACACGAGTAGCACTGCCTGCCTCTCGAAAGACTGGCTCCGCGCTGTGTGCCCCGCACTGCTGAGCCAGTGTCCTGAGGTCATCTACCTGAAGGTCTGGTCTGCCTGGACCCCTCAGTCATCCGTCGACTGCCTGCTGCAGAAGACTCTGCTACGTGCCGCCCTGCGGTGGGTCTCGGCGCTGGTGTAGACTCAGCAAGGAAGCTCTCGATCAAAAGGGCCCGCTCCAGTACTCCCGTCTGAGTCAGAATGTTGAGGGAGATCAGTGATGCCCTGATCTCGTGTCTCAAACCCTGCTCAAAGGTCCGGACCCGGAAGAATGGGTCCCGTACCATGTCAGTTGAGTAGCGTGAGAGATCGGTAAATCTCGCCGAGTACTGAGCGACCGTCATGCTGCCCTGCCACAGCTGAAGAAGATCCTGGATACGCACCGTACGAAGGGTGGCTGGGACGAACTCCGAGCGGAAGAGGCTCTCAAAGTCCGTCCATAGTAGAGATGCCTCATCATGCACTTGGAGCATCAAGCTCCACCATCGTCCTGCTGCTGCGTGCAGTAGGCTCACCGCGAGGTTCACCAAGAGGTCTGCAAGTGTCCTCACTAGCCTAAAAACTTGAACCACTGCCTCCAGCCAGTCCTCTGCTGCCTGGGGGTCCATCTCCCCATGGAACCTAGGCGGTCGCTGGCGCTGGAACTCGTGCAGATCTCCAAGGCGATGTGCATCGTCATCGGCTGGTGCTGGAAGCATCGGTGGCTCGGCGGGTAGTGCTACCGCCGGTGCCACTGCTGACAAAGGGCCCTGCACCGAGGCCTCGTCGCTCGGTGGGCTGTCATCACGCTCGACTCTCGGAACCATAGCTGGCTGCCGTTGTGGGGCCATACTGAAAAGGAAACAGGTGTGCCACGGTCAGAACAGTATACCTGGTGAGCTGATACAAAGTAATCACAAAGAAAACTTGAAACACACACGCAATAAATGTTTTCGTGCATTAAGTCGGAAATCAGAAGTCAGGGTCCTGGTGTACGGATACGTCGGCCGCCGCACCAACACTGGACTCCCTGGACTCATAACCACACTCAATACGCTAAACATTATTGCTTCACATAGAAAAGATTAGAGTTCGCGGTAGAACCGAACTCCTATGATACCAATTTGTCACGACCCACCCTCGGGGTCCGTGCCGTGACTACCCCAAGCCCGCCTTCCATAGGCCAGGGGCTGGCGACTAGCACCAAGGCGTAAATCTCGGTAAAAAGGGAAGGCATTGCCTTTGTAAAGTAAACAAGTACCACAGAGTAAGAAAGCAGAAAAGTAAACACTAAGTAAAAACAGAGTACAACTGAAAGTGCGGAAAAGTAAATGGGCCAGTATACAAACCCAAACTGAAAGTAAAGTACAACTCGAAAGGGAAAACAACAACTGTAAAGTAAAAGCCGCTACACTGAGCTGTCCACTGGAAATCCCACCTGAAGGGTGGATACAGATAGCTCCACTGCTCCTCGGGTCCCGCCGTCCGCTCCGAGCATGTCCCGCCCAGTGGTCCACCTCCAGGTACCGTCCTGCTCTGCGAGCCTCAACCACGATCAACGCTGTCCGTCGTCTGCAACCAACACAATGTAGTGCGGGCATAGCCCGTGCAGGGGTGAGTATAAGCTACTCAGGAGGGACCCCGATACCCCCGAAGGTCTCCCAAAATCCACAAAGGATAAACCACAAAGGAGAGATACAAACACGAAGTAACAACCGACACTGCTTAGGTATATGACCATACATATACCTAAGTCATCAATTTCAATACGCTCCAACCTCCGAGCCCAAGTACAACTCAGTCCACACAGGAAAGTATACGTATTCCACACAGGAAAGCAAAACGAAATCCACACAGGATAGCACAACACAATCCACACAGGAAAGCAACAGGATTCAGCTCACACAGGTATACTTCTTCGAAAGACGATAGAGATGATCACTGATCCATCTAAGTCGTCGGACCCACAAAGGATCGATAGGTACTAACCCCCGCAAAGACCCACACAGGATCAGACCCACACAGGATCTGTAGGCGCTGGTTCACACAGGACCGCTGAGCGCAGACCCACACAGGATCGGACCCACACAGGATCGGTAGCACTGATCCACATAGGATCGCTGAGTGATGTAGTCGTCGTCGTCGAATCCCCAAAGGATCTCTGCACAGTCGTCGTCGCAGTCACAGTAGCAGTCGCAGCCAGCTCTAGGGTTCTCGCACACAGCAAGCTCGTTCGGGAGGGTCCGCTCCACGAGCCGAGAGGCTGATACATCAACTGTCACAAATTACAGAGTTGATGTATCCAAAAGTTCTGTATCGTCAACAGGAACTCAACGCAGCAGACGATGCGTCGATCGGACGCCCGGTATGAGAGTTATTGGCTTTTTCGTCCTAGGGGCCCGGTTCGTTTTTGAGGAAAAACCAACCCGACCGTACTCCACCTGCGTCCAAACCTCGGGCGGAGTTTGCCAAAAGATCCGTCTCACTAAGAGGAACTCAACAAAACTGACGGCACGTCGATCGGACGTCCGTAGCTCAAGATATGAGCGTTTCCGCTTCGAGGGCCCGGTTTGTTTCGTGTACGAACCAACCCGGCCAAACTCAAAGTATTCCGAATCCTTGAGTGCAATATACCAAAACGACCGACTCGATCCAAGGATCGCATCCCCGCTGACGGCGCGTCGTTTGGAAGTACGTAGCCCGTGTTATGGCCATTTGAATCCAAACCGCTCGGTAACGGGGGTTTCGGGCCCGGGCCGGCCCGGCCTGGCGAACCGGCCAGGCGCGCCGGTTCGGCGCAAGGTAGCGCCCTGGGCGCGCTGCCAGCTCGGCCTTCGGCCGAGCTGCTGGGAAACGGGGGGGCCTCCTGCCCCCCTTTGTGAAACCGGCCCCCCTCATTATGGGGGGCCAATTAAGCAGCCCGGGGGAATTTAATGCCCCCGGTTTCCACCATTCCGTCCGGCCCGACTTGGCCGACCGACTTCTTCTCAACAGGACCGGCAAGGGCCGGTCCTCTTCCGTCTTCCGACACCGGCGGCCCGACTGGCCGCCGGTCATCACGTTCCGCTGCGGCCCGGAACCGGCCGCGACCTTCATCGTCCGGTGCGGTGCGACGGCACCGCGACCCTCCGCCGCGGCCCCGCTCCGGCCGCGGCGCCTTCGGTTTCCTTCAACGCGGCGTGATGGCGTCACATCCATGAAATTCTTTCCATGACGCGGCGCGACGGCGTCACACAATAATTGCCGTGTTTCCCGCGTGGTGCGATGACACCACTCCATCTCGTTCCATCCGCAAGAAACATTCAAGAACAAAGGAGGGGGGGTTCGGCCGTGTTTGTGCGGTCCGACCCCCCTCTCGATAAACGATAACACTTAATCGTTTATCCTCAAAGTTCGTCATGCTAGAACCAAGAACGGGAAATAATTAAATAAAACAACAACAAACCCCTACCTCGGATTCAAGTGCGGAGCACGTCAACAAGCCGCGGAAGGCAAGCGTCGCGGAGGTTGGGCGTCGCGGAAACCGAACGCGTTTCCATTGACGTCGAGGTGCGTCCGAAGTGGTACGTCATTGGAGAAGCTTCGTAAGCTGAAAAAGATAATCCGAGTAGGAAACGACGTCTCCTTTCGTTGACACGGGAAGAAGATTGAAGATGCGGCGTCGTCGATCTTCGGGAACACACTGGCTACGAAAAGGAGAAGCGGAGTTTTTCGTCGGAGCTTAAGTGTTCTTCGTCGTGGTTGAAGAAGAAGAAGATGCTCCCAAATTCTCTCAAGGTGGAAAGAGAAATCTAACCAAAATAAAATAAGCTAAAGCCTTATTTTATTTACACAAGTAAACCATTTTGAATTTCAAAGGTTTGAAATTAAACAACTCAACTCATTTAATAATCTAAGTTGTCAAGATTAAATAAAGAGGAGTTATAGGGAGTTTAAAAAGGGGAGATGAAGTGTTAGGGTTCGTGTGGGCCCCACCACACTTAATCCTCTCAAGGGAGGTTTAGTGGATGTAAGTCCCACCCCTAACTCCCGTTGAGAGGTTATAACCAACTTGGTTTAAAATAAAATGTGTTTCCACATTTTATTTAATTTCCATTTAAATTCCCAAAAACTAACTCCCAACCTGCAAAAAACGCAACCTCGGAAAAGGTCTCCTTAAGCTAATATCTGCGCTACGTGTTCATCGGTGCCCTCAGAATTCGATTCCGGGCACCGGTTCAAAAGTTAGAAATTCCCACTCATTCGTTCACTGAACGTACCCGAGCCAAACTTCGGAAATTGATTCCGGGCACTCCGGGCCTCAGAATCAGGTTCCGTCAGAAACCGCGCTCTTGTAAAATTCCAAAGAAAATTAAGAAAAAATTTCCCTTGAATTTTTCGGGTGTTTACATAAAATTTGGGTTTCAACCAATGTATTTTAATCTATTAAAAAGGGTTTCATTCCATGTTTATTTGCTTTATATTCCATCCCATATTTCCATGAGATCATTATTTTTTCTTTTTCAGGATTCTGTTATTAAAAATACTTTCTAAATATTTTTTTCATATAAAAATCTTATAAAATTAATTAAATAAACCTTTTAAAGTGACTCGTAATGTCCTATTTTATGATAATGTTAAAAAACATTATTTAAAACTACTTTTAGGGTTTCAATTCTATTTTACTTTTTTATGTCTAAACAAATTATTTTATTGTAAATTATTTCTCATGAATCACCATTTATTTTTTATTAAATAATCTTTTATGGTGATTGAATTTTCGGTATCAACTAATTAAAATCAGGAGGTAATATATCATGACACCTTCTAGAAATGTTAAGAAAAAAGTTTTCTTTCCATGGGATCTTTGTGACGTGAATAATAATTGTTTTTAGGTTCCATAAAAATGTACACATGATTTAGGTATAGGGACCTATATTTTCATCAAATTAATTAGTGAAGATTTTATAGTTCGTGAGATAAAAATGTTGTGAGTGTACATGATTCTATTAAACTTTGTTAACAAGGTTGTGTGTGGACATGACCGTGTTATGTTTGGTTTACATGATGGTGTAATGTAATAATCGCATATAGATTTTTTCAAATAATGTTGTGTGGATATGATCAAATATATCTGTGATCAAATGATGGTAAATGGACATGATAACATATAGATTTCTTAACATGATTCTGTGTGGACATGATCATGTTTTTCTTTGATGACTACATTGCTCTTGGAAATGATTTCTCTTTAAAAATTTCACAATATTTTTCTTTTCTATGAAAATAATAATACTATATATTAAAGTAACATGCCAATGATTAAACTCTATGGATCATGATTGTTATCTCACACTATTATTCCATGGTACATGTTTATTCAATTGAGATAAAATGTCATACTATAATGTCTTTTGAACAACTCTTATTTTTTTATTTTATTTTTTAAAAGATATACCCCATTATTTAATTTTATAATATTCTTAGTCAAAATATTAATAATTTTTTCTGTAAAAATTTTTTGAACTCAACCATTTCATATGTTTATATTCCCCTGGTTATGAATATGAGTACCATGACCCGACCTATGTCAGGGTTCACTCTGCAACTACTCCCAACCCAACTTCATAGGCTAAGGGTGGAAAAAAGCACTAAAGGAACAAAAAAAATCAGAGAGTCCTTTTACTAAGTACTTCTACACACACACACAGCCAAATCAATGAAAAGGTGGAGAGAGGAAAAAGTAAATTATGAAACCTGCTGTAAATAAATCAAAAATGTATGGACCACTAAATAGAACGAGTAAATAAAAGTAAAATGAAAGGTAAAACAAGAAAATACATGCCCAACCAAAATATTGTCTCATCATGACAAAAAACTATAAAAAGAAAAAATAGTAGAGAGAGCCCAAATCCAAAAATCCAAACTATGACCACCCTACCCAGTAAAATAACATGTATCCCTATCCTCACTGAATTCTCAATCAAACATGTCTTTGGAAAATTATCATACAGGGGTGAGTATAAATATACTCAGTGAAATTCTTCGAAAAGAAGGGGGAATAATAAGAGATATAGTAGAAAATTAAAATAGAATATGGAACAAATTATAGTAAAAGAATGTAATTCAACCCAACAAAATAGTGAAAACAACCTCATCCAAAAAAACTTAGGAACCCGACATGGTGAGAAGATTAACTTATCATTATTTCTTCGATACATATAGCATTTGTAACGCCCCGACCCCAGTTACCCAGAGTCGGTGCATTATTGCGTAACATTGGCATGATCACAAAAGATCAAGTCTCGAAATACTGATTTGTTTAGTAGCCTTAGAAACACTTGATACATTCATAAATGTTACATTACATCATAAAGTGAAAAATCACAATAACATAGTCTCCATAGTCCACAATTATATCCCCTTCAGACTATCCCTATAGGTCAGTCATAAAATATTTTTTCACATCCTGGGAAAAATAAAACATTGAAAGGGGTGAGCTCAAATGCTCAGTAAGGATAACAATATAGCGGAGGATTTCATAAATAAACATAAAAATTTAAGCCAATGTATAACTAAAACAAAAGCCGTTTAAACTTGAACTTCAAAATAATATGGCAAAAGTAAAATGAGATAATTCCATTTACTTATTCACATGGATATTCTACTGGTCGAATAATCACATGCAATATCAATAACCACTTTCATAATGATGGAATGCATAATGCCAGACTATCATAACCACGTATCCAAGGCCTCATACCAAGACTACAAATAAGATTTTTTCAAGGCCTCGTTCCAAGACACTAGTTTGTCTCATGAGACATGCCAATGCATCGAGGAGTTATAGCGGGCTCCACCCGTCACTTATTATGTCCAATGCATTCCTTATATGAACAGGTTTAAACATATCATAAACCATAACATAATCGTATCACATAAAACATGCATAAAGGAAACATAACATTTCCACATTTCAATCAGAAGATATCAATACAACACATTGATATAATAAAACATTATAAACACCATTTTCAATACCAAAATAAATTAAAAGTAAAACATGGTATATATTTTTCATTTAAAAAAAAGTTATAGCTTGTAGAGGAAGCCGAAACTCAAATAATGGTCATGGCGGTGGAGAAGTCGTTGTCGCCACATAAGTATGACAAAAAAACATTCCTTTTTGTCATTTAGTAAAATGATTCATATAGAAAGATTCCTTTTGAATAAGCGTAAAAGTCAAAGGGGTTTATACACAGTATAAAAGAAATTTGTGTATAAAACAAAATATTCCTCAATGAATGGAGATTGAGACGAAGTCCATTACAAATATCATTTTTTAAATAAAATATATCTATTATATGTATTCACAATAAGTACACATAAATAAAGTACAAATACAAGATAGGACATAATAATATCATGACGTAATTTAAAAGTAGGAGATTAACCCAAAGAACGGAAATTGGGTTAAGAAGTTCCCTTACCTCGTGTCCGACTTGACTAGACCGCTCTTTAATCTCCTAAATAATATACTAGAGTTAATTTATAATTTCTTAAGAACCTTTTTCAAGTTTATTATTCCTTTTATATCACTTATTACCATGTTATTAACATTATGTAATTATTTATGTTAATAACGGTCATTTTGTTGATCTTTGGTACTTGAGTCAAAAATAAACATCTTATAATTACAAGTTGTTCATGTGGTAAAATATGCATTATATCCAGAATTATATTCATGATTTAGATATAATTTATATCATATATATCCAGTATATACATGAATTTATAATATTACATAACATTTAGAGGTAAGAAATGAAATGCACTGTTCATGAAGACGGTAAGTCGTACGTATGCATGAACACTACTTTCATTTCTATTTAATATTTAATAGAATGAAATTATAATTATATAAAGGTATACTACAATTCCAGTATAATATAATATATAATACCATTTACTCCATCCTTTATACATCCCACATATGGCATTAACGATTCAAATCACTTTGAGGGGGCGGTAGTCCGCACTTCCTAAAATGAAATTATCGCGTTTACCCAAAATGGAAATCATAAAGGTATGCCACAAATGAGAAATAAAGAAGCATAAAGAAAAAATAAACATAATATATATATCATATATGAAAATAGTGTCATCATAATGGCCACCATTAGAGGTGTTAAAAGAATATTGAACAACCATTGTTTCGTGAGGCAGTATTTCGCCACCCACAGAAACAGTATGTTCTTTAACAATTAGATGAAGGTGTGTGTAAGTGTAAATAAAATAGTTATCATAAAAACATCCTAGTATATTTAATATATTTTTGTTGTTACAAAATAAAGGAATAAAAATATTTTAGGGGGTTGGAGAAGAAAAATAAAACAAAAGAACACAAGTGAAGACATTACCTTTAAATCGGGTAACTCTTTTGGATTTGAGCCAAAGGCTTCCTTGGGAAGACTTATGCCCAAAGTGAGGCTTCTAGGAGCAAGATAGGGAAGTTGAGAGAGTATTTGGATAGATTTTGGCCGAGACAAATGGCTTTGATGGTGTGAATAAGGTGGTAGAGGTGGCGACCTTTTATAAGAGGAGAAGAGGGGCACTCATGGAAAGTCATGAAATGTTACTTTATTATATAATGAGTTTCGGATTTTAAAGGTCCCACACTTATATATTTCGAGGATAAGGTGATAAGGGATCTAAATATACTCATCCAATAGGTTTTTGACAAGTTTAAGTCTTAGATTTTACATTATCTTTTCATTTTATTTAAATTGTTAATTAATGAGGTAATCGCTGCATCATCATAGGGTCATAAAAAATTTAATTTGTTTAATATCTAAAAATTATAAAAAAAATATCATGATGTATGAAATATTTTTAGCTTTCCAATTAATATTTATAGTCGAAATTTTAACTTATATAACCCCATATAATAATTTTTTTAGTAAAACGGCACATGTTTGTGACAATTTTATTTTTACTTTAAATAAAAAGTTATTAATGTCATTTTCATACCCAAGTGGCTCCATGGGGTCCCCAAGTTGACCCATGGATTGTCTTGGTCGGCCATGACTCATCCAATAAGGGTAGGACAAGTGTCAAGATATTTTCATATTTTTATAATATCATTTTTACCTTAAATTTCACTAATTACCTTTAATCGCAATTAATTAAACTTAAAAGTTACTATTCACCAAAAAATTATTTTAATCCCATTAAACCACATTTTAATTCCTAATGACAACCATGTATGTCAGATTTTTGAAAATCAAATCACAGAAGTGGTAATGTTTCATTGAAATGAAAAATTAGTTTTTTAACTACCACTTAGTGGTTTCACTATTCATCAAAATTGAAGTTTTTCAGAACAATGCCAAAATTTCACCCTAAGCTATAATTGATATTACAAATTAAAAAATGATGTCTATTTTATGAAATTACAAATATATAAGTTTCATTAATTAATTTTATAATTAATTCCCGCTGTCTCAACAAATAGCGTGTTTTTAAGAAACGATATATATCAAAAGATTGACAATTGTTTATGTCCAATTTCAAAGTGAAATTAATTCTAATGAAAACCATTGGATAAAATGGTAAAAATATATTCTAATTATATTTTAAAACCACTCAATAGTATAATTTATCACTATAAATTATTTTGATTAAAAAAGTTGTTTTTAAGTATTTTTTACTATTCATAAAAAATGGGAAGTTCTCAGAAAAATACCAAAAATTCAACATAGGCTAATTTCGATATTCCAAATCCAAAAATGAAGTCCATTTTGAAATATAAAATATATATAATTTCAAAAAGTGGGTATTACTATTTATAATGGCTATTTTGATTGGTCGTGGTGTGTTAGAATCTCGAACTTGCGTACAATGCAAGCTATTCCATTATTGAAAGAGAAGCGTATCATGGAAGCTTGGGGTGTTACATTCTCCCCTCCTTAAATAAATTACGTCCTCACAATTTGAAATTGTTCTTCGAAAATAAAAGGTTGAAAATAGAAAATATCTTTGTGGAAAACCTACATCAGAAATAGGGTTAATAAAATTTAGCCTTAATAATAGGGAAAGGGAAATGAAAAAGTCACCACCAAATTGTGATCTTGATTAGGAGAACATTGGTGGCAATTAGAGACATATAATTGGAGGAAAAAATTTAAATATTTTTAGGGAGTGATTGAGGTCATCAATCACAAACAAGTGTAAAATTGAGGGCCTCAAAGCCTTCAATCTATGGTGATTTAAAATATCATCAGTTCAACAAAACATATGGTATTAGGATAACACATTTTTTTAATATACCTTTCTTAATGTTTAAGAATTAATTTATTCATAGAATAAGAGAGAGGTATATATATATATTTATATACTTGACAAGTAGAGTTTCAAGCTTCAACTAATTTCTACCACAAACTAATATTTCACTCAAAAAGATAATAGAACTCAAAAATATTATATTTATCCTAATCGTATAAGGTTCAAAATATTAACACATATCATTAAATTTGGAAAACTATTTTTTAATAACCAGGGACTTCCTATAGGCTAGTGGTAGGTAATAAAGTCATGTCTCACTATGGTTGTGGGTTCGATTCCTACAGCTTTGTCCGACGCGACTGGTTATCCCCCAACCTGCAGGTTGTCCTTTTCCTAAAACTATAGTATTATAATATTCCCAAAATAATCTTCAGAAATGTTTTAAACTTAAACAATACTATCCAAAGTTAAACTTAATCCATTCCAACCTTTATAGTTATCCAAAATACCTCTGTCTAGACTTTCTCTAAAAGGTCTCTAAATTCCAAAATCAATTCATCAGATTCCCCCAATAAAGTAAAGTTTCTCTTATTGTCACATACTAAAAATAGGATTACCTTCATCATATTAAAAATTTAATGAAAATAACAAGTACTGCAGTACAATCCTTATATACTCCATAATTATTATAACCAGTACATCATTGATACAACACTCAAATGACAAAATTATTTAATAACAACATAAGAACTCTAATCATTCCTCCTCATCTGTGGTAGTATCATAACTTGATTATTATCCCATAACATCATCTGGGGCATACTCTAATGATTTGGACATTGGTTTGCGTAGTGTCCCCACTCCTTGCAGATGAAGAATTGTACATTTGAAACCTTTTTCTTACCCTTGCAGTCACGCACTTGGTGTCCTTTTTCTCCACACTTATAACAAACTCCCATTCCCTTCAGGCAAGTTACAAGGTGTTTCTTCTCACAGTTATCACATATTGGAAAATTCTTCTTTTTCCTCGTCCCTTTATCCATCATTCTCTCTTCCACCCTTTTCTTCTCTTTCTTCCCTTCAAATCTATAAGACTGAGAGAATTATTTACTTATCATATTAACACATGGTAATATTTCTTCATATGTTGAGAACACATGGGAGACTATTTCCTTTATAAATGTTGGCTTAATACTATGAAATATATGATCCTTCTTACTCTTTGGATCATACCTATTGATGGAGTTCACATTCCTTCTACTGGGCACCATTTCTATACAATGGTATAAACTAGGTTAGTTTATGAATTGCAATGAATAATTCCAAACTTGTAAAATACTTAATTTAAATTGAACGGTTTATGGATATAATCCATAATCATAAAAAATGTTTTCTTTGAGGAAGTATATACTCATAAACCCTTCATAATGGTTTGTAAAAAAATGAGAATTATCCTAAGCATATCCCCCGAGAGTGTCGTAACCAAGAGTGCAGCAAGACCCATTGTCGTGCACCAATTCCTATTCGAGTCTAGCTCAAAGTGGTGTTTTCGGGTTTTACCCCTAGGTACATCTGTGCCAGAGCTGCCTCTACCTGCTCGTATCCAGAAAGGGATGTATTGCTTGGAAAACTCATAAAATCTCTATAATACCAAAATTCTAGGAAGTTATTCTATACTAATCCTCAAAGTCTATCTTAGGGATATGTGCTCTAATCAGAGTTTATCTAAATCTAGCTTCCAAGGTTAGTACTAAACTGCCTCTGATACCAACTATAACGCCCCGACCCTAGTTACCCAGAGTCAGTACATTATTGCGTAACATTGACATGATAAAAAAAGATCAAGTCTCGAAAGACTGATTAGTTTAGTAGCCTTGGAAACACTAGATACATTCATAAATGTTACATTACATCATCAAGTGAAAAATCACAATAACATAGTCTCCATAGTCCACACTTCTATCCCCTTCAGACTATCCCTGTAGGTCAGTCATAAAATATTTCTTCACATCCTGGGTAAAATAAAACATTGAAAAGGGTGATCTCAGATTCTCAGTAAGGATAACAATATAGCGAAAGCTTTCATAAATAAACATTAACATTTAAGGAAAGGTATAACTAAAAAAACCCTTTAAAACTTGAACTTCAACATAATATGGCAAAAGTAAAATGAGATAATTCCATTTACTTATTCACATGGATATTCTACTGGTCGAATAATCACATGCAATATCAATAACCACTTTCATAATGATGGAATGCATAATGTCGGACTATCATAACCACATAGCCAAAGCCTCGTGCCAAGAATACAAATTATATTTTGTCAAGGCCTCGTGCCAAGACACTAGTTTGTCTCATGAGACCTGCTGATGCATCGAGGAGCTATAGCGGGCTCCACCCGTCACTTATTAAGTCTAATGCATTCCTCATATGAACAAGTTTAAACATATCATAAACCATAACATAATCGTATCACATAAAACATGCATAAAAAACATAACATTTTCACATTTCAATTAGAAGATATCAATACAGCACATTGATATAATAAAACATTATCAAAACCATTTTCAATACCAAAATAAATGAAAAGTAAAACATGGTATTTATTTTTCATTTAAAAAAAGTTATAGCTTGTAGAGGAAGCTGAAACTCAAATAATGGTAACGGTGGTGGAGAAGTTGTTGTCTCCACGTACGTACGACAAAAAAAAATTCCTTTTTTTATTTAGTACAATGCTTCGTATAAAAAGATTCCTTTTGAATAAACATAAAAGTCAAAGGGGTTTATACATAGTATAAAAGAAATTTGTGTATAAAACAAAATATGTCTGAATGAATGGAGATTGAGACTAAGTCCCTTACAAATATAATTTTTTAAATAAAATAGATCTATTATGTGTATTCACTATAAGTGCACATAAATAGAGTAAAAATACAAGATAGGACATAATAATATCATGACGTAATTTGAAAGTAGGAGATTAACCCAAAGAATGAAAATTGGGTTAAGAAGTTCCCTTACCTTGTGTCCGACTTGACTCGACCGCTCTTTAACCTCCTGAATAATAAACTAGAGTTAATTTATAATTTCTTAAGAACCATTTTCAATTTTATTATTCCTTTTATATCACTTATTAACATGTTATTAACATTATGTAATTATTTATGTTAATAACAGTCGTTTTGTCGATCTTTGGTACTTGAGTCAAAAATAAACTTCTTATAATTACAAGTTGTTCATGTGGTAAAATATGAATTATATCCAGAGTTATATTAATTATGTAGATATAATTTATATCATATATATCCAGTATATACGTTCATTTATAATATTACATAACATTTAGAGGTAATAAATGAAATGCATCGTTCATGGAGACGGTAAGCCGTACGTATGCATGAATGCTACTTTCATTTCTATTTCATATTTAATGGAATTAAATTATAATTATATAAAGGTATAATATAATTCTAGTATAATATAATTTATAATACCATTTACTCCATCCTTAATACATCACACATATGGCATTAATGATTCAAATCACTTTGAGGGGGCGGTAGTCCGCACTTCGTAAAATGAAATTATCGCGTTTACCCATATTGGAAATCATAAAGGTATGCCATAAATGAGAAATAAAGAAGCATAAGGAAAACATAAACATAATATATATATCATATATGAAAATAGTTTCATCAAAATGGCCACCATTAGAGGTGTTAAAAGAATATTGAACAATCATCGTTTCGTGAGGCAGTATTTCGCCACCCACAGAAACAGTATGTTCTTTAACCATTAGATGAATGTGTGTGTAATTGTAAATCAAATAATTATCATAAAAACATCCTATTATATTGAAGATACTATTTTTGTTACAAAATAAACGAATAAAAATATTTTATGGGGTTGGAGAAGCAAAATAAAACAAAAGAACACAAGTGAAGACATTACCTTTAAATCGGGTAACTCTTTTTCATTTGAGCCAAAGTCTTCTTTGGGAAGACTTATGACAAAAGTGAGGCTTCTAGGAGTAAGAGAGAGAATTTTAGAGAGTATTTGGGCAGAGGCTGGCCGATCCAAATGGCTTTGATGGTGTGAATAAGGTGGTAGAGGTGGGGGCCTTTTATAAGAGGAGAGGAGGGGCACTCTTGGAAAGTCATGCAATGTTACTTTATTATATAATGAGTTTCGTATTTTAAAGGTCACAAACTTATATATTTCAAGGATAAGGTGATAAGGGTTTTAAATATACTCATCCCATAGGTTTTTTACAAGTTTAAGTCCTAGATTTTACATTATCTTTTCATTTTATTTAAATCGTTAATTAATGAGGTAATCGCTGCATCATCATGGTGTCATAAAAAATTTAATTTTTTTAATATCTAAAAATTATAAAAAAACTATCATGATGTAGGAAATCATTTTATCTTTCCAATGAATGTTTATAGTCGAAATTTGAACTTATATTACCCCATGTAATAATTGTTTTAGTAAAACAACACATGTTTGTGACTATTTTATTTTTACTATAAATAAAAGGTTATTATTGTCATTTTCATACCCAAGTGGCTCCATGGGGTCCCCAAGTTGACCCATGGATTGTATTGGTCGTCCATGACTCATCCAATAAGGGTAGTATAGGTGTCAAGAAATTTTCATATTTTTATAATATCATTTTTACCTTAAATTTCACTAATTACCTTTAATCGCGATTAATTAAACTTAAAAGATACTAATCACCAAAAAATTATTTTAATCCCATTGAACCACATTTTACTTCCTAATTACAACCATGTATTTTGGATTTTTGAAAATCAAATCACAGAAGTGGCAATGTTTCATTTAAATGAAAAATTAGTTTTTTAACTACCACTTAGTGGTTTCACTATTCATCAAAAATTAAAGTTTTTCTGAACAATTCCAAAATTTCACCCTAAGCTATAATTGATATTACAAATTCAAAAATGATTTATATTTTAAAAAATTCCAAACATATAAGTTGCATTAATTAATTTTATAATTAATTCCCACTGTCACAACAAATAGCGTGTTTTTAAGAAACAATATATATCAAAATATTGACAATTCTTTATGTCCAATTTCAAAGTGAAATTAATTATAATGAACACCATTGGATAAAATGGTAAAAATATATTCTAATTATACTTTAAAACCACTAAATAGTATAATTTATCACTATAAATTATTTTGATTAAAAAAGTTGTTTTTATGTATTTTTCACTATTCATAAAAAATTGGAAGTTCTCAGAAAAATACCAAAAATTCAACATAGGCTAATTTCGATATTCCGAATCCAAAAATGAAGTCCATTTTGAAATATAAAATATATATAATTTCAAAAAGTGGGTATTACTATTCATAATGGCTATTTTGATTGGTCGCGGTGTGTTAGAATCTCGAACTTACGTACAATGCAAGCTATTGCATTATTGAAAGAGAAGCGTATCGTGGAAGCTTGGGGTGTTACAACATTAGAGTAGACTCATACAACCATAAGAAGCAAGACATGGAAAGCACATTTCATACCTCATGTATCTTCACATATCTAGTAAGGAGAGTAACCATCCTATTGAGTGGGTACTCAAATAGGATATATATATATATATATATACACACACACACACACAAATATATATGTTCAGTCAAGAATCCAAAATGGGAGGCTAAGAGGATTTACATCTCAAAGATCATCCCAAGAAAAGAGTCTCCAATAGTTCTAGAAGTAACCACCAATGATGCCTAGAATCCCTCATGTTTTCCAAAAATTGCATGTCAAAGGGACTCAAACAATAAACCTCAATACCATCCAGTTTGGGAAGGTCTTTCTCACCCACATGGTTTTAGGTCACATTATATAGATAAATATCGGTGGTTAAAGTTCCTCTCTTACTTGTGAGTCTAGAATTACATTAATGTACATCTATCATCTAATATGTGTAGTATATAGGTCATCTCATCGTTAAGGACCCACACCCTTCTTGGATTGAGGGTTCCACTACAGTGTCGTTGATGACCGATGCCCATCCCGACTGCAGGGTGCCACTCTAGTGCCATCAAGGACCCATGCTCAGCCTGATTGGAGGGTGCCACTCAGAATAGATTGAGGACCCATGACTAGCTAGGGTGGAGGGTGCAACTCTAGGGTCGTCGAGGAATCATACCCATCTTGGCTGGAGGGTTCCACTCACAAGTCTATGATGCCATCACTGGATAGTCGCTACTATCAAACACCTCCTGAAGATGTGTCATTCTTAGAACACATCACATCATAAATCAAAATTTATAACTGATTTCACTATCATTTCCTACATGAAAAAACACATAGGATAGGATAATCACTTTCCCAAAACACATGATCAGTGAAAATAACACTTTTCACCGCAACGAGCTTGAACGGTGCTTCATAACTATATGAAAACTACCATGGATTATATATATAAATGTAAAATAGATTTCCCAATGGTATTCCTTTCATGTTTCCACATTTAATTAAATCACAAATAATGCTCTATTCAACTATAAAGATCACACTATTGTGATCCTTTTGAAAAAACACGCAAGGTAGACTATCCACTCGCCCCAATATAACATCAAATGTAACATTTTTATAAAAATGAATTACCATTAAATGAATATAGTGGTTCTTACACCTTAGTCCCAAAATTAGTTATAAGTATAACACAATTTTTAGCATCTCGAAAAAACACACGAGATCGACTACTCGTTCACGCTGAACAGATACCAACTGAAAAAGTTGTATTTCACCAAAACATGTTCAACCCAGACCCTCCTAGGTACCACATCCCTAATTTCTATTAAAAACTATAAATTTATCTTAAATTTTTTTCTCAAGGACCCGTGTTACACTACCACTAACATAGAATTAATCAGACGTCGCATGTAGACGCCCTGTCAGCAACATGAATCCCGAATAATAATAATTATACTATTATTTTTAATATCCGAAATTTTGAGAAACCAAGAGATGGAAAAAAAATATTAAAATAAAAAATCCAGTCTAAAAATATAATTCTTGAATATATTGATTTGTGGCCACTGACCGCGCGTCGATCAGACACCCGGATTAAAAGATATAACTATTATAAGGCGTATTGGCTAAACCTGACCTAGTGCGGCCAATTCATGTTGGACCGCTCCACCTGTGCCAACCCACCCAACCTTTTTCTCCAGACTGTAGCCTAGCCATGTGGCCAAAACTTCATGCTAGTATGATCCTAGCCCCTGTCCCTCTCCTCAGCCTATTGTGCCAGTAAGCCCTTCGCCTCCTTGGTTAGCCAACCGTGTCAACGCGATGACCCCCACAACATGTCCTCCTATCTCCCCGCTAGTCCACAATACAAATTTCCATATGAATTCCT
This sequence comes from Viscum album, assembly GCA_963277665.1. Classification (NCBI taxonomy): domain Eukaryota; kingdom Viridiplantae; phylum Streptophyta; class Magnoliopsida; order Santalales; family Viscaceae; genus Viscum; species Viscum album. The sequence continues at coordinate 338,411,211 of OY728161.1, read as the reverse complement.
CAACTCAAAACCCCTATGGCCTCAAATACAACATAGATACATTATCTCAATGCACAGCTTCCACACCACTCACCGCACTCCCAACCTCACACCACCAACAATACTGTTTCTTTCGCTCGACCACCATGGCCTGACACATTTTGAAGTCGTGTAAATCCATGGCCACCACTGTTAATAGGCCCATGCTAAATGTGGTTCTCCAGTGGTACATTACATAGTTCAATTAAACTCTTCTATTTATCTAATCACGAATCATTCAAAAGATCATGGTCCCTTTCGACGATGGATTTACAGAACTGACCTTCTCTCGACGATCCATCCGTGTTTTGATGTGTCCCAAAGTGGCAATGAATATCCAAGAAGAACATAAATGTTTTTGGATAAAATTAAAGGTTTAAACACTTATTTATGTCCATGATAGTGAATACATCATAAATTTATAAATAAAATGATGAAATAGATGTGAAAATAATTAATTTTTAGAGAAAACTTCATGTATAATAAATCATACCTAGATTCGATAGTCATTCATTAATGACGCATTTGATGTGCTCACGATTCAATCTATCAAGGTTCTGTCAAAGAAATCTATTTGATTTGATGAATAATGGTAAATAATGATTGATATAGAGAGATAAGATTATGATATAACTCAATTTTTAATTCCTTAAGATTTCATTTATTGAAAAACATCGGAAAGCTTTCCGATGGTTGCATAATCTGAAACCTTCTTGCCCTCTCATTTTATGTCATGACTAGGTAAAACACCCATTTAAAACTCAACGTTGTTATCAAATTTTAAATTTGATACATCAGTCAAAAGATATTTTTTAAGTCATTATGGGTAAAAGAATTATGTTTAATTATCTTGTGAACAATTTTTTCTATGGTGGATTTTTCTATAGAAGTCCCAAATGACAAAGGTTATGCCCCTACAAGGGTAAATAACAGGTTTTTAACTCAACCATTACATATTATTTCGGATATATAACACAATTTATGAGTTATCCCATTTCATTTGAGAAAATAGTATAAAATATACGTAATATAATTAAAAAAACTTGTTCTGGTCACATCGGGCCTCAAAATTGCATATTGTCTTAACACCTAGCTCTGGATATATATATATATATATATATAAATATTTCAAAGTCTTACAAGGAAAAAACAGGATATCAACATCATTAGGTCCTTTAATCCTTTCATCCCTAAAAATAAAAACAATGAAAATAATTTTGGATACGGAGCTCTCATTTTTCTCACACATTCCAAAGAACCCTGTTATAAATTTTTGTGCTTCCACATCACACAAACCAAAGGGATGGCCCATCCACATAGGGTTTACTCCTATCGATCCTCAATCACCACCAGTTTCTCTTAAAAGTTGTCTATATCTTCAATGTCCAGCTATCTCTATTCTATGATGTGTGTAGTATCATGCCCATATCTCCTCGTTTGCAACACGTTGAAGTTGTTGTGCACCCTCTCAAACTATGGGGGTAGGGATTGGTGATAGTAAATCTTTCCAACCCTTCACCTGATATCGAATATCCTGATTAACCTCAAAGATATCTTACCCCTTGAATAAATATTTATATTTTGTATCATCTGAAGACTCTAAAGAAGACATGGTCTCCCTGTTCTAACTTTAAGGGCCTACGATGATGGTTTTAATAGGATTCATATCTAATTTTGGCTACCATCATCTGTTCAATGATGACCTACAGTTTCTCTATCGTCTCTTGCACTAACCTTGGGCTCACAACGTATGACTCTCCAACCTCCATTTAACCTAGAGGTAACCACTGGGTTCTACCATATAGGTCTTAAACCGTTAAATACTGATGGTAGAGTGGTAGCTGGTGTTGTATGAAATCTCAATAAAGGGTAGGTGATCCTCCCAACTCTGGCTAAAATCCAACACACAACCCTCAACATATCCTCCATCACCTGGATAGTGCGCTTGGTCTTCCATCAGTCTAGGGGTGAACTTTTTTACTCTGATTCAACTGGGTCTTGAATTACTTTTACACGAATCTCCATAACTATGATTTAAAATGTGAATCATGATCAGGGTCAATCATCATGGGTACCCTGGGAAGGAGAATGATCTCTTGTAGGTATAACTGCCCCAAAATCTCCATCGATATCTACTCATAGATAGCAAGGAAGTGTGCTGACTTGGTCAGTGTATCCACTATCACCAAGATGGAATCATGTCCCTTGAATGTGCGTGGAATCTCTATAATGAATTCCATGGATATTTCATCCCACTTACTCTCTGTGATCTCAAGAGGCTACAAAAAACCCACAAAAACATGATGCTATGTCTTCACATGCTAATAGGTGAGGCATGGTTAAATGTACTTAGATACACTTTATCTTCATCTAGACAACCAAAAATACCATTGAAGATACTTTTACATCTTCCTAACACCGGGATAAATATCTGAGGGATATGTATGGAACTCCCACATGACCTCCCCCTGCATCCCGACTGTAACTATTGTTTTCCCCTGGAAAAAGATCATTTGATTCCCTTTTTCATAATAACCATCAGATGTGTTGCCTATGGATATCTGATCATGTAAGAAATCACACATGATATCTCCCGACTGGGACTCATTCACATACTCAAGGAGTGAATATGTCAGATGCATCGACTAGAGGAATAATGTACCATCATGCTCTACCAGGGTTAGCTATATTGAAGATAACTGTTCTGAAGCTTCTTCCACAAGGAAATCCTAAGAATTCCTAGCAAAAGAATCATCTACAACATTTATCTTCCTCATATATTATAAAATCTTGAATTAGTAGTCCTGTAGGAACTCTAACCAGCATCGCTACCTTAGATTCTGATCTCTCTGAGTATTGATGTACCTACATCTATGGTGGTCTAAGTTAACCACAAAGCGCTCTCCCAAAAGGTTGTTTCTCCACATCTATAGGTATAATAATAACACTATGAGCTCTATGTCAGTAGTCATGTAGTTCTTCTCATGGGGTCTCAACTACCTCGACCTATTTACGACGATTTCTCATAGTTGCATCACGATGAAACCGAGCATATCTCCTGATCCATCACAATACACCACGAACTCAACTCTCTCCTCTAGTAGTCCCAAAACTGGGGTGATTATTAGCCTATTCATAAACTACTCAAAGGCCTTCTAGAACATCTCATACCAAGTAATGGATTTTCCCTTCCGTGTCAGAGTGGCCAAAGGGTCTGTGATCCTTAATAATTCTTCCAAAAATCATTTGTTGTGCCCCTACAAACAAAGAAAGTTCTACACTTCTGTCATACTCTTGGGTGGTTCCCAAGAAATCACAACTTCAATCATCATGGGATACATGGATAAAAAATCTTTATAGATGAAATTCCCCAAAAATTTAACCTCATGAATGTACAACTGGAACTTTGAGTGTTTTCTGTAAATTTGGTGCTCTTAAAGTATATTAAGAACCATACTCTAGTGTTATGAATGATCCTCCTCTGGAAAAGAGTAGTTGATTATGTAATCATTTAAGACAACAAAAACTAGTAAAATTATGGTTAAAATACCTAGTTCATGAAATCCATAAAAAGATCATGAAAATTTGTCACACTGAAAGGCATCACTAGAAACTCGTAATGCACGTAATGACATCGAAAGGAAAAATTTTGAATATAAGCCTCATGAACCAATAGTTGATGGTATCCTGACCTGAATTGATCATAGAGAACCACCTTACAGCTCGCAACTGGTCAAAGAGTTCTTTGATCCTTTGTAAGAGGTACTTATACTTTATCGTGGCCTCGTTCAGGTGACAATAATGCACATAAATCTATAAAATCACATCTTCCTTCTTCACAAATAGAACTGGTGGTTCCCAGGGGGACACACAAGACATGATTAAACCATTCTCACAAACGCCCTCAAACTATAAATGTAGATCCTATAGATTACTAGGTTCCATCTGACATGCTGCAAAATATATCTGCGCAGTACCTGGTTGCAAGTCAATGAAAAACTCCAACTCATGCTTCATAGGTATCCCAAGAATGTCTTCAAGAAATAAATCCTTGTAATCCTCCAAAAATGAAGGAACCTATGTTTTAGAAGAGTATTTTTTACCATGGTTTGTTCTCGATAACTGATGGGAATAGTGATTTTTCCTCTTACTTACAACACATGCCTACCCTAGCATGAGGTCTTCCTCATCGAGATAGGAGAACCTCATCCCATCAGTGTGAAGAAATCTGAATATTCATTAGTGATAGTCAATATATACATGAACCATGAAAATCTAGTACATAACATATATGATTTCATTATACTTCATCATGATAACAAGTAGGTCCCACATGAACCTTTCCCCTCTAATAAATAGCTCACCCTACTGGAAGATAAAAGAAACAGAATAAGCACTTATTATAGGAACCTTAAGGAAAAGATGATGCTCTATTGTCTCTACTAAGATCTCCAACTCTTATAGCAGGAGTAATGATAAAAATGATTGACTAGTTCCTTTTTATAATATGGGTAATGCAATAGTAGAATAAACATAGAGCATACCTTATATCATATAGTGCATCAGAGGCTCACAGACCCCCATAGCCTATAGTTTTCTATAGCCCCGGATACCAGCTCCCTGATCCTGACACGAGCCACCTTTTTTAAGTGATGTAAGGATATTATAACATCATTCCCCACCTCCAACTCCTCCTACACCACTACCAACACTGCCTCCCTGGGGCCACCTTGTCTACTCCTGGGGGATCCATAGTCATGGTGTTGCCTCTGTCATGGTGATCTACCTACTAACCAACGAGGATTCTCGACATTCCTAGTTAGGAAGTATCATGCCACATGACCTTTCCCTTCACATTTAAATCATTTTACCTCTCTGGTCTAACCTAATTAAATATGTAGGCAGAGTACTTCCTATCTATGTGGTTGATTCTGATCATTCGATAGTCTCTTGCATTGCGGCCTTATCTACTAATGTCTGCCAACTTCCATAAACATATCCACTATGAAGTGACCAATTGCACTCTCATCTGACTAGAGTCCTTCTGATAGAAATATATATGTCACAAGATCCCTCTATAGCACCCTAGAATAGGTAGGTATACACATAAGCATTATGATCTCATAGTGGTGTCCCATCTCGAACTTCTATGACAATAAGTAACCATCACTAACCATGTCCAGAAAGTACTGAGTTAGGTTTGTGAACCTGGTTAAGTAATCATCCACTATCTTACCTCCCTTTAGAATCACTATAATCTACTAAATCCTGATGGAGAATAAGAATGAGGGGAAATAATCCTCAAGAAACATCCACTAAAACTCGTCCCATGAGAGTGATGACTCTTCATGCATCTAGGTATCTAAACTCTATTAGTGCTCTTCCATCCCAGGGAAAAAACTGGCTATCAAAGACACCATCTAATCTATTGGTTTTCATAGAAGCTTGAATATGAAGACAACTGACTCCATTTAGTCCTCTGCTACCTAAGGTTACATCCCACCATGAAACCTCAACTGCCTATACTACTAGAACTCACAGAGAACTCTCAACCTTCACTCATCCTCGACATGTGCTTCTCGAACTATTTTTTTATCCACGGTGGAGGTGTTTCTACTATCCCACCTCAAGGAAGGGGATTTCATGATGGTCCCTAAATTGCGGCCTCGTCGCTCTTGAGGTTGTTGTTTTGAACCAGAGTGGGTATCCTAGTTGGATGCCATCACATAGGAATTCAGAATGTTATCAAGGAAAACTGCAGTCAGATGAGCAAGCATATATATGTATATATATATATATAACTATAAAAACAAAAAAGGGTAGTTGACTCAGCAAGTATAGTAAAAAACATGATCCTACATGATGCATATAACAATGTTCCCTGCAAAAAATGTCTAAGCATGCTGAGTCGACAAGTGGGTAATCAGGGTCCTTGTGAATGGACACGTCATTCGCCGCACCATCACATGACTCCCTCACCTAAGAGACACTTTTAATATATGTTGAAATTGTATCCCTAAACCCAACAAAATCCTTTTTAAGGAAACATCCAAACAACATCTCAAGGTTTGAACCACCTATGATACCACCTTTTCACCCCCAGACCCATGTCAGGGCTTGAGCCACAACTACCCCGAGCACACCTCTATTGGTCAGGGGTGGCTATCATGGCCAATGTCACAAAACATAGGGTGGCCTTTTCCTGTGTACCATTACACACAAACTTAGCTTACTTGATGAAAAATTACATAGAGGAATAATTAAAATATGTAACTTGTTGTAAACAAACCAAATATGCATGGAGAACTAAACAGTATGAGTACATAAAAATAAATTGAAAAGGAAAAAGGGAAAATACACGTCCAACCAGAATAGTGTCTCAACCTAATAGAAATATGGATAACAAAAAATAAATGAGAGATCCCAGCTCAGGGAATCCTAGCTACGACCACCGTACACGGTCCAAGTACATGTATCCTTAATCTCCTAGAAGTCGAAATCAAACATGTTTGTCATCTTCATAAGGAGCGATAAGTGCTTGAAAATCCCATGTAGGGGTTAGTATAAATATACTCATTAGGAATCCCTCAAAGGAATAGGGATTATTAATATATACAATATAAAATTAAAATAGTATATGGAACAACGTATTGTAAAAGAGTACAACTCAACCCAAAAAGAGAGTGAAAACAACCTCATCCAAAAACACCATGATCCTGCTAAGGTGAGAAGATGAACTTCTCATCGGGTCTTCACAACCTATAGTAAGAGAGTAGAATCATCAAACCATGAGAATATAGACACCGAAAGAATGTGGCATACCCCATGGATCTTCACCTCTCTTGGAAGGAGAGTAATCAACCCATGGATTTGGTATTTAAATAGTATATATATATTTATATATATATTCTTAGTCAAGAATCCCAAATTTTAGAGTAAGGGGATCACCATCTAAAATATCGGCACAGGAAAAGAGTCTCCAACATTTCCAAAATTTACCACCCTCGATGACTAGAATCACTGACTTCTTCCCTAAACTACAAGTCAAAGGGGCTCAATCACCACACCTCGATATTTTCCACTTTTTTTAGGTATATCTATCCAAAATGGTTTTAGGAAACTTCCCAAGGATGAATCACATTGGTGAAACCACCACTCTTACTCATGAGTCCAATGCAACATTAAATTATGTCTTTCTACTAATCTATGTAGTATAGATGTCATCTCAAAGTTGAGGACCCTTTCCCATCCTGGGTAGAGGGTGAAACTCTAGCGTCACCGAGGACCCATTCCAAGACCTTCTAGAGATTTCCACTCAATATTGGTTGAGGACCCATGTCTGACACAACTCGAGGGTGCGACTCAGATGTCCCTGATGTCATTACCTAATCACCGCTATCGTCGAACAATGCCTAAAGATGTTTCATTATCATAACACCTCATATCATAACCTGAAAGGTTGAAATTTGGTCACCATCATGTCTTATGTGGAAAAAACAAACCGCATAAGATAATCAATTTTCTGAAACTGATGATTGGTGAAAAGGGTGTTTTTCACCACAATGAGCGTGAATGGTGCTCGATCACAGCTTGAACACTACCATATATTCTCTTCAAAAACATCCAAATTATCTCCCATTGATATTCCTTTCATGTTTCCAAATTTAGTTATATAATGAATAAGGCTCTTCATAACTATACCGACCACACCATTGTGATCCTTGTGAAAAAACACGCATTGGAGACTATCAACTCACCCCAATAGAACATCTGAAGCCAAAGACATATAATGATTCATTACACTCGAAAGGTGTCTCCTAGGTCCCACACAGTGGTCTTGAAATTATTTATATTGATATATCTATTGCGATCCTCCCTGAAAAAATAAATGAGGTCGACTAATCATTCAACCAGAACTGATACCCGGTGAAAAAGATGCATTTCACTACAACGTGTGCGAGTTGACCATCATGGGGCCCACACCCTGACATTATTTTAACAACATTTAATTCATACTTAAAATTTATTTCCTGGAAAAGGGTCATTCCACCACTGACGGCGCATTAATGTGACGTTGCATGTGGATTCCATGTCCGCAACAAGAACCCTAAATAATAATAATAATATAAATATTATTAAATAGAGTCATTTCATGGATCTGATCTGTGAAACTAAATAATAAAATTATAAAAATCATCTAAAAATATCCTTCCTTAATATTGGGACACATTTCCACAAAAATTGCGTCGATCAGACACTCTAATTTGAATATACAGCCTTTAGAAGTTATATTGGCCCCACCCGACACGGTCCGACCCATTATGTCTTGGAAACTCCTCCTAGGCCGGGCCGGCCTATTTTTCTAACACACAGACCAACCACACTGACCAACCTTAACGATAGTACTCTAATAACCCACGATCCCCTTTTCATCCAGTCATGCTAGCTGACCTTCTGCCTCACTGGCCAGCCGATGACATCAATGCGGAGACCCCCACGACCCGACCTCCTGTCACCCCTTAGTCACCCCTCCTGACAACGATGTGGCTCTTCCATCTATCCACCTACACTCAAAACCCCAAAAAACTCTCCTCCATCTTCGCTCCACTATCCCAATGCTCACCTATTGCATCGCTGGTCACACTCTTGGCCCCACTCTTCCCAGCACTCCGCCGCCACTCTCTAAAGCAGCGACCATCCATGGTCGCTACCGCTGGTGTCTCTCTGGTGATCCCTTTTGTGGAAAATCATAAACTCCTCCAATTACCTAATCAAAAATCCTTCAATAGATCTAGGTCTCTTTCAATTAGGGTGTCATAGTTTCGGCCCCCACTCAACGATCCATCGGTGTTTTGATGGGTCCAAAAGTAGTGATGAATATCCAGGAAGAACGGATAAGTTTCGGATAAAATTAAAAAATTAAACATATATCGATGTAAATTTTAGTTCTTATATATATGATTGATAAATTAAAAAATGAAACAAATTAAAAAAGAAATATTTTTTAAGGAAAATATCAATCATAAACCAAAATAAGAATAAATCAAACCTCTATTCAATCATCTTTCATTGACAACATGTTCGTTGTGATCAGGCATCGATCCACCAAAGTTTAATTATAGAAACATCATTGATTCAATGAATAATTATTGAATAATGGTTTATATAGAGGTAAATAGGATTAGGGTCTGACCCTAATCCAAATTCCTTATGTTTTCATTTATAGAAAGACAACTTAAATCCCACCAATGGCCGTAGAATTCGAAACCTCTACACCCTTTCATTTTCTGTCATACCTATGTAAAACATCATATTACCAACAAAACGAGAGTCTAATATTTCCAATTCGATACCCCAATAAAAATATATTCTATAAGAAACTATGTGTAAAATAATTATGTTTAATTATTTTATTTATGATTTCCCCCTAGGTGGATTTTTTCATAGAAGTCTCGCGCCGACAAAGGTTATTCCCTTCTTAGGGTTATCAACATGTTCTAAACTCAACTATGCCCTTGGATTACTGATTTGGGATAAAATTTATGATTTACCTTGTTTCTTTAGAGTACGAAGTATAGAATATACTAAATATATTTATATAATTTATTTCAGGCTCACCGTACCTTGGAATTGCATGCCATCTCTATGCTTAGCTCTCTCTATATATATATATATATATATATATATATATATATACAATGTTTTACAAGAAAAAAACTAGATCTCTATAATGAGTATAACCTATGATGAGTCTAGAAGGGGGTTTATTATGGTTCGGTAAAAAAATAATGTTCAAAAGTATTGTAAGAATAAGTTTATTTTACAGTTAACCCTCAAATAAAATAAAACTGATTTTATTGGGATTGTGTGACTATTTTTGAGATATAATTTTTAACTGATGAAAATGGTGTAAAGTAATGATATCATTATTTTTGGTAATCTCACTTGGTTTTAATGTTAATGTGAAAATTATGTGTTTTTTAAAATTGATCTAGGTGTGAGGGTCTTTGGTGCTCAAAATAAATCCCATGAATCTTAACCTCATATTTTACATACAATTTACCCTACTCATTATCAAAAGTATTTATGGTAATTTTCTACTTATTTTTTCATAATTTTATTCATCTATATGACACCTTGTTATCCCCAGTAAAGATTATGCATCACAATCCAGATTCTATTGCATCATAGTACACTAAATACCTTATTCAAGTAATATTGATTATATAATTTAATTAATCCTTTCTTTAAAACTCATCAAATTCTATAATGTAATTTTTAACCCAATAATTCTTCACAACCACCTATGTTAACATTGTCACCAATAATTCTAACGTTGAGACGATATGAATGATGCATCATTAATATCCTTCTTAAATGAGGAAACATTGAATCTTGAAAATTATATTGGTCTAATACAATGATATGACCAATTCATCTTTATTTGAGAATTATAGAAAAGAAATAAGATTTTCTATATCCCAATAACAAAATATCTAAATTACAAAATTATGATTTCTATAAATTTAAATATACAATATACTTCCAAAACATGTCCTAAAAAATTCTAAATTTACTTCATTGATGATCCTACAATACTAGATTAACCAGTATATCATTCAAAAATATAATATTCAGGACATGAAAATATTAGGGGTATTTTTATCCCCAAATTATATTCTTATGAACTTATAATATCTATACTTTATCCTGAAAACCATATTAGAAATTTCTTATTCCTTTTCCCTCTTCTATTAATATAATCATGTATAATTATTCTCCAAAAACTACTTATATCCTTTTAAATCATCAAATAGATCATTTATAATATATAAATTGTATTTATTCTAAAATTTCACCTAATTAATATTTTCTAACTGATTCATAATTAAAATCTATAATAATTGTTTCTAGAAAAAAAATTCTTCCATCCAAGGAAAAATAATTTTTTTAAAGAAACTCCTTTCATTTCAAATCATCTCTATCAACCTTGAATTTTTACTACTATATGGGTTCCATGTGACATGTGGGTAATAATATGAAAATATTTCTATGAAACATGTTTATAGAAAATCTTTATCTCTCCCTAGTTAAAACAAAAAAAAATCATTAAATACAAGGAAAAAAATATTCCATCACAGCTATAAATGATGTTGATATATTTTTTTATTTATCTTAGAACCAATCTTGATAATTAGTTTTTTAATTCTCTAATATGTTTAATAAACAATTATACATGACTACTATGAATGTACCACTCCCCAAAAAAATTATAAAAACTTACATCTGATAATGTTAAATAAAATCTATGCCCCTAATGATCCATGTGAGCATAAAACATTAACACCTAATATTTTTCAATTATGTGGTCATATTTATTATATATAGAACTAATAAATAATATAATATTTCCACATCACTATCCATAGTATAAAAAGAAATAAATTTCCATCCTCATGTTATCCACTCTAAAAAATGTATCCCAATATTCATAGAATAAGACATTAAATATAACATAAAATATTAATTGATATAATACTCATGAATCTATAAATTAATTATATGAACATATATTTAACATTGAAAAACCCAAAGGATTGTGTTGGTTGTTTATTTTTCAATTATAATTTCAATATGTCTTGAAGTCTTTGGTGATAGATAAATATCCCACTGAAGATAACTATGAAGCTACCACTACATGTAATATAAAGATCCACTCTTGTATTGGATAAAGATATTTTTAGAGTTTCTTCTTCATTGATGTTTGGTGAGTTTATTTCATTTTAAATATAAGTACCGATTCTTGTAAATAAGTAGTATCTATAACCATTTAATGGAGTCAGACAAAATTGTTTCTAAAATGATGGTAAAGCTATATATAAAGAAGTGATTGAAGTTAATTACATGTTTTGATAAAAACTCGTTGAAGAGTAGAAAACTTTCCAATGTGTAATTCTAATGGAGTGTGTGGTATTGACTCGTGATTTTCTCTTAGATAAAATTTTGAAGAAGATGAATTGAAGAAGTATTAAAGAGGTAGTGAAAGTTCGTGATAATACTCAAGGTTGATTATATAATTATTAAAAATCATCGAAAATATGGGTGAACAACTCTATAAATATTAATATATTTTCCAATATCATTATAGTTATTTTGAGTTGATTTCTAGTGATTGGAATAGATATGAGATTCATTAAACAAGTTCGATATTTAATTAATTAAATTTTTGATTATGATATTGTAAAACTGAAACAATGGAAATGGTCTCGAGAAAATTATATTACATTATAATATATCCTTAGAGTTACAAAATTGGAAAATACTTTTTTTTATAAGTCATATTTTAGTGATTTTTAAAGGCTTTTAGTTTTCATGATATTTATGAATTATTTTATAAGGCTTTTAATTTTTCAAAATACTTTCTTGATATTCCATTAAAATTTGGAGATTTGTATAATTCTTTTTTTGAGGAGTATAGTACTTTTTTTGAGCAACATAAGACTTATCCAAAATTGGAATTTGGAAAGTGAATGAGTGCATAATTTTTTCTTATAATTTTTAATACATTATCAAATATCATAAAAAAATATTTTAGAGAGTAATACTTATAATAATTTGATATTTTGGAAAGAGGGAGGACTCCCAATAAGTCATAATACATATTTTTAAAAATATAATAATTTATATGACTTATAAAAACCGTTCACTATCTAAAAAATTATAAAAGGATTAGAAATCCCAATTTTTATAAAAAGAGTATAATGAGAAACATAATACTCTAATAGTTAGAGAAATTTTAAAGAGTTAATGACATTATGAAGATACATTAGGACGATGAGTCTGATGATGTTGAAATGGAATTAAGTTCTAAATATTGTGATTCTTTATTAAACCATGATTGATGCTATGATTAGATGTTATTAAATGAGAATAAAATTATAAGATCACTACTCTATTAATTTGGGATTATCAAACATAGAAATTTGAAAATCATCATTGGTTATCAAAAATGGAAATATTAATAGAAATTAAATCAGTCTAAAATAGACAAATTCCAAAGTAAATTATTCTAAAAATAAAATATGGTAATTCTTAGGTCAATATTATTTGGATTATATATCATAAATATGTTTTTTATTCTGAATGAAAATTGAGGAAATGATTATAATGCTATGAAAATTTATGCCACACCACAAATATTGTGGTGTATGTCTTTATTAAGGTAACCAAGATTTATTTTTTGGTACTTATATGGAATTATACGAAGAAAAATATTCCTAATACTCATGAAATAATTAAATAGTGATTTAATTAAATTAGATTACATGAAAAAGTGTATATATAGAATAATAATTAAGACAAGAAGCTGATAGAAATAAATATTCCCGAGATCATGAGAGAACACCCATGCGATGATATTGAAAAAAAATATTAAGATAATAGAAATAAGTTTGATTAATGGATTTTTAATTTTAATAATATATAATATATAATCTATCATCTAGAATATAAAATTTTAGAAAATCGAATAGAATAGTAATACTGTTAATGAATTGAGAGAACATGATACTAGTCTCTTGGAGAAAAAATTTATATATATCTAGGAAGAAATAGTTCCAAATAATATTCTAAATATAAGATCATTTTGAAGTATAAAGAAAAATAAAAATACAGATAAATAAGAAGAAAAATTAAAGGGAATGGATATTTTCTATGTTGAGACTTTCATATTGAGGTGGTACTTGATTTTTGAAAATAATAGGAGGATCAAGAGTTGATTAAGTATAACTAATAATATTCAGAATAATATCTTATTTCCTGGTCACTTGAAGAGCTATACATTCTTGGTAATCTCTTAAAAGATACATTTCCAGTTGAATAATCTATTAAGGAAATACATTAGATCACTTTGATGTAATGAAATCTAGATTAAACTTGTGTTCTTCTTTTATTGGTCTCAAATTTGTGTTAAAGATGAGTGGTTTTTATATAATTTTTTTGTATTGTGATCTTAATTACAATTATATATTGTATATACTACCTATTTTACCAATTATATCATGAATTTTATTTTATTCAATATCTTTTATGTTTAATGATAAACTCTATATTTCAAAGGGGTTTTGATAAAAATATTACCTAAGTCGTCATAAATCCCAAAAATAAAAAATTTTAGAAAGTAATGTGTGTGTTTTTCCTAAAAATTTCATACCTATATAGATACTTGTAAGTGGATGTTGTTGTAGAAAAAATTCACCTAAGGGTAATCTCCATGAAAAAATATTATTGTTTATCAAATCAATCTTGTTCTAGATCTTGATGATTGGGAATAATATTGCACACATGGGTAGACAGTTCATAGGGATATGATTTGGATAATTCACCTAATCTTTAAAATCCTTAATTAGTTATTTTCCAACCATTTTTTAGTATCCTAACATTAAAAACTAATTAATGAAATTACTATCTTTTATTGATAATCCAGTGATTTGAAAGTACCCCATCTCACCACATTATCTTTATTTGTTTAAAAATGGGAAATCCTATTACATGGAGAAAAGCCCATAGTTTCAAAGTGGATTTTCATGATATTATCCAATATAGACACATTATTCCATTTAATGGAGAAATATTTTTTTTCATATTTCTATAATATTTTTTTTTTATTTTTTCATGATTAAGTAACAAATTCCTTTGGTAATGTTATGAAATGTCTTGTTATCTCAAATTATGAACGCATTTAACATAATTAGAAATTGGTGAGGCCTGATATATATTTCCCATTGTTGAATATTTATGAATCATGAGACTAACTTATTGGGAAAAAGAAAATTCCTTACCCATTATTGAATGATTTCGTGGAACAAGTTCTTGGAAATATGATTATAACAGGTAACATTATTCATTCCACTGGTATGAGATCAGTAATTATTGAAAATGTTTTTCTTTATTTTTATAGATATATTATGTCATTATTTTAATTTTATAATGGATTTATTTGTATAATTTATTTCTTATTTTAATATACTATTATTTCAATGATTATGTTAGAATAGATTATATTGAATGCTACTCCTTAACGAGCATCTGAGCTAACCATTATTTTGATTTCCTTTACCAATGAAACCTAGAAGATAACAATGCATAATTTTAAAGGTTTCACTAGAATATAAAATAATTTTATCATGTAGTTTTTATACTATATTTTATTTTCTCAATTGTAATTTGAAAAATATGTATCTATTTAGAGATCTAAGACTACTATGTTATTAGATTCTTCATGAATTTTTGTATTCTGTACCAATATTGTAATATAACATCCAAATAATGGTTTCTAGATACTGAGTTGTTATATTTTTTATAATAGGATGTTTTATAGAAAACTTGGGTTGTATATTTAAAGGAACCTAATTTGATATCAAAATTAATATGAAAACACATTAATATTTTAAGGAATTTTTTCTAGAAATCATAATTGGAATTTTTTTATAATTCAATTTCTTTTGTCAATTACTTGTATTACATTTTTTAAAGATAGATAATAATATAATAAATGGTAATTGTATAAAAACCCATAAAAATGTAGGGATCTTCCTCTTGAGTAAGTCAATGTGGTTGTAGTCGAAGCTGATGACATCATAACAATATTAGGGCACTTGAACATAGTTTGTGACAAATAACCTTTCCCATATAGAGAAACCTTTTAATCCACAACATCGTGTATTGGAAGATGAGTAATAGATCATGTTACTAGAAAATAAATATCTTTCTTTGGGATGTTTTTATTGGAAAAAATTTGTCATTAAATTATAATCTCTGAAGAGATATGTGCATCAATAGTGGTCGCTAATTGAGATCACTAAAGAGGTTGTAGGGATTAGGCGCATGTAATGGATAACTTTTAAGGAGATATATTATTTAAAATACTGTTCAAATGATCAAAGGGTTAAAATGGATAGGAAATTCCTCAATAATATATAGAATAAAGTGGAGAATATTTTTGAGTATAAAGATAACTTTATTAGGTTATCTTGACATTTGGTAGCCTATATATATATAACATTATTAAATATTATTCATTTCATTAGTGGGATAATTTAAAACCTTTTTAGGGAACTATTCTTTTATAAATTTTCATTATATGAGGATATATACTCAATTGATTTTAATATGAAAAAGGATTTATCTAATACACATGTCTTAAAATCTAATCTGGTGAAGAATAGGTATGCTGAGATCCATGAAAAGAAGTGTATAACAAAGTGTAAGAATGTAAGAGTGTAATTTCCCACCTATAATAACTATGGAAATAAACACTTAGGAAATTTCATGAAAGGAATGTGAGTTTGTTTTATGTGATGTGAAAAATTCAATCAAGATCATTAATTAAAAGGAGTGGTAGAATTTAAAAATGTTCATTGATTTAACTGTATTGAGATAGGGAACTATAAATACTAATACCGCAAACATCAAAGGAATTTTCCTCAATAAATGTTCAGGGAAAAAAACCAAGCTTATAAAATCACTCTAGATGAGGTTGATGTAATAAATGGAATGATAGCAGGTACATTAATCATATACATAAAGTCATAATATGATTTATTGGATTTTGAATCTAATCAGTCCTTTATATCATGCATCTTCACTGAGAACATTGAATCCCACCAAATTCATTGATAAATGATTTGTTGGTTGAGAAACTTAATGGGAATCTTATTAAATATATTTTCCAAGAATTATCTATTAATATCTATAGATATTCCCAAGTGGAAAACTTGATTATTATACCTATTACAGATTTTGACATCATCCTTTTAATGGATTAAATCTCAATGTATAATTTGTGATTTTATTTCCAATAGAATAATAATACTATTTATTAAGGGGTATAAAATAACATATTTTTATGGGAGAGAATTCACCTCATAAGCATTTTCAAGACCATCCTATAGTAGCTCACATTAATGAAATTATGGCAGTATTGGAATATAAAATACTATATGGATGAGAAGCAATTCCTAAGGATAAAGGATTTTCTCATTTTTCAAAAATACAATAATGTAATTCAAATGTAATTTATATGTCTTCTATCTATGCGTGAGGTTTATTTTTCAATACAACTCACTCTTAATGAAAGAACAATATCCAAAAAACTCTATATAATGGAACCATTACAATTTTTATAGTTGAATAAAAAACTAAAAGAGTTATACGATAAGGTATTTATACACACTGATGTTTTTCCCTAGGGATACATTGTTTTATGTCTAATAAAAGATAGTTCTATGAGATTTTTCATCGATTATAAGGAGATCGACTCCATTACAATAATGAATAAGTATCATTTACCCAAAATTGAAGACTTATTTTATCAATTTAATATAGCTGAATATTTTTTTAATATAAAGATTCACTCTGGTAAACATCAGATTAGGGTAAAAAAAGGAGGATATACCAAATATGAAATTTCATACAAGATATAAACATTATCAGTTTATAGTAATTACATTTAGATTAACTAATAAAACATCTACTTTTAAGGATGTTATGAACAGATTATTCAAGGATTATCTTGATAACAATGTTGTGGTATTCATTGATTATATCATGATATGATCTAGAAGATATGAAAAACATGAGAACCATATATGAATAATTCTTGAGAATCACATATGAAATGAATTTTATGGTAAATTTAGTAAGAGTAAATTTTAGATCTATGGAGTTTATTTTCTTGTGCATATTGTCTCAAATGATGGAATATATATTGATCATTTTTTGAAAAAGGTATTCAATGAATGAAAACTCTAACCAATATATGTGAGATATATATTTTCCTTGGTTTAGATGGTTACTATCAGTTGTTTGTTCAAAATTTTACCTCATTGGATCACCCTATAACCAGGATGACACGTATAGTGGATAAATTCACATGGACTTGTGAACATGAGGAATGGTTTTTTAAGATAATTTGAAGAACTATTAATGCACTGGAATTGAATTTACCACCAGGAATAGAATGATATGTAATATATAGTGATGCTTTGAATAAATTACCAGGTTTTATACTTATAAAGAATTATATACAGGTTTCTTATGAATCAAAGAAATTTAATATTAATTAATTGAATTATCCAACTCATGAACTTGATACAGACGATATAATATTTAACTTAAATAAATATAAGAAATATTTATATAGAGAATGATGTGACATATATATAGATTATAAAATTTTGATGTATATTTTCTCTCATAAAGAGATGAACATGATATAAATAGGATGGTTTAAACAACTCACAAATTAGAATTTTTTAATATAACTCCATGTGAAGTAAAAAAATGCATCTAATACATTTATCTAGAAGAAAAAATTGAGTTCTAATAATTATGGGAATTAATAAGGATCTTATATTTGAGAATCTAGTAGTGATGGATATGGTAATTTTTAAGCATGTAGATCCGTCATTCCTTTTCTAAGAAATTACTAAATCATATTTACTGGAAAACATAAAAATGTATAAACATGATGATAAGGATATATGAAGGAGGGTAAATGTAATGAAATATGGTAAATTAATAGAACTCATATATAATGATAGAGGGTTGAATTTTTAAAGGAGGTTATTTATTCCATCAATATCATATTTGAAGATGAATCAACTAGATGAAGAGAATAGATCAATACACCGTGGTGGTAAAAAGATGTATGGAGATTTAACATAACATTTATGGTGATATGGTTTAATGTAGAAATTTTATGAATAAGTGTCCATATGTTTAGTGTGATAGTAAGTAAAGGTTGAAAGAAAAAATCCTAAGAGATTCACAAAACACACACACACAGAAACACATATAGAAGTGGGAAAAAATTATAGTGGGATTTTTCCTTAGATTTCCAAAGGCTACAAGAGATAAGGATTCTATACGTGTCATAGTCGACTGCCTTACCATGTTTTCAAATTTCATAGAAGTAATTGATGACATAACCCTTGAGCGCATTTCCAAGCACTATATCAAAATAATAAAGAGACTTCACAAGGAACCTATAACAATTGTATCAAATCACGACACTCGGTTCACATCCAAATTCCAGAAGAGCCTTCAAACAGTTCTTGACACTAACGTACATTTATAGATCACCTATCATCCCCAAACTAACATATAGTCTAAAATGATGATTGATACGATAGAATACATTCTGAGATCATGTTCTCTTGACTTCAAAAGGGAATGTGATCAATATCTACCCCAAGTGGAATTTGAATAAAATAAAATTTTACATTTAAGAATATTGGTGTAGAATTTGAGGCATTGTAAAGTAACATATGTTGTACTCTATCTCTTTGGAAAAAAGTTATATAAATAAATATATTTATATCAAAACTTGTATTGGAGACAACTAAGAAAGTTTATACTATTCAAAATCATATCAAAGCACCTCAAATTAGATAAAAACTTTATGTTGATAATCAAAGTAATTACTTTGAATTATATATAGGGAATATTTTATTCATAAAGGTGTATCCATAAAAGGGTGTTGAAATATTTTGTAAAAAAAGGATGTTAATCCTTATATAAATCAGGCCCTTTGAAATTATAGATAGAATCAGAGTTGTAGATTGCTGATTGGATGTTCCTACCATCATATATAATGTACATATAAAGTATTATATATTTTATTGTTAAGAAAATAGATGTTGGATCCATCACATATATTCATATTTCAGGGCATAGAGTTTGATTCTAAATTTTCTTATAATTAAGCACCTATCAAGATTTTTAACACTATAGAGTGAGTTTTATGGAATTGGAAATCTCAGCTGGTAAAGTCAATAGTATAAATCACAAACTAGTGGAGAAAATATAAGAGCCTAAAGAATCTATGAGGAAATAATTCCTATAGTTTTTTAGTATCTGACTTGTGTCAAATTTTAATGATGAAATTATTTATGTCGGGAGAAGTTGATACTTGATATTTCAGTATAACAAGTAAAAATGAAATCCCAAAACTCTTACATAATATGCACTCCAATGATCCTTTATTCATTAATTTATTTTAATGATAAATTTTAATTTTAATTTTATCAAATTAACTTCATTTTTTGAATTTAGAAGGTCAATATTATCTTAAGTGTAATTTTTTCTATTTTTATGGAATAATTGATATTTATGTTAACAGTAAAAAATAACAATATTTCTAAAACTATCACTTTTATGATATTATTATAATATAATAATTAATTAAATATTTATAAAGAATAACTATTTATTAAGTATAAAAAATAATTTAAATTTACTATTTTTTATTTATAAAATTCATTTTTATAATTTAGGAAACATAAGTAACATTTTACTATAAAAAACAATTTAGTTTCTAATATTAGAAAAATATTTTTTCACCATTTATAAAAATAAATCCATAAAATTAAATAAATATATTATATGAACAAGATTATATAATTTAATTGGGTAATTTTCGTTTTTGGTCATAAAGGAATGATTATTATAATTAAAGTTAATGATCATGTTCATGATAAAACTAATATTTTCAAATAACTATTTTGTTAATATTATATAGATTTATATAATAAAATAAATTTTATCTTATCAAAATTAAATATTGTTGTAATTTTTAACATAAATTTTAATAAATTATCATAAATTCAACTGGTAATTAGTAAAATATATGATTAATAACACTTAATAGTGAATTATTTTTCATACAAAACCTTTTTTATATAAAAAAATTTATTATTTTGAATGTCAATTTTATCATTTTTAAAAATTAAATTAGATTAAATTAATATTACATGTAGTTTAATCACAAATAAATTTGGAAATAGTTGTTATTATATTAATTTATATATATATATATGTGTGTGTGTGTGTATTTTACCTATGTAAAAACTAGTTACCCTTATAAATGAAAAATGTTGTATAGATAAAAATATAAAAGAAAATGAAATATAAAAAGTTTTAAATATGCATGAAAATAGTTGGTTGAGTATTTATGAACCAAATATCACCCCAAAAAACCATTATTTAAAAATTTAAGGGTCATTGACCCTTGAATAGAGAAATTATATCATTGAAAATTAATGGGTATTCACAAAGTCCTCATTTTCTTCACTTATAAAAAAGATCAATTCGACCCATTAAATGCTCTACTTTTCATTAAATATTTACTTAAAACCCTACCCATTTTTTCACTATTAGAATTATATTTCCTTTATTGAGTATTATTTTCACTATAACTCACTTTAATTCATTCTATTCCATTGATTTGTACAAGATGAATTTGAAGGTCTTTCCATAAGTGTCACTTATTTCTAACATTTTCCCCTTAATCATTATCCTCTAAAACAACACTAAATCGAGTAATATAGTGACATTAATTTCATAATTATACAATAATTTTATTATATTAAAGGAAATTAATTTTTTATTTCATTACATAGACGTAGAAATAAAATAAAATAACATCAATCATGTGTTGTATAGGCTAAAACCACGACGAATTGGATACTTCCATTTTTCACCATCGCCCCTCTTCACTAGTTATAAGGAAATATTTAATGAATAAATGTGAAATATATAATATAATGATAAATATAAATATAAAAATATTTATCCACCTTCATTTCTTATCATTCATTTTGGAATTAAAAGGTTAATCGTGAGTTGTGCGAACTACCACCTCCACGAAGTAACATTTTTCATTTTTCATATTGATTTTATATCCTTAATCAAAACACATAAAATATGATTCAAAACATTAAAATATATAAATAATATTTTTTTTTATTTTATAATTATATTATTTCAATATAAATAATTTCTCAACCATACTCACCAATCAAATTTTGGTATATTCATATTTGGGCTAGTCTAACCACATAGTAAAAAATTATATATTCGTTATAATAGATGACTATTGAAACATAAATAATAATATTATTAAAATTTAATAATAAAATCATGAATTTTTATGGTTCTAAAAATTTTATATTACATATTTAACTTATTATTAAAATATCATCTTTGATCGGTAAAATTCCCGAAATAAGCTGACATTGATTCCACTTTCACACAACATAACTAAAACACTTATGTAATGAGAAAAGTTATTTATATATCAACAGAAGTTATATATTATTGTAAATTAAATTATCTATGGGTTATCAACAATGGGATAATAATAAAAAAATCACCATTATTATGAAACCATTTCAAAATAATCAAGATAACTCACAACCGACATTGAAAATTAATTATAACTAACTAATATAAATTTAGAGAATAATTATAAATGTTCTTTATAAATGTTTATAGATTTGAATAAGGTTATAAAATATGCGATTAAGATATTTATTTTATATATTTTTTATATTAAATAGATTTAGTATATATAAAAAATTATAGTAAAGGACCTTTTGTCTCAAATTCCTTTCCATGAGGCTTGTTTTGTATTGCACACCTAATTCTAATTATATTTTGCATATAATTTTATTTGAATTTTAATTAAAATATTTTCATTTCAAATGTTTATTTTATTTAAATTCTACCCAAGGATTAATTATTCCAAAAAATCCCATTTTTTGGAAAGTGAAGTGTGTTTTGTTTTCTTGAAAATTACATCCCTAGAAAGATAGAGACAAGTGAATATGGAAATGGTATAAATTAACATAGGGTTAATCGCTATGAAAATGGTTGAATGATTATCAAATCAATATTAACTAGTTATAAATGAGTGGGCCTATTATTGAACACATTTCTAGACACTCCCAGAGAATATTCTTTTGATAATTCACCTTATCTTTACAAACCTTAGTGAAGAATTTTCTTACCATTTCAATATTACCCAACCATTTTAAAGAGCTGAACTAAATTACAATATTATATTTATAACCCTTAAAATTGAAAGTACCCTCTTCATTACCTTGTATTTATTTATATGAAAATGGTACTTACTATTAAATTATGAACACACCATTGATTGTAAATTAATTTTCCGAAAATTCTCTTGGATAGATTATTTTTTTTCATTTCTTGGGAAAATACTCATTTTCTGTATTTCAATCATACTAATAGGAATTGTTTTATTTTCCCATGATTATGTTATAAGTTCTTAGGAAAGGTTATGAAATGTATTTTTAACACATAAGATGAATGAATTGGACTTAATTATTGATATGTGGGTCTTAATATAGATATAACCACAATGTATTAGTAGGTTATATGAGGTAAAATATCTAGCATACTGGTATATTACTTACTCATTTTTGTATGATGCCTTGATATAAGACATTGACGATATGTTAATGATGTCTGGAATTTTTCATTCTATTTTTATGAGATCAAAAATCATTACCCATGATTTTATTTATTGCCTTGGATATAGTATTCCCTCAGTTTCATTTTATTTTGGAATTATTTTTATAATTTATTTATTCTTTTTCAATAAAATTTGTGTCATGCTTATGTTATGAAAGCCTCAGTTGTACGCAACTCCTTAGAGAGAATATGACCTTGCCTGTGTTTTAATTTCCCCAGGAAACCTGTTATATAACATTGTGCAACATTCAAGGATCTAATATAAGAGATAATAATATTACTATAGAGTTTTATACTGTATTTTATGTTCTCAAGTGTAATGTGAAAAATATTAATATATCTAGTTTTTCAATATTACTATACAATTTTATCCATTGGAAACTATTGCTTTATATTCCCATAATCTAATATAACTTCTACAACGTGGTTTCTGGAGACTGGGTTGTTACTAAATGTTTCATTTATAATACCTATCCACTAATGAAATTCAATTTGTATTGATAAATAACTAGTTAGATCATTTTATGAATAAATGTTCATTTTATTAAAAAAATCATTTTAAAGACTATGTATTTCTATATTAAAATAAATATATTATCTCTAGTGATAAATCTAGTTTTGATATGAATAATGTATTAAAAATAATTTAATATGTAATTGATATGTAATAATAATAATAATTAATATCTAAAAAATAATTTTCTTATTAAAAATTGGTGTTCATTATATATTATATTTCAATTTAAAAGTCAAATTGTGATATTTTAGAATTTAAATTTGACAAAATAATCATTATTTTTGGATTAAAAATAAAAATATTATATTATAATGAATTTTTGATATTTTTATGAAATGATTGATTTTAGGCGAATAGTGGAAAATATCATTTTCAAAAATACCATGATTTTTATGAAATAATTTTAATATAAACACATCATTAAAATTTATGAAACAATTTTCCTAATATAATATGTTTTTAATACAAAAAGTTATACATTTAAAAGTTTATTTATAATTTAGGAAACCAATATTTAGCATTTTGGAGCTCATGTAATATTGAATAATGTTTAGAAATATTTTGGTACTTTTTTTCTAATTAAATATTTACATGGTATTTTTTTAATGATTTTAAATGTTCATAAATATTATTATTTTAATTATAAAATAATTAATTACAATAAAATTATAAAAATATATAATTTTACCCTAATCATTTTTTTATGCTAAAAATCATTTTTTCCATAAAAATTGTTGTTATGTGTCATGTGTGATAACATAAAAATTAGTCTTTCACGCCATTTAAAATTTTATTTGATTAATATATTTTTATATTTTTAACATTAATTA
Organism: Viscum album; assembly: GCA_963277665.1. Lineage (NCBI taxonomy): Eukaryota > Viridiplantae > Streptophyta > Magnoliopsida > Santalales > Viscaceae > Viscum > Viscum album. The sequence continues at coordinate 338,386,509 of OY728161.1, read as the reverse complement.
TTAATTTAAAAAAATTACTATTATATTTCAATTTATTAAAAAAATTTACTTTGGTGAAAATTTAATAATCATAATAAAAACAAATATGGTAAAAGTGAAAAATATAATAGTTAAAGACATACAGAAATGTATAAATAATTTTTTAAAATAGATATTTTTGGGAATAAAGACCCTAAATAGTCCTCCACTCCATTATTTTCCATTATTTGATCCTCTTGACCATTGAATAGTGATTTTTCTTTTATGTTATAATAATAATGCCACTCTCCTTACTTATAACGGGAGACATCCACCACCCCTTCAAGGGAAATCTAATTTCAAATTACTCATGAAATAATACCATTTTTATTTCTTATAGATTCATATTCAATGTTTTTTATCCTTTTTATACCAAGAAAATCCCTAATTCCTCCATTTCTAGGAAGTCCTGTAAGGGAAATATCTAGTTCTCAATGAGTCAAAAGTGCTTTCATGGATTTCAGGAGTATAAGGTAAGAGTTTTTCTTCACTCAATTAATTTTCTTGAGTCATAATGATCCCTATTTGAATATATTTTTAAAATATGGTTTTTTCAATTCTATAATGATATTATAATTACATTCCACATTATTCTATAATTAATTTCATTAATATATTTTATTATTTATTAATGTTGATTCTCTTAAAAATAATTTCTAGTTTCTTAAAATTATCTCTCTTATTTCCATATCTATTTTCACTCTCTTCCCATAATTTTTATCCTTTAATTTTTTTCAAACCCAAATATGATTTAATTTTTTTGATCATTAAAATTTCTCTTTACCTCATTTCATATTTAATATTTATCACTCATTTTATGATGTGGGTTTCAAAATTGTATTAGAAATAATTAAAATGGTTTTATTTCTATGTTTTTTTGTTTTATCCTCTTATCTAAATTTCCTTGATATTGTCATTATTTATTTTTAAGGGTATATTATTGAGAGTCTATTCCAAATAGTGTTTAAAAAAATGTTAACTTATTAAAAGATAATTCTAAAAGTGACTCATAACTAATTATTTTACGACAATGTTCAATACATTTTCTAAAATCCAATTATGGTTTCACTTAATTTTTAATCTATCTTTAATAGATTCATTTAAATGAAAATTATTTTTTCACGAGTCACCATATAAATATTTTAATGAAAAAAATCTTTTGGGATTATCTAATATTGGGTATCAACTAATTTCATTCTTCAAGTAAATTATGGCGACACATTCTAGAAATGTTAAATAATAAATTTTCTTTTCATTAGTTCATTATGTTGTGATGAATGATATTTTTCAAGTGGCGTACTTATGAATTAATGATTTTCAGGTGGGTTACTATATTGAGGTGACTCAAGCATAACATAAATAAATTTTAAATCATTTTAGTTGAATTATTAATACATAACAAAAATATACATTACCAAGATACATAAAGGTTTAGTGTATTTTGATACTATATAAAAAAACATATTACTTCATAATAAACCTTTCCATATACCATAAATTCATTCTATCATATTATATTTCTAGACATACCCTACTTAAAAACTTTCTTTTCGACCTTGGGAAAATAGAATCATAAGAAAGGGCGATCTAAAATTCTTAGTAAAGGTAAACATAGAAGTTATAAATCAATGATCATGAGTGATTATATGGGTGTGATAACATGGTTATAACACAATAAATCTATACCTAATCAATTCATATATCTTAAATAATCATTAATGGAATAAGGATTTGTCATTAAAAAATAAAAAAATCCAGAGTGTGTAAAATAATTAATAATCAATCACGATCCATGATAGCATGACATATACATAGGAATATTCCTTAACATAATATTATGATATTTCAAACAATTATAAATAGTCACTGTTTTACAAACTAATTTATGGAAATGATTTATAGTCCTTATATAGACTTATGGACACGAGACCAAATCTACACATAAACATATATGCGTGAAATTTGGTCCACACATAATGTTTTGAACATGAAATTATGGTATTTTATAACATAAGTATCTCATTATTTATATACATTTACCAATATAATTGTTTTTAAATAATGGAACCATCCATCATATAACCTTAAACCATAAATGGGCCAAAAAATAATAAAAAAAAATCAATATTTCATTACAATTTGACCTATGTAAATGAAACCAGTTTTAGAAAAATTTCATATAACATAGTTATCAGATAGAAAAAAAGGGTTTCATTGAATAATCCATAAAAATTTATCATCATAAACCATCAATAGAAAAAATAGGATGCTATTATTAGATCTTATCATAAGTTAATTATAGTTAACATCAAAGTATGTTATCAATGTTGAAAAATGAAAATAATGGATCACTATAATATATCTTGAGGAAAATAACATTTTCAATTAAAAATAACTTATTTATAATAAATAATAAAAAATATGAGGGAAAATATTTTATTTTAAATTAACCATGTAATATTATACCAGAATCTTAAAATAGTAGTTTTAATGGTAGGAAAATATGATTGTGTAGTATTTGTTGAAATAATGATTTTGTTCAAACATTTGATAAAAGTACCTCATTCAAAAAATAAAAATTAGATTCTATTTAAAACTTTTGATAGAAGGTAAAAAAATGGGTAAAATTAAATTTAATAAATCACTATTGAATATTAAAAAAAAAATTGAAAAAATTTGGAAAAAAATATAGCATGGAATATGAAGTTTTTCGATCTAAATAAAGTAAGGTTGCATTAACAAAATCATTTTCAATATAATTTGCAGTAAAAATGTGAATATAATGGAAAAAATACATAAATATTATATTAATAAATATAATATAATAAAATATAATGTTTTTAAATTATATAAACTATATAATTTCAATTAATGTTAATTTAACGTAGACAATCCCAAAAAAATGAGTTATAATATAAACCCTTCCCTCAAGTCTAATACAACTCCATATACATTAAAAAATATATTATAATAAATTTAAATTTATTGTAAATATATTAAAAACACATATATGTATATATTATTTAATTATAACATCTTATCTCTTGTTTATTAAGAATTATTTCTTAAAATCACGGTTACAGGTGATAACTATTTCATTTTTCATGCATATTTAAATTTAATTTATTAGTCCTTGTACATTATTCATGGTTCCATCATCTATAAAATCTTAATTATTTTATAAGATTAATATATTATAATTTTATACACTTTAATAACTATTCATATATAGTGGTGATGAAAAATGAATTACATATCTTCATGAAGAAAATAATATGTATATACATGTGAGTGATGTTTCCAATTTTTAATGGATAAAACAAATTAAAGGTAAAAAATAATTCACCATTAAAAAATAATTTTGACATCATAAGTTATATATATATATATATATATTCATCAAATATATTATTATCACTATCCATGTAAATCAAATAACAAAAAGTGAATCATATCGCTTCGTGGAGGTGGCGGTCTACATGTATGCATGAGAAATTCTATTGTTTCACAATCGATGGGATGGTAAATTGATAGATACAATATTATAATTACTAATGAATAATAATCTCATAAATATAGTATATAAAAATTAAATATATCATAATAACCATTCACAAATGATTGGTTAAAAATAAATCATATCATTATGTGGTGGAGGTTGTCCACACATACACATATGTGATACTTTCATTTCCCATTTGATAGAAAAGGAGATAATTAAAAGTTTCTCAATTAGAATAATAAAATATTAGTATATGTGATATATTTATGTTATTATATCATAATTATTATAATATAATTCAAGGTTTTATATGAAGAAATAACAAGAAAATACTTGGTTAAGAACTACACCTCTTCTTCAGACAATCTATTTATGTTTATAGAAAAATCCATATTTGGTTGGTATTTTGATAATATATGTACCTCTAGGAATTGTTTTATGATGTTTGAAAAGTATTATATCACTTAATCTATTAGATAATAAGATCTTATAGTGTATAGAATATTGGATATATGGTTTCCTTTTATAAGTTCAAGGGATAACAAGCATGGAATTTTCAAAAGATCAAAATATATTAGTGTCTTAATTAATATAAATTAATCCTAAATGGCTCATATTATATAATGAAAAGTTATATGGTAAAAATAAATCCATAAAATAGGATTTATAGCGGTTTTTAGGTAATTTTAATCCTTATCTTTTTTGTTTTATCACTTTTAACATGTTTTAACTCTTTCCATATAAAGTGACTTTTTTACTAATGTTACTATTCATAATGATCAATTTTTTTACCATATTAGATAATATTAATTATTATGATTAAAAATATGGTATATATTTTAAAATATTAAATTTCTATAATGTAATAAATTCATTTTATAATAATTTTCCCAAATTAAATAAAACTATTTTTAGATAAATGCATTTTAAGCATAAAATTGATTTTACATTTATTCCATACAATGTAAAAACTAATAGATGAATGTTAAAACATTTTATTTAATATATTAAAAAAATATAATTAAAATAATTCATAAATAGATATTTAGTTAATTTTTTAACATAAAAAACACATTATGATCATAAAAACTACTTTTCATAAAAATCCTCTTTTTACATTAAAATGTTTTTATTTTAATTTATAAACAATTGATAACCAATGAATTCATTTTATAAATGTGTAAAAAATAGTTTTTTAAATTTAATTAACATAATATATACCCACCAATCCAATTCCTTGGTGATAACCATCACATAAGAATCAATAATTCAATAGTATATCTCGGTATGTTTAAACATAGTGTCACATGTTAAGAACCGTATCAAATAAATAATTTTTTTTAAATAGAAATATAACATAAAATGTTATGGTGTTACATTATTAAACCTTATAATAATTTATTTCTTTAAATTACTACTCTCTTATACATAAAACTGATGATACTTTTGCCTCATCACATCCTTGGGATCCCATGTAGCTTCCTCAAATTTTGGCTTCCACCACAAAACCTTAACTATGTGAGTGATATTGTTTCCAAACACATTCAATTTTCAATAAAAATATTCACTTTTTGTTCCTCATAAGGTAGATCATTCTCTAGTGGTATGACCTCTGAGTTTAATGAATTTTAATGATTAGGTATATACATACTAAATTGAGATATATGGAATACATCTTGAACTGGAGAGATATTTTGTATTAGTTCTAATAGGTAAGAAAATATCCTAATAAAATAAAAAAATAAAGGGAAAAATATATATAGTTCTCAATATTGCCTTATTTACAAATATCATAACCTTCTTCTAAAGAGATATTTATAATAATACCTTTTTACCATCTTTGAATTCAATATCTCACTTATGATTACTAGTATAACATTTATATCACCACAGGGTTTACCTTATGCGCTACTAAATTATGATAAACTTATCTACCATTGTCATAGATATCTTATGTCCCAATATTTTTTAGTCTCCAACTACATACAACCACATTTTATTTATTCATTTCCTTCCATATTGGTATTTAAAAGGATCTATCTGAATTTGGGTGAAAAATGTTGTTGTAAGAAAACTCGACAATTGAAAGGTGTTGATATTGAACTCCTCTAAAATCCATAGAACATGATCTCAACAAATCATAATGGTTTTTGATGGTACATTAATAATTATCATCTATATAAGGATGATATGTAGTGTTAATGTTCAAATTTGTATACAAATATGGCTAAAGACTTCTCTAGATCTTCAAGGTAAACCTTATATCCTGATTAGATACAATAAGATATTTTACTACATGAAACCATACCACTTATTTAATTCATATATTTTAAGGATGATCATGTAAGAAATAATTTAATATTGTTATGAAATATGATGAATTTAGAAGATGAAAAGCTACAAACCAAATAACATTGTTCCTTTTAGATGTTTTGGGGAGACCATTTATGATATCCATGGTAGTGTTCCCCAATTTTTATTATGGTATGGGTAATGGTTATAATTAAACCTTATATATATATATATCAACCATAAATTTATATGATACTAGGTATTGATATAAATACTACAATATATCTATTTTCATGTTATCCCAATAGAAATACTCCTTCAGATCACTATATATCTTTATATTTCTGAGATAAATGGAGAATAGAAATAAATAAGCATCATACTATAACTCCTTCAAGTATGGTATTCATTTTAAACATATATATTCAAATACCATGTCATTCAATTATAATTTTAATATCTTGAGTTTTGGAGTTGGTCAAAATTCTCATCCAAATTGAATTCTAGTGTTTTGTGAGTGAGACAATTCATTTAATGTTTATTAAAATCTAATTATGAGAAATTTTTTAACTCAATGATTTTTTTTATAAGGGTTTTAATTTTCAAAATTTTCATTTTTTTTTGAGTGGGAATTTTGTGCATCGGATTCTGAAAAAAAAACTTTTAAGGGTGCGTAAAGAGAGGTGCGTAGTTTGAAAAAACTGTGCAGCCTCTTGGGATTAACCATTTGACCCAATTTCATTAATAGGAATGGGTTATTAAAACATGTATGAGGGAGTTCATGGATTTATGGAACCTTCTAAATTTTATTAGAGGGTATTTTAAATGCATGTTCATGGTTTTGGAAATTATGTTCCTTGGTCTTGAAAGGGTAGTGCTTTGGTAGTGGGAACCATACGTTTGGTGCATGTTTTTCCAAAATATATGGTAACAATGAATCCAAATGGAGTAATAAAATTAGAAAATTTCCCTTATTTTCTTTAAGATAGATTTCCCTCTTTCATTTCTCCCATGAAATCTCCACCTCTAGAAAATTGAGTATCCTTATTCCCCCAATTATAGGATTTACCCTTATCTCTTCTTCTAAACTCTAGTCTTCAATCCTCTGACAACCTGGAAAACATACTTCTATTATTTTGGATCTCTTTACTTTTAATTACATTTAATTATTTTTTACAATATAATCACATAGAATGACTTTTTATTTCATGATAACATCATACACCATGCATAAAATTGGATTATTACAACTATGAACTACAATCTGATATACAAATGTATGAATTTTTTTTCTTAATAGAATATATGTTTAGTTGAGAAAAATATGATAAATTGACTTTTTGGGACAAAAATTTTACTTTTTAAAAATTATATTTTTTATTATAATAAAATAAGGTATTATGAATATTTATTATTTTAATGAAATGGTATGATTAAAACACCCCTTTTACAATTTAAATTAAAAAATAACATTACTTTTTTAAGTGGTAGAAATTTCCGTATGCATTTTCTATTCACTATTATTTTAAATAAATAATTATTTTTATATTTAAAGTTAAATGTATCATATTATAGAATTATAATGGTAAAATAAACATAATTTTTTAATTTCAAATGTCAAAATTAATCTACAGTGAATTTTTCTGTATTTTTCTAAGAAGGTTCATAATTTTGATTAATAGTGAAAAATACTATATTTTTAATTTAAATAATTTTTAAAATAATTGTTTATATCAAATGATTTTCAAAAAATGGACATATACAGTTGCGATATGTATGATATTTTGAGTCTGATAGGATAAACTTATTTTCTGGTGAATTGTAAGTTGTCCCTTTGTAATAGTAATGTTACCCTTATGAATAGTAATATGATCGATGGAATAGTAACATAGTCATCTAAAGTATAAAAATATTTTAGGCATCATAAATTGTAATGTGATATAATTATATCATTTTATAAGTAAATAAATGTTTTGGAAATTATTAATTATGTATTATTGTTTTTTTGAGTAAATAATTATTTTAAACAAAAAATAATTACATCATATTTAGAAAATAATTCTAATATAATGGAGTTCATTTTTGAATTTAGAATGTTGATATTAGGTTTTTTTTAATTTATGAGAATTTTATAAAATACTTTTGTTTTCAGTGAGTAGTAAAAATACAGTTATGAGTTTTTAGTGTGTATAATGAAATCATTAATGATGTAATAAGTAAGATAATTTTTTTTAGACTCTTGTGCAATAAAATATGATAATATATGTTCCATTTTTCCAATACCAAGGGAAAATATCTTGTAAAGTCCCATGCTTTTTTAAATACCGCTACTGAGGTGTCCTAAAAAATTAATAAAAAAACTCTCTAACATTTTCTATAAATATCCAGTTATTCCTTTATTTTATTTAATTCCAAATTATTTCACAAAAAATATATAATATATATTACCTCAAATTTAATCCTTTTAAGGTGTCCTGAATCCCCCAAGGTCCCAATATTTTAGTTTTATGAGATACTCTTCATGATAAGGGGAATATCAACTTATCTTTTCCTTTCAAGGTCTCTTTTTGTGTGGTATTCCTTCCCAATTTCCATACCATGTTATTCTATGAATTTTATTCTATTCAATGATTTTTTAGGGTTATTATATCCTTGGGAAACCCTTGTAACCCCCTTTTATTATATTCTAAAACCATTTTTTATAATTCTTATGCTGCAGATTTTACGTCTCAAAATTTCTCTATTTTCTCAAGAAATTATTTTATTTTATTTTGTGAATACCCAGATATCATTATTCTATAAGGGGATTCACATAAATTTCAAAATTATCAAATTTATTCTGTTATTAACAAACATGACACCCACATTCTTTTTCTATGGTTTAAAAATGACAAAGGAATCTTGTTTTTAAGCACTTTCTATAACACCATTATTTTGAAATGAAACCTGTTTTTTTCTCTCTGTGGGTTATTTTTGAGTTGTTTTATTAAGATATAGGTGTCTCAAAAATATTAAGATATTTTAATCGTTCTCCCAGATTTTTCTCCAATGCATTGGGTAAATAATTTAATCTCTAGAGATGACATGTTTTACAATGCCTTGGTGAATAATCTTAGTAATTTTTATTACACATTGGGGATGTACCTTGGTGATATGTGTATGAATGAATGAATTAAATAGTGTATCCATGTTTACATGTTATGATTCATGTTATTTCTTTTAGGATATTCCTCATTTTCATATGATCATTATTGGTTATTTACCTCTTTCTCACCTTCTAAGTGTTTCATTTTTCCTTGTCTGGTTGTATACTCACCCACTTCATTGATGTATGTCCACATGTTATGAGATATAGTCACTGTACATATGATGAACCTATGATGAATCCTTCCATGTATAATAGAATAATTTTTGTATTTTTTGTGTATTATGTACCTAATTTCCAAGAAACTAAACCTAAAAGATCTTTTTAATTACTAAAAGATACTCGCTTTGTAAAATGTAATGAAAAGTTATGTAATAAATATGTTGGATACCATAGTAGGTATCAAAGGAAGGCTTAGTAATTTATAGAAATTGGGATTTGAAAATGTTATTAATAACACTTGATAAATTTATGAATATAAGAAAACATTGGGTGAAATATTAAGTAAGTAGTTTTCGAAAAAATAAATCTCTATCTAGAAACGAACAAGTGGATGTGACTCTGGAATAGATGTATCTAGTGGTGAATCCTGAAAACACTACATTGAGTTAGGTGTGAAAAAGGGATTTTTCACAACAATGGGGCTTACTGTACTCCTTGTTTGACACTTATGGGGGATATTTCTGGTTAATCGCAATCTATTTTAGAACTATTATAAAGGATTAATAGAAAATATAATTATTGTTAAATAATAATATTTTTTAAGCATCATGTTAAAAGTCAAAACGTTTCTTTAGAATTATAATACTCTTAATAGAAATAATTTTATAATAACATAAAATTGTGAGGTTTAAATTTTTTAAGGGGGGGGGGAGAATGTAACAACCCGAAAAATGTGATACTTTTATTTATAGATCTCTTTACTCCCAAAAATTGTTTTTATGTTTTATAATAAAAGCACATATAATATCTTTTTATTTCATGGGAACATCATAAATCATGAATAAATTTGGATTAGTAGAACTATGAACCATCATGTGATATACACATTTAAGAGTGGGTTTGCATAATAAGATATAAGTTTAATTAGGAAAATTTTGATAAATTAACTTTTAAGACCCAATTTTTACTTTTATAAGTAATATATTTATTATAATAAATAAAGGTATTATGTATAATGATTATTTTAATAAAATTGTGTGATTAAAACACCCCTTTTTCAATATTAATTATAAAATAATTTTATTTTTTGTAAGTGTCATAAATTTCACTATGCATTTCTTATCTACTATTATTTTTAATAAATAAGTATTTTTATATTTAAAAGTTAATTTTTTCATACATAAATAATTATTACGATAAAATAAACAACATTTTTGAATTTGAAATTCCCAAATTAATCTATGGTGAATTTTTAGTATTATTTTAATATGTTTCATATTTTTTATGAATATTAAAAAATAATAAATTTTTCTGTTTAAATAATGATTAAAATAATTGATTATGTGAAATGATTTTCAAAAAATAAGCATACACAGTTCTGATTAGTAAGATATTTAGAGTCTAATATGATCAACATATTTTTTAGTGAATAGTATCTTGACCCTTTGGAGTTGTAATATTACTCTTATGAATAACAATACTACTAATAGAATAGTAACCTAACCTAAATAAGTATAAATATATTTTAGGAATCATAAATTGTAATGTTATATAATTATATAATTGTGTATGTGAAGTAATGTCTTGGAAATTATTAGTTCAATATTTGTGTTTTTTATTAAATAATGATTTGACATAAAAATTAAATATATCATATTTAGAAAATAATTTTCATAAAATGGATTTAATTTTTGAATTTATCATTTCAATATTGGGTTAAGAGAAATTTATGAGAATTTTATAAAATACATTTGTTTTTAGTGAATAGTAAAAATATAGTTTTGAGTTTTTAGTGTGTTTAATGACACCATTAATGATATAATAAGTAAGATAAAATTTTGGATGACTCCAATGCATTAAAAAAAGATAATATATATTCCAAGTGGCCAATACCATGGGAAATCCGATGGTTTTCCAAATATTACTTCTGAGATGTCTGAGAAAATTATTAAAAAACTCCCTTACCATTGTTAAAAAATATCAACATATTCCTTTGTTTTATTTAATTACCAATTAATTAAAAATTAATCACAGAGATTATTAACACCCAATGAGTCCTTACAAGGTATCCTCAATCCCCCCTGGTTCTCATCTTTGAGTTTTAGGAGTTATTCTTCAAGGTAAGGGAAATCTAAAATTCTCTTTTCCATTCAAGGTCTCTTTTTATGTGGTATGTCTTTTATATTTACATACCATGTTCATATGTACATTTTTTTTATAATCCATTAATTTATTAAGACTATTATACAAAATGGAGACCCTTGTAACCTCGTTTTCATTATTTTATAAAACCATGTTTTATATCTGTTATGCTGCAGATTTTACATCTCAAAATTTATCTCTTTTTCTCAAGAAATTAGTTTATTTTATTTTGTGAATACCAAAATATATTTCTTTTATATAGGTATTCACATAAATTGAAAAATGATCTATTTTATTATGGTACTAACATACATGAAATCTTCATTCCTTTCCTATGGTTTTAAAAAGGCTAAAAGATCATGATTTTAATTACTTTCTAAAACACCATAATTTTGAAATGAAACCCATTTCTTTTTTTCTCTATATGGGTTATTTATGATATGTTTTATGAAGATATATGTAGCTCATATTAATTAATAAATTTTAAGGGTTACCCCTGATAGTGATCCAATTTATTGGGTAAATAATTTAATCTCTTGAAATGACATGTTTTATGATGCTTTGGTGAATAACAGTTGTAGTTTTAGGACACATTGGGGATGGACCATAGAGATATTCTAATGAATGAATCAATTAAATATTTTATCCATATTTAAATGTTATTATTCATGTTATTTATTTTATGGTATGATTCATTTTCATATGATTATTCCTAGTCATACACTTTTTTCTCAAATTCTAAGTGTTTCGTTTTCCCTTGTCATGATTTATGCTCACCCCTTTCTTTGATGTATGTCCACAAGTTATGAGATGCAGTCATTATACATAATATGAACCAGTGATGAATCCTTCCATGTAGGTTAGAATATTTTTTTGTTTTCATGTAATATGTACCTAATTTCCAAGACACTAAACAGAAAATATCTTCATAACTTCTAAAAGATACTCTCTTTATACAATGTAATGAAAATTTATTTAATATATATATGGGATACCACTTATGGTATCGAAGGATAAATTAGTTATTTGTGGAAATTAGTATTATAAAAATTGATGATGAACCATATAGTAATGTTTAAATATAAATAATCTTCTTGATATTTTGGTGAAATATTAAGTAAGTGGTGTTTGAAAAAATAAATCACAATATAGATATGAACAAGTGGATGTGGCTCTGGAACAAATTTACCTAAGGGTGAAACATGAAAACACCGCTTTGTGATAGGATCAAATGAGAACTGGTGTATGATAGTGGGTCTTGTTGTACTCCTATTTTAACACTCCCATGGGATATTTGTAGTGAATCAGAAGCTTTTACGAACTATTATAAAGGAATTATATAAAATTTAATTGTTGTTAAAAAATAATATTTTCTAAAGAATCATGTTTTGAGTCAAAAAAATACTTTATAATTATAATATCACTAATAGTAATATATTTATAAAATCAAAAACTATGAGGATGTAATTTCTTTAATGGTGGAGAATTTAACATCCCGAAAAATGTACTGCATTTATTTGTAGATCTCTTTACTTCCAAAAACATTTTTTATGTATTATAATAGAATCACATAGAATGTATTATTATTTCATGTGAACATCATACATCATGCATAAATTCGAATTAGTACAACTTTGAGAAACAATGCGATATACACATTTAAGAATAGTTTTTCTTAACAAAATATATGTTTTCTGAGAAAGATTTGATAAATTGACTTTTTGGACACAAAATTTACATTTTAGAAATGATATAATTATTATAATAAATTAAGGTATTTTGAATAAAAATTATTTCAATGAAATAGTGTGATTAAAACAACCCTTTTTAATAGTAAATTATAAAATAATTTTATTTTTTAAGGTGTTAAAAATTTTACTATGCATTTCCTATATGCTATTATTTTTAATAACTAAGTATTTTTATATTTATTTGTTAAAATTTTCATATTTAAAGAATTATTATTGTAAAATATATATTATTTCTGAATTTAAAATGTAAAAATTAATCTTTTGTGAATATTTAGTGTTGTTCTAATAAGTTTCATATTTTTTTATGAATAGTGACAGATACTACATTTTCTCGTTTAAATAATAACTTAAATAATTGATTCTGTGAAATGAATATAAAAAAAGGACATACATGGTTGTGATTAGTAAGATATTTAGAGCCTGATAGGATCAACTTAATTTTTTATTGAATAGTAACTTCACCCATTGGAATAGTAATGTTACCCTAATAAATAGTAATATGGCCAATGGAATAGAAACCTATCCTAAGTAAGTATAGATATAATTTAGGAATCATAAATGGTAATGATATATAATTATATCATAGTATAAGTAAATAAATGTTTAAGAAATTATTAGATAAGTATAAATATTTTTTCTGAGTAAGTAATATTTTTACATAAAAATAAATTTATCATATTTAGAAAATTATTTTCATAAAATGATGTTCATTTATGAATTTAGAAATTTGAGATTAGGTTACGGTGAATTTAAGTGAATTTTATAAAATACATTTTTTCGGTGAATATTAAAAATAAAGTTTTAAGTTATTAGTGTGTTTTAAGACATCATTAATGTTGTAATAAGTAAGATAAAATGGTTTTTGACTATTGTTAATTAATAGATAATGATAGGTGTCCAAATTATTCAATACCATGGGAAAATACAATGGTAAATCTCATGGTTTTGTAAATACCAATACTGAGATGTCCTCATAATTTAATAAAAAAATCCATCACTTTTGCTATAGATAACCACCAATTCCGCCATTTAATTTCATTCCCAATTATTTCCCAATAATAATTTGATATTATTTCCTACTAAAGTGTCATTACAAGGTATCCTCAATCCCCCAAGGTCCCAATCATCGAGTTTAGTTGTTACTCTTCTAGGTAAGGGAAATCTTGACTCTTGTTTTCCTTTAATGTCTTGTTTTTATGTGGTATGTCGTTAAAATTCCCATACCATGTTCTTAATTCCATTTTATTCAATCCCATTGCTGTATTAAGGGTATTTTATTTATGGTAGACTCTTGTACCCTATCGTTTTAATGTTTTCTTAAACTTTGAATTATAGTCGTTATACTACTGATTTTACGTCTCAAAACATCTATCATTTATCAATAAATTATATTATATTAGTTTGTGAATACCCAATTATATTTATTCCCTATAGGTATTTAAATATACGTCAAAATGATATATTTTATTCTGGGATTAACATACATGAAACCCAACTTATTTTTTTTGGGTTTAAAATGACAAAATGATTTTGTTTTTATGAGATTTCTAAAAAACCATGATTGTGAAATGAAACCCATTTCTATTTTATCTCCATGGGTTATATATGTGATTATTTATTAAGATATATATTTCTAACATTAATTAATTAATATTATGCGCTTTCCCTGTTAGCGATCCAATGCATTGGGTAATGAATTTAATCTTCATAGATGACATGTTTTACAATACCTTGGTGAATAACCTTAGTAATTTTTATGACACATTGGGTATAGACCTTGGTGATATTATTATGAATGACTCAATTAAATATTTTATCCATATTTACATGTTATGATTCATGTTATTTATTTTATGTTATTCCTCATTTTCATATGATCATTCCTAGTTATATGCGTCTTTGTTATTTTCAAAGTGTTTTTTTCCATTCCTGGGATTTATACTCACCTGTTTTTTTGATGTATGTCCCAATTTATGAGATGAATTCATTGTACTTAGTATAAACCTATGATTAAGTCATTGATGCTGAAGAAAAGAATTCTTTTATGTTTTCATATAACATGTCCCTACTTTCCAATAAATTAAACATAAAAGATCTTGTTAATTGCTAAAATATTCTCTCCTTGTATAGTGTAATGAAAAGTTATGTAATAAAAATGTTGGATTCCACAAAACCTTTAGTGGATATGAATTCTTCTCGGTAGGGACTTCAATCTTCTAGCCTCTTTTATTCTTCTCTTTTTCCAAATGGTGCACTAAATTTGTGCGACCTGTTTTACCCTATTTTCAGGGTGATCATCTAAAACACTAATTTCTTACAGTTTTGCTCGATTTATAGGGTGTTATAAAATGAGAGAACATCTAACAGTACAAATTAGGTAGTTCCTAGGGGTTTCTATGTTTTTATGATGTTTTATGTGTGTAAACTTTGTGCGCCATAAGGGTGGAATAATAAAGACACTAATAATTTATCTTATTGAACATAAATTATTAAATTGATGATTTGGGATGCCTAAGGGAATTATTTTAATAAAATACACTTGGAAAAAATGGGTATGTCACTTGGACTATCTTGGACAGTTTAGAGCGGGCATTAAAATTAGTTTAAATTGAATTTCTTATATAATTTTCTGGTTTCATGGGATGATACCTAGATTGGACCAAGGATTGAGTTGATGTTGATCACATGGAATAAGGTGATGTGAATCATCAGGATGTGAATGCCTTTAGATATATGGGTGAGGTTGATCATAGTTTCAATGACTTGGTCATCACATCAATATGGTTTAATCTTAAAGATGAAGGCACTACCCATGTGATATGATATGGTGTTTACCATAGGGTTGAGTGACATGGTCACAAGGTAATGAGGTTATATGATGATATGGATTAGTTTTTTGGGGTG
This sequence comes from Viscum album, assembly GCA_963277665.1. Lineage (NCBI taxonomy): Eukaryota > Viridiplantae > Streptophyta > Magnoliopsida > Santalales > Viscaceae > Viscum > Viscum album. The sequence goes on along the minus strand of OY728161.1, from coordinate 338,370,593 downwards.
ATCTCTACTAACTATGATTCGATTATTCCCTATTGGAGTCATCTTCATAGATATAGGACTTAGATTGATGTCTTGTTGACCACTATTGTGGGTGGAGGCCCCCATAGACCATGAAGATTATGCGATGGTGTAGGAAATCAGTTATGTTTAGGGGATCTCACTATATAAGACCATGTGTATGGTGATAGAGCATTAATTAAAAGTGACGAGTCCTTCGGTTTGGGGATGAGACTTTCTATATTTCATAAGGTCGTTAGGTTAGGTTATTGGGGGGACATACACATTTATGGCTTGGTACATTGGGGTTTGAGATAACATTGATTATTTTTGGGAAAGAAGGATATTGACGTGACTCAAACATCAGGATTTGATTCAACGAGGAATTTTGAGTGATAGATCAAGTAACTAGGTACATTTTTATTAGCCTTGTTTTTTAGATTTCATATTATATGTTTTATGGCACGAGGTTTTGGGAAGTGTTTTAGAGGGGGAACCTAAGGGTTCAACTGGAATGATTTCATCAGGGGATTCCTTAGGCTTTATGACATGGATCCTAACCACTACAATTTTATATATACAAAAAAATATTGTATTATATATATATATATATATAAAATCGGGGGGAACATGTTTATACATTAATGGGGATGTCCCATGTAGTTGATCACTTCCTTGTGGCTGCTGAGCATAAGGGAAGAATGATATTAATTATATATGCATGTGTTATATATATATTTTTATTTCTTAAACACATTCACTATTAAAGATTTAAGTTAGGCACACATTGGTGGCCGGATACTGATATTTATTATCACACCCGATAGATCCCCTTTAGGATGTATGTAGATGTTTTTTCCTATGAATTGGTAAGGGACCGAACTCAGAAGCTGGACCCTAGTGGTCATGTGATAACATTAACATGTGATGGATGGAAAGGGACCTTGGGGTTCTTTCATAAGATAGAGTTTACATTTGAGATTTATTTTTTATTTGAACAGTCTTATATATGTATTTACTAATGATCGGCCATGAGAGAACCCTCTATTTATTTATTTGTAAGACCTTCCAGTACTTATTGTATATCCCTAAAAATGGTATGTTTGGGAATGTTTTGTATTACTAATGTTAATGTTAATTTATGATTTCAATACTTCTTGTTAGTACTTCTGCTGTGTTATGGTATTTCTTTTGCTATTTTATATACATAGACCATTATTATTATTTTTTTTATTTTTATTATCATCATCATCACTTGAGGGTATAATCTCCCCACTATTACCTCTTTACAGCCTCACTTATATTCAGTAGCCTTTTGTGTATGGAGAGGCAACCCTAAATACTAGTGGTCAACAAGAACAGAGAAATTTTTAAGTGACATCTAGATTGGGGTGATACAAATGATATAAGGGCACTTTTATTCTCTAGGATTTGTAGTAGTATTCAGTTGTCTACCAATGGTATCAAAGGCATTTCTCTTTTTTTACTATTTTTATTATTGAAGATAAGATACTAGGATTTAGTCAAAACTAGGTAAACATATTGTGTTTTGGTACCTACAACACCATGAAAATCGTAAAAACTAATTTGATAGGGGTGGTAAATTCATTTTATATAATGTGAGTTTACAGTTTATTGGATTTACACCTCAAGTGTAACACTTTGTTGTGATTATTATCTGTTATATAGATTTTTACCTTTGGACTGGTATGGAATGAGAGGATTGATTTTACCTTTTGGTAGGCACATATAGTATTTTGATATATATGCATGTGCATGTATGTAATTTTTATTGAGAAACTTGATTGAACTAAGAGGGGTTGGGTTATTTAAAGTTTCAAAAAAGGAATCTGAATAGTTTTTTCCCAATTTTGCATATCTATGGTGGAATTATACTGAGGAAACCATGGTTTTTTGTTCCAATGAGACTTCTATGTTATGTTATGAGATATTATATGATTATGAGGTATATATGGGCCTGACCCTGATAAGGTTAGGAAGTGATGATGACATTGGGTTTTTTGTTTACAGTGTTAATAAAAGAAGCTAAAAATTGTTTTCCTACTTAACCAATTTAGTGTAATTTTACTTAGGTGCCCTGTATATGTGATACATGATGTATAACCCTAATATGGGAAGGAGAGGGTATATGAGGTTGGAATATAATTGATGCCTGACTTTGATTCAGGTAGGATGGGGGGCCAATAAGGTTAGGATATTTGTTAATCATGTTGTTGATATGGGTAGGTATGGGGCCTTAAGGCCAGATATCATGAGTAGGGTGTAGTAATAGAGTGTGAGGGTAGTGAGATGTGATGCCTATTACAGATTTCCCTATCTGTGATATATACACTGTTATGGTTATTTGACCATTATTTTAGTATTCACTAGGATTACACCTAGACAACTTCCAATGGAAGATCATGAGGGTGGTGATTTGGTGATGCCTAGGAGTGCATGAGATTAGGTAACTAAGTTTTAGTATAAGGCCCTAAGGGGTTATACTAATCATGATCCACAAATATAGGATCAGGTACAGTTGGGATATTAATAGAATATGGAAAATTTTGGGCCATGTCTTGATGACCATCTCAAGGTGAGTCTGGTTAGGGTTATCTGGGACATCAATAAGGGAGCTTAGGGGGATAATACATTGATAGACTACATGAACCAAGATTCTTTATCACAACCCCAACCACTATATTTGGGTGAGGGTGGATCACTAGTATTTGGGAACAGGATCAAGTGGTTCTATATCTACATTGACCAGCTCGAGACATCCTTAGGGAAAAGAGAGAATCTGGCGATGTACATGCTTATAGGACTAGAAAAGAAATCGTGGGATGTACATGTTTAAGTAGTTAGACATGAGGGGATCGATTGGGAGGACATTAAGGCCAAATTATTCAATCACTTTTTTCAGTGATGCTAAGGGTGGAGAGATCCCTTGAGTTCTTGATCCTTCAGTAGGGAGACACATCCATCATGGACTATACGAACAATTTCACATAAATGTCACTATTTTCACCTACTATGGGAGGGGGGAAATATCTCTAGGGTTTAACATTTTGAGGACGTCTTTAGTAATTCCATCATGGTTCATTTCAATATATCAAGGATGATTTCTTTTTAGAGGTGATAAACCGGGTGCTAACACCTAAGGAAAATATGAAATACTAGTCTTATTCATGTTGGGTGAAAGTGTTAGGTGATTTTAGTGGAAATGGTTCAAGTAGAAGAAAGAAAGGATGAGAGGAATACTATAAGGGTATCTGAGATAGGGATTTAGGCATACCACTGATAAGTGGGTCTTTAGTATTTTTCTTATAGTGCAGGTAGAAAGGGCATGTTCAGAAACATTGTGATCGAGCAGTTATGAAGTGATAGCCATGTGGATATATGTGACATATCTAGAGGTTCTATAGGAATCCAACTAGAAAATCAGGGAAATAGGTATTAAGGTAGCCTCAGGTGTCTAAGGTTAGCCTAGGATTTGTACCAGGAGTTGGTAGCTGGGATTCAGTGCACAAGGGGGTCGTATCAGAGATAGTGGGACACCGTAGAGGGTTTAATGGCTGGTAGCTAGTACATATCTGTTGGGATGAAAGTACTTGGGTAGTCTAGATTTAGGTCTGGTGTATAATGTGGAGCTACATGGAGTATATTATGTCAGTGGGGGTTTCTATTATTAGAGGAACATTGTGGGTGTGATTGGGTTTCCATTTATTTGGGGCTTAGTCCAGTTTTGATACACGAGGTGAAAGTGTTTGGTTTTTGAACTAACCAGGTGCTAGTTAGTAGGTTGACATTGATAATGATGCATGATATGTATATATGGTGCATTGGAAATAGGTTTCTATTATGGTAATCAATGTGATGAGAGAATTATCTGAGGAGTGTTGGATTCTATGAATCAAAGTGATGTGGGTTCTGTATGAGGTTTGGGAAACATGGAACTTATGTACATATGACGAGATGCGGGGTATTATGAGTGTCATGTGTGGCACAATAATGACTTAAACAAATGTAGAGGTGAATAAGTGATGATATGTCACGAGAGGACTATTGATATTGGTGATAGTCTTTGGACTATTAGATTATTTGATTTTTTGGCCAGGAAGTGACTAGGTAGGTAACTCCTTAGGTGGGGAGTGCCTTGAGAGAAGTTGAACAATGACTAAATGACCAGGTTGGTCCGAGGGTTGTAAATGAGATGAGTATTTTTTGTACCATCTCCATGTAATGCTTGATATCTTGGGGAAGATCTATATTAAGGCGGGGATACAATAAATTCTTTGGTTTTTTGTGGCTTTAATATCCTGAACCCATTTTAATTTTCATGTCTGGTGAAAAGGTCAATTGTTTTATTATTTATTAGAACCTAGTTCGAAGAGTTTATTTGTCACAACAACTTTTTTAGATGTGCTTTATGGACAAATAATTTCCTTGGGGGTTTGAGTGGGTTTTTGGTGAGTCAGATGCTGAAAACCAATCTTTTTTGGGTGCGTAGAAAAGGGCACACTATTTGAAAAAACATCACTGCCTACCTGGAGTAACGGTCTGACTCTATTTCTTCATCATTAATCGTCTATCAAACTATTCAGGAGGGGGCGTATGGATGTGGTACACCTATGTAGATTTAGTAGAGGGATTCACAGGGAATTCATATAGTTTTGGAAATTTTGTACCCTTTTAATGAGAGGGTAGTGGTTGGGTAGTGAGAACCACATGGTTGGCACATAGTTTTCCAAATCATGTGGTGAACATGTGGTATATTTAATGAATAAAAATGACCATTTCCCCTTATTTTATTTAATAGGTATTTCCCTCTTATCTTTCTCCCATGAGAGATCCACCTCAAGGAGCTTGAAGAGCCTTATTCCTTATATTATAGGCTTTTGATTCATCTCTCCATTTTACCTCCAATATTATATTTGTCTGCGGCTACAGATTCTTATCAGTAAGTACTTTTATCTACTTACCTATTTTTTATTTTCTCTCTCTATATATTGCACTAAATCCGTGGGATCCATTTTAAAAAATTTTAGGGTGTTCATATAAAATAATTATTTCTCCAAATTTATCTTGAGTTAGAGGGAGTTATTAAACAATCAATTATCTACCAGTATGAGGTATGTGTTTTCTAAATTTCTCTATATTTTTATGGGGGTTTAGGGGTTTGTATTATGTGTTCCATGTGGTTTGACTGTGTGGGACACTAAAAATTGATCTTCTTGGTATTAAATTATTAAATTGATGATTTGGGATTTCTAATGGCTTGATACTACTAAACCACAATTGGTGGAGATGTTTAAGGATCGAAAAGTTGTTTGTAAATTTTAGTTCTAGTGCTTAAATCAGATTAAATTGATTTTTTTTATAATTCATTGATCATATGGGAATATTATGGGATTTTTATGAGGACTAAAGTGATGTTGATCACCTTGAATGAGGTGATATGAATCATTAGTTTGGGGTTGTCTTAGGATATAAAGGTGATATTGATAATAGTTTGGAATAATTGGTCATTTTATTGAGGTGATATAATCATCAATATAAGGTAATGACCTGTGTGTTATGAGATGGTTTTGACCATTAGGTTGAGTGACATGTTCGTAGGGGAACGAGGTGCCAGAATGATGTGGCTTAGGTTTTTTGGGTGATTTTCACTCACCATGATGGGAAAATGAACTATTGGAGTCTAGTTAACACAGATTAGACTCAGATTGAGGTGGTTTTGACTACTCATCCAGGTGGAGGACCTTGTAGACCATGTATCGCGGTGATATAATTGACCATCAGTTATATTTGGGGGTTCTAACCATAGAAATTGTCATGGATGGTGATGGAAAATTGGTTGATGGTAATGATACCATTGGTTGGTGGTTGAGAATTTTTATATCTCTTAAGGCCATTGGCCCAGGTTATTGGGATGACAGTCATCATTGTGACTCAAGATGTCGGACATAGAGCCGATGGATATAATTTATAGGAGGAATGATATCACAATGCCTCATATGTCAGGCTTTGAGCTGATGGGGACTTATGATATGTGGTCTGAGGGACCTCGTACATTTTGATTTGGAATTCCATTTCTACATTGAGTTATATGGTTTATGGAATGAGGTTCTAAACAATGTTTTAGTGGTGGAACTTGAGGGTTCACCTTAAATTATTTATTTAGGGGATGCCTTTGTTTTTCTTCTAAGGATTATCATCACTACTATTATATATATATAGATATATTTTTAGGCTATATATATAACATGGGGAATGTGTTCAGACCATACTGGTGATGGTCTATGAAAGTGATCACTTACTTATAGAAGTTGAGAACAAGTGAAGTGCGATATTTATTATATATGCATGTTCTGCCTATATATATATATTTTTCAAACACATGTATCTTTCTAGGATGTATCTTAGACACATATTAGGGGTACCATAAAAATATTTATTCTCATAATCTAAATGTTCCTTTTGGAAAATGTGTAGAATTAATGTCTATTTGAACAGGTAAGGGATTGATCTTTGAAGCTAGACCATAGTGGTCTTTTTGAACCTTTAGCATGGGATGGATGGAAAGGGACCTTTTTAGTCTTTACATCAATTGGAGTTTTATTTAAAGTTTTATTTTTATTTTCAAATGGTTATATATGTATTTTATGATGGTCGGCCATGGGAGACCCTTATGTTTATTATTGTGTATAATCTTCCATGAACTTTTGTATATGTATACAAATGGTATGTTTGGGAATGTTGTTTATTACTTATAATGTTGTCAGTTTATGCTTATATTATTTCTTGTTATTTATTATGTGGTGTTTTGGTTTTTATTCCAGTGTTTTGTATACATGGACCATTTTTATCATCATCACCTGAGGGTATAGTCTCCCAAATATCACCTCTTTACAAACTCACTTCTAGTAGGAAACCATTATTGTATGGGGAGGCACACTGATGTAACAATGGTCAATTGGCCTAGAGCACTATTTAAGTGCATCTAGGTCAGGGAACTACAATTATCATGTTTAAACATAAGTATAATTCTAACATTCATATATTGTTTCACATATTCATTTTGTGTCTTCATAATCCTCCCATAGGTGGAAGATTCTTTTGATAAAGATAAGACTTATCCCTTTTCATTTTGATTTCAAGATCCATTATTTTAAAAACCATAAATATTGGTTCTCTTTCATTTCTTTTCATATAAAAACTAGCATGGTCTATTCGACTAAGAGTGTTAGCCACTATCTTCACATTCATAGGGTCGTAATGTATTGATCATTTATAGTATTTGATAAAATCTTACCATCTTCTCTAGTGAATATTAAACTTTTTCCATGTGAATATATACTTCAATATTTTATGATTAGTATATATATCTAACCTTTAACCATATATATAATCCCACTTATCATCCATTCAAATATTACTATTTCTATCTCTATATCATGAGATGGAATTTTTTTAAGAATTTTTAATTATCGATAGAAAAAAGATATCACCATATCATTCTTCATGAGGAATCATACTAATTCCTTCTTTTATGCCTCACAATATCTTTCAAACCCTCATCCCATACATAGTAGTGTAATAACTGGTGCTCTAACTAACCTTCTCTTCAGTTCTCTAAAATAATCATAACATTCATTTATCCACAAGAATATGGATACATTCTACAACATCATTGATAAGGGATTTGATAGTTTTGATAATTTCTTAAAAAACATTGATATTATTCTACCAAGCCATGAAAACTATGGATCATGGTCTCCAGGGTATGTTTTAATCATATTTAAATAATTTTTCCTTTGAAGGATCGACTGATATACCGTCATATTAAATAATATGATTTAAAAATGGGATTTTTTACAGCTGAAATTGATTATTGGTAAATTTAGAATATAACTTATCCATCATCATGGTATTTCACTAAATCCAAAAATGTTCTTCATACACTTCATTACTCAAAGAATATATAATAATACTATATATAATGTCAACCAAAAACTAATCAATTTAATATCTAAAGTGTCTATTCATTAAATCTGTGATGATAGTAAAAAAATTAGTAAGCCATGAAGACATTCTATAAATTCATAATGACCATACCTCTTATAGATAGCTATCATGGGTACATTCTCCTTCCTGGCCCTTATCTAATGATATCCAGGATGAAGGTCAATCTTGGAAAAATATTGAGGTCCTCATAATTGAGGAAACAAATCATTCAGAAGGGGTATATGGTAATTATTCTTAATAAATATATTGTTATGTTCTCTAAAATAAATTAAAATACTTAATGACCCATATTTATTCTTAAAAAAATAATGGGTGCACCCCATGGTGAAGCACTAGACTAAATGAATCCCTTTTCAAGATTCTTCTATAGTTTATTCTTTAATTCCTACAACACAATCAGGGCCATTATATATAGATTATTTAAAATAGGTATATCATCATGTATGAGTTATATTAAAAATTCATGTTCATGATGTAGGGTAAGATATGAAAAGTAATAATGAAATAAATAAAAATATTTAAGAAAATTGAAAATATTTTATTTTTTTAGTTTCTCACCAACCATTTGAGATCAATATCCATCATTATTAAGTTGTAAAAACCATATTATAAATATAATTTCTATTGGGTGATCAAGTTCATCCTCACATCGATAGACAATTACAGGTTGATTTTGAATATAAATTATAACTTCCTTCCTATAAAGGTTTTGTAGATTCAATACCAAGAGTTATTATACATGAAATAAATAACATCAAATTAAACTAGTGGAAGAATAAAAAGATTTTAATGAAACACATTCCAAGAGAAATATATCTAAGAAAATTAATAATCTGGAGATGTGATCATTGTTCCATTTGGATTTTCCACAGGTAACTGAACATCCAATTGTTGAGGTGGGGATGTGATACCCTTATTGAATTATTTAAGTATAAAATAGTGGGTACAACCAAAATCAAACCAATCATTTAAAATTATATAGTATATGATAAGTGTACCTTTGACCACACCATTATCTTGACTTACATCAATAGTTGTGATTATATAATATTTTCCTTTATCCTTTGAATTTAGAGATTTATGAGGCTTATTATCCCCATTATCACTTAGATTAGTGCAATGATTTTTACAATTCACAAATTCATTTCATCTAAATCAATGGATTGGAGATTATTTATTAATTTGAGTTATATATCCATTAATTTCATGGAATAACCTCTTCCCATTACCTCAACATTATTTTTATTGATGGTGAAGTCTCCCACACTTGAGATATATTCTTATTCATTAAGGAAATTACTTGAGTTCACTCTACAACATTTTTGGAATGTAGGATCTTGAAAATTATTCTTCCATCTAAGTGACTTAACAATAATGATAACATGAGACTCTACCATCATTTTTTATCACCAGATCTACTAAAATGAGGGTTTCCAGCTTATGTTTTTCACTTTGAGTTCACATCAAACAATCTCTCCATAAATTCCAAAGTCCCTTATGTATAGTGAATTTTATGTTCATGGTTTTAAACCAAATAATAAAAAATAAAATTTCCTTTATTGGCCAATGATAAAATCAAAATTATACCTAAAAATCCTTGTGAACTTTTCTTCATTGTTACCAAGAGATTTATCTTTATTCTGAATATAACCTCGAAAGTCTCTCCCTATTTTAGAATGAAGAGTTTGAGGAAATTAGTTATTGTGAAATAACCTCTTAAACCTCTCTCATTCCATGGTTTTGACTTCTTACCCATTCATTTTATTATTAATAAGAATAAATAATTAATCTAATTTAACCTTCAAGTGATAGAAATCTAATTTAGCTTTCTTATGTCTTAAGAACTGTAGAATTAAAATTCTCTTTTCCATCACCTTGATCCATTTTTCATCAACTAGTGGATTAAATGGCCCATATAAATAGGGTAGATATTTTCTCCAAAATTATTCAATCAAAATTGTCTCCCTCCTTGGTGTATTCGAATTCTCAACTTGGTTTTATTCACATCCAGTTGTTTGAGAAAGTTGAGTGATCCTAGTTATAAGATATTTCATCCCAACTCCCGATAAATTGGTTTACTCATGATTATATTCATTGAATATAACATCAAATTCATTTTTTTACATTATTACTTCTGTATTCATCCATTGGATAAAACAAAAAACATAGTTTACATGTCAATATAAAATAACCAGAGTTAACAATCATATATTCATGGAAATAATTCCCAAGATGTCCTAAATTATGAATACTTATTATCAACCAATGAAACATTAGTTTTAACCTAGGTAATCTATGGTTATAATCTATACAAATAATTATTGATGGTTAGTAATGATATCTTTAAACTAACCAAATCATATCCCTTGGTAGTGTCTATCTAGGTGTACTGTATTAGGCCCACTCATCAAGTACCGATTATGATTGAGTAAATACCCAATTTTTCACATTAAGTGTTATTAACCCTAGGTGCATGAGATACAACAATATTTTAGCATCTTGGATGGGATTTATTTTCACAAAGAAACACTCAATAGCTAATTTATCAATACATTGAATTATATCATTGTCATCACATACTTTTTCTAATCCTAAACTCCAAAAATAACTAAACAGAACTCTAATTGCATATTCGGTGACCCTATCATTACATACATATATACTACATCATTTTTTAATTAATATTAAATATATAACAAAAAATATATACACATCCCAGAACGTTAAATGTTTAGTTTCTTTAGATACTAGATACATTAATATCTTATTTCATCAAGGATAATCACATATCTCAGAAAGTTATTTATAATATTACTTTCCTTATACATGCCCTACTTAAATTAATTTGATAATAACATGGGGAAATAGAAAAATAATAATGGATGAGCTCAAATGATCAGTATGGGTAAACACAGGTTATATCAATCAATGATAATTAATGAACATAAGGGTGTAAGAACATGGTTATAAAACAAAAAATTCATACCCAATTAATTTATACATCTTAAATCACGATTCATTGCATATGTCTTTATCCTTGAAAAAAGAAAAATGTCATAAGAGTGATGAATCCTAAAAAATTCAATGATGATCCATGAGAGTATATCATAAACATAGAAATATAGAAAAAACATAATATTATAAAATTTTGAACATTTATAAACAATTATAGTTTCACTCATTAATTTTAGGACCTTAAACTGAGTCATTATCTAAACATATATATATTAAATAAGTTTCGCATAAAAACTTATGTACATTAAAAAAATTCTACATATAATGATGTGAACATGAAATTATGTTTCTTTATTACACATTTATCTAATGAGATATACATATTTACCCATTTCATTGGAGGTCTATAATGGACCCAACCATCACATAAACATAATCCATAAATTTCCCACAAGAACATAAAAAATTTATTTTTTTATTATAATATGAATGGTGGAAATTAAATTGGTTTTATAAAATATTTCATCATGAATTAGTTAAACCATATAAAAGTAACAGGTTTCATTGAATCATCCATTAATATTCATAATCATAAACCATAAATAGAAAATTACATGACACTATCATGGGATTATATCTCAATTAAATCATTGGTACATCAAAGGATGTTATCGTAGATGAAAAATAACTTTAAAATATCATTGGGATATTTCTTATTGAAAATACACTTTTCACTTTAAAATCACTTATTTGGAATGAAATAATTTAAAAAATATTATGGGAAGATTTTTATTTTAAAACAACCACGTAATATAATAATGGAATATTCAATGAAACGTTTATTCATAATTACAGATTTTTTTTATTTAATATACACCAAATTAAAAAAATGTACACACCATTATTAAAAATTACATCATTCAAAAAACAATAAAAAGATTATTTTTAATCCTTTTTATAGAAAGTAAAATATTATAAACATAAAATTATAAATAATTTTATAATAGTAAAAAAATCTTGAAAATATTTTAAATAAAATATGGTCATGGAAAAAAATATTTTCAAACTAAAGAAAATAAGGTTGATTTTTCATTAAAATGAATTTCTTGAACATTTTTAGTACCAAAGATAGAAAAATAGTACTAATAGAAAAAAAATATAAGAATAAAAATAGGATATAATATATAGGTTTTTAATGATAAGAACCATATTATTTCCCTTAATATAAATTTAGCTTAGATAATCCTGAAATGAAACCAAACTATAACATAAACCATTACCTCAAGTCTCATCCATCTTTTTTTAAGTTAATAAATCCATTAATAATAAATATACACTTATTATAAATCTACTGTAAAACTATATATAGATAAATAATACCATATAGGATTTACTTATAGAATATTATCACCTATTTATTAACAATTTATTATTAAAATAACTATTTATGGTGAAAACTATTTTCTTTTTGATGCACGATTCTATTCAACAATTTTGATCCATGTACATTAATCATGGATCCATAAAATTCATAATGATAATAATATCACAATTAAAATATCTCATCATTAAATATAATTTTATAACTATTCATATAAATTTATGAGGAGTAATATATTACATCACTTCATGGACACTACAATCTACACCTACACACAAGCGATGTTTCCACTTTTTGATAGATGAAACGAAATAAAAATATATAATAATTAAAATTTAAAGAAAAATTATTATATAATAGATATCATATATATTAATTAAACTTGTCTTTATTACCATTCATTAAAATCAGAAAAGAAAAATAAATCACATCACTTTGTGGTGGTAGAAGTCCAGACGTACGCACGAGCAACGTTATCCTTTCATAAAAGATGATAAGGTTAGAAGGTATACAATTTATTATAATTCAAAAATCATAATAATGTCATAAATATAATATATAAACATTAAATCCATCATAATAATCAACAATTAAATGTATTGATGAAAAATGAATCATATCGCTAGGAAGAGGTGGTAGTCCACACGTATGCATGAGCAATGATTTCATTTCCCATTTAATGGGAAAAGAGAGAAATAAGGTTTAAAACATATGAATAATAACATATAAGTATATTTTATTTATTTATATTAGTATATAATCATTTTTAGGGATTAATTGAAAGATGTATAAGAATAAATAGCAAGAAAATACTCAGTTAATAACTACCCCACTTCTTCAAACAACCTCCTTGGGTTTATACATAAATTTTTAATAATATTGTATTATGATAAAAAATACCTAGAGGATGTGGGGAGTGATTTTAAGAGATTATTTGGGAGGGTATTATTCTATATAATAGTGTCTTTTTGTATAGATAAGAGAGGAGAGAGGATTTCCTATTATAATTGATGGAGTGGACACACTTATAATTTTTCCAAAGATTTAAATACATTAATGTATTCCTCAAGATAAATGGATCCAAAATGAAGAATATAATATGTTATAGAGTTTATATATGACTATATGTAAGGATTTAGTCACGTTTTTAGGCCATTTTAACCATTATCATTTCGATTTTAACCCTTAAATATCATTTTGACTCTTACTATGGTAACTAATTTTTTTACCAAATCTACTATTTATAATGACTAAAAAATTTAGTTAATTTTTTTATATTATTAATTTTTTAAATAAAAATATGGGATCCATTGTAAATAATTTAATTTCTATAATTTATAGAAATTCATTTTAAAATATATTTTAAAAATGTAACAAAACCTTTTTTACCAAAAATAATTTTAAGCATAAAAATGAGTTTATCATCATTCCATTAAATGTAAAAAAATAATATTAATTTTAAAATAATTATTAAATAAATTTTATAAACATTTAATTAAAATAATTCATAAATAGAGATTAATTTAATTTAATACGATGAAAACATATTGCGGAGAAAAAAACATTTTAAAAAAATATTTTTTACCATAACATGTTTTTTAAAATTTATAATCAATTGATAAATGATTAATTAAATTTATAATTGTGTAAAATATAATTTTACTTAATTTAGAAAATCTTGTTCAAAGACATCAATCAAATTTCTATGTGATAACTGAAACATTAAATAATTATTAATCAATAGTATATCTCAATCTTTTTAGATTAGGTGATGAGTGTAAAGCGATCTACCAAAGAAATAAAATTGAATTAATGTGAAATATATCATAAAATATCATGGTTTTATATATGTAACCCTATATTCCCTTGTCAATTATTTTATATCTCAGAAGATAAGAATGTTGTTCATGGACATGATCACATTATACGTTGTTCCCAATGTTGTGATTATACAGGTTGTGTTATGTTTTTTTTGCATGATGGTGCATGGACATGATCACATAAATATTTTTTCCCATGATGGTTCATAAAAATTATCACATACATATTTTTTCACATGAAGGCTCATGGACATGATCATATATAGTATCTTTCACGTGAGTATTTTTTGACATTGTTGTGTTTTTTTGTTTATAAGACTCTTCCATGATATAATTTCTATAAACATTGTTCAGAATATTATATTTTTCCAGAATTTTGATTATGCAACATTTTTATGTCATATTCATATTATTATGCTCGATGGATCATGTTTATTATCCCACACTCTTATTCCATGGTACTGATTTTTTAAATTCAAGTAAAGTTTACTACTATTAAGATTTATAGAAAACTATTATTATTACATGTTCATTTTTAATAAGATATATAGGAATTTACATTATATTATCTTGTTAATATGATCTAAAACATGATGAAATGTTGATAATTTTTCCCTTAATAATCATTTGATCTCACACATTTCTTTTGTTTTTGTTCCCAGTGTTATAAAGATGAGTAAAACCAATGAAGTGTCTAGAAGTGGTTCTAGAATAGCTTGTTTATGGAGAAATATTAAAAAGTATTAAAAATTATATCTCTTATATAGATGATCTAGGACTAAACTAATCATTATGTCAATGTTTATTTTTAGATTGAATTTTAACTTATAAAAATTGTCTAAAATAATGACATGTTTAGCTGGGTCATCCCACTTGGCATTAAAGCCTATATATACAGTAATTGTTTAGCATCAGTTCTGAGAGTGAGAGTCTAGGGTGCCAAAATTTGTATCAATGAAATGATTATTTATTTTTTAAGGTTTAGTTTAATTATTTCTTGTGATTTAGATTAGATAACTTCAGAAAAAATCAAAGGACAAGACCAAGTATTAAATAACATTCTAAAATTTTGGTAATGTATAGAAATTGTGGTATCCTATAAAATAAATTCCAAAAAGAATATAAAAAATTGGATATAGATGTGGTAAATAAATAGTTAATTGTAGTAACCTAAAAATTTATGGTCAATTGTCAACTCAATCATTACTCTATATATGATAAGTGGTCCAAAGAGTTTCCACCCATAGAGATACTCCCAAGGGATATTCTTTAATCAATCACACTATATTTGAGATCCATTAAAGAAGATTTATAATGATAAGGAATTATGTTAAAGAGTGTGAGATAACCCAACCTATTGAAGCCCTACTTAAACCAAGAGTGACATATTTTGAACTGAAATATAATGTGATGGTTTTGATGATTAATATATTTCAAGGTTAAGTTTTTATGTGATTATTTATGATAATTCTATTATGATGTTAATTATTCATCACTCATATTATTAAATTTTCGTTTTATTAGTGGCTATAGCCTATGGAATCCACATTAACTATGTTTTCCATGGATAATGTAGTGATTCCTCCAATGAGAAACCATATAGGAATGAATTTTAGGTTATAAATATCATTGCCATACTTCCCCAACTTTCATGATTTTTTATTAAAAAATAGAACTGTAAAAATGTCCAAGACATTCCAAGTAATATAAGGATTATATTTCTAGTAATATACAGGGAAGAAGACTATAAATAAATATATAATAAACTTATTATGTTCCAATAATGTAAGAAGAATCCCCTAGGAAAATGTCTGAAGGGTGTATGAATATTTTTTATTTGTAGAAAATAAGGGCAAAAAGAATAAACTACTCTGAAAAAATGAAGAGTTTGGTTAACATGATAGATGAAAATAAATTTCATCCTAAGGTACCACTATTATTTCACTGTAAGTAACATGGGAATTATCCATATAAATTACCTAATCCATTTACTTACAAGGATAATGAGAGTTAGTGACCTCCTTGACTAAGTGAATATGATAGAGACCATGCAATCACTACTATTTAATTAGACTATGATAATGAAGTGGTGAATGTAAATTTCTCCGTACATATTTTTTGGTAGAATTCACACATAGCCCCAATTTATCATAGAGAGGATATTAATTCAATAATCATTTCCAAATCCAGATCAAGTGATTTATAAACCATTTTCAATATTTAACTTACATGAAAACAACATTACAATATATATCAATCCAATTATATACTTATATGTCATGAATGATCATGGGAAATAGTAAATAATATTTTGAGAACCCAATTATTTCATATTACATATTTTATATAATATCATATGTGGAATTATCAATATTTTACAATGTCACCATCAGATAAAGGTCTTATAGTTCGTCATTCATATGGTGTCATTAATTCTACCAGGGCTCACCAAATTTACTAATTTACAAATACAAAAAAACTATTACAATTTACATTAAATTATTAAATGGAATATTCATGGTTGAACCCATTATAAAATTTTGTTTTATTTTATACAATTTCAATGACTTAGTAGTAACTATAGTGAAGATATAGGTTTCAGTTACCAATATGAGTGAATGTGTCGGGTTTTGTATATTTTTTGTTTGCGTGATAATGAATTTTGAATTTAAATTGATTTATAATTGTATTTTTGAGTTGATATAAAGAATATCATTGAACCCAGTATCCCTTATTTAACAAAAAAATTATCAATTTTCATATGGTTAATTACTTGGGGTTATTAATGAATTAAGCATCTTGATTCCTTTTTCAAAAATGACCATCCAAAATTATAGAATAGTAATGTGGAACATAGGGTGATCAGTTGATGAATTAAATTGAACTTTATTATTCACATTATCAATTATCATTTAATTAAAAGGAGAAATGTTAAATGAAGGAAAAATTAAAGCAGCAATCCAACTATGAACCAAAAAAATGTAATTCACATGAACACTCCCCTTTATTTATATTACCTGAATCAAAAGAGAGCAACCCATCATGATATTCATGAGAGATTAATATGTGGAGAGATATATAAAATAAACCTACATAAATTTATGGAGTAGTCTATTATAAGAATCGACAGGTGTAGTACTTTATAATTCTGACTAATCTTCATTCTACCTTGATAGCAGAAACTTATACACTTATGTATAGGCATACATGCATCCAATGAGTATCTTTAATTACCTAAATTTATCCATTAAATTAATCAAAGTACATATTGGGTGTTCATAGTGAAATTAATGTGTGACCTAGTAATAAATCATTATAAATGGAATCTTGAATTCCTCATCACATAGTTCTACGGTATGATAGGGGGTGTCCCACTGTGAATTCTCATGACGTCAGACCCACACAGGATCGATAGGTACTAACCCCCGCAATGAACCACACAGGATCGATAGGTAACTAACCCCCGCAATGACCCACACAAGATCGGACCCACACAGGATCTGTAGGCACTGGCCCACACAGGACCACTGAGTGCTGACCCACACAGGATCGATAGCACTGATCCACTTAGGATCGCTGAGTGCTGTAGTCGTCGTCGTCGAATCCACGAAGGATTTCTGTATAGTCGTCATCGTCGTCGCAGTCACAGCCAGCTCTAGGGTTCCCGCACACAGCAAGCTCGTTTGGGAGAGTCCGCTCTACGAGCCGAGGGATGATACATCAACTAACACATTGTCTGAAGTTGATGTATCCAAAAGTTCTGTATCGTCAATAGGAACTCAACATCACAGACGGCGCGTCAATCGGACGCCCGGTCTGAGAGTTATTGGCTTTTTCGTCCCAGGGGCCCGGTTGGTTTTTAAGTCAAAACCAACCCGACCGTACTCCAACTGCATCCAAACCTCGAGCAGAGTAAGCCAAAAGGTCTGTCTCACTTAGAGGAATCCAACAAAGTCGACAGCACGTCAATCGGACGTCCAGAGTTCAAGTTATAAGTGTTTCCACTCCGAGGGCCTGGTTGGTTTCGTGTACGAACCAACCCGGTTGAACCCAAAATACTCTGAAACCTTGAGTGTAATATACCGAAACGATTGTCTCGATCCAAGGATCGCTACGCAACTGATGGTGTGTCGATCAAAGGTTTGTAACCCATGTTATGGGCAACAGACCGAAACAGTCTGAAAATGGGGGGTCTGGGCCCGGTCCGCCCCAGCCCCACCCCCTAGGTCGACCCGACCCGGGTCCAGGTCCGACCCTGCTGGGCGCGGCCTAGCCCGGTGCGGCCGGTCCGGACCAGGTCGGCTCGGCGCCGGCCGAGCGGCCGCACAAAGGGGGGCGCCGCCCCCTTGAACGAAACTGCGGCCCCCATGTGGGGGCCGCTCCTTGCCAATGGACGCGGCATGGCACCACGTCCCTGCCTCCTCTGTCCCGCGCGATCGCGGGACCATCAGCCTGCCGCCGCCGCGGCGCGCCTACAGGGTTTTCCGCGGACCACCAGACGCGCTCCGGTGGTCCGTTTTTCCTGCCGTCTTCGCCAGCGGTCCTCCCAGGATCGACTCTTCACTGCGAAGACCTCAAAATTCCCTTGATGCCTGCTTCGTCGTCACCCGGTGATCCGCACACCAAGAACGAAGAAACGGTGGGTTCGAACTTGTTCGTTGGTCCGCAGCCACCGCTTTAGTGGTTTAGATGGATTTTGACAAATTTTAAACACATGCCGAGGATATAAATCACATAGATTTAATTGAACCAAAACCCCTACCTCAAGCGTTGTCGAGCGAGGGTTCGTCGCGGAATTGCACGTCACAGAAGATGGCATCGCAGATGGGGGATCGTCGCGTCATGGAGAAAGGATTCGTCGGCGTCGCGTCGTCGATCTCCGGGGATCCGGCGTTTTTGTCAACCTTCGTTGGAGGTCAGCGTTCTTCGCGTTCTTCATGTTCTTCACATTCTTTGTCAAGGAAGGAGTGCTTCACGACTTGAGTGATTTCTCCCAAACCCTCTCGCACAACCAACCTCTAATAAAATAAGAGTTGTCTTATTTTATTAAAACACAAGCCAACGTTTGAATTTCAAAAAGAAATGAAATAATCAATTAAGTGAATTAACTGCAACGTTTAAACCATCAAATTAAAAGAGGCGTTTCATAAATAGAAAAACACAAGGGTTGACTTCCACTTAATAGGGGTGCAGGTGTGTTACCTTATTAAAGGAGGGGGTTTAGGAAGAAAAGAAACAGTGGGGATCATGTGGGTCCCACCTCACAATTATCCTACCTAGTGGGGAGGATATTTTGGGTCCCACTTCATCCACTTAGCTAGGTTAAACAAAAATAAAATAAAATTGGTTGCACCACTTTTATTTTATTTCTTTACGTAACCCCAAAATTTAAAAACCACACCCGAGCAAACACAACTCCGGAAAAGGTGTTTCTAAGAAATTACCAGTGCTACGATTCCTTTGGTGCCCTCAGAATTAGATTCCGAGCATAGGTTCAAATGTTAGAAAAACCCGCTCATTCGTTCACTGAACGTACCCGAGCTAAACTTCAGAAAATGATTCCAGGCACACCAAGCCTCGGAATCAGGTGCCGTCAAAAACTGCATTCTTGTAAAATCCCAAAGAAAATTAAGGAAAAAAATTTCTTTGAATTTTACAGGTCTTTACATCACTCCCATATCAGGTATTTACGTCCCCAGAAAGATACATCAAAAACTAGGGAAATAAATGTGGGTATTGAGCACGCATCTGAGCCTCCCGCTCACAAGTGCTTCTCTGGAGGTTCCCGTGCTGCCATCTGATGCACACTAGAGGAATCGACCGTCCACGTAGGACCCGATCCTATCAATCCTCAATCTCCACCGGGACCTCCACAAAAGTCACCCCATCATCAATGTCCAGCTCCCCATGGTCAATGATATGTGTCGGGTCGTGCACGTATCTCCTCAGCTGGGATACGTGGAAGACGTCGTGCACCCGGTGCAACTGAGGTGGTAGAGCCAGGCGATAAGCCACCTCTCCAATCCTGCTGAGGACCTGGAATGGTTCGATGAATCATGGAGACAACTTGCCGCCTCGACCAAATCTTTGTAATCCACGTCGAGGTGAGACCCTCAAGAAGACGTGCTCGCCATCCTCAAACTCCAGTGGTCTCCACCTCCTGTCAGCATAAGACTTCTGCCGGCTATGAGCTGTCCTCATCCACTCCTAGATGACCTGGTCCTTCTCTGTCATGGCCTGGACCATCTCCGCTCCCACAAGTGCTGACTCCCCAGGGTCTGTCCAGCACAGCGGTGATCTGCAAGGTCGGCCGTACAACGCCTCGTATGGTGCCATCCCGATGGTGGAGTGGTAGCTGTTGTTGTACGCGAACTCCACCAATGGTAGGTGGTCCTCCCAGTTATGACCAAAGTCGAGGACACATGCGCGGAGCATTTCCTCAAGAGTCTGAATGGTCCTCTCCGTCTGACCATCTGTCTGAGGGTGAAAAACAGTGCTTAGACGTAGTTGCATCCCGAATGCCTCCTTCAACCCCTTCCAAAGCCGGGAAGTAAAGAGAGAATCTCGATCGGATATGATATATGATGGCACACCATGAATTCGTACAATCTCCTGAATGTAGAGACGCCCCAATCCCTCTATTGAGCCCTGTTCTCTGATGGGTAAGAAGTGAGTCGACATGGTGAGTTGGTCGAAAATCACCCAAATGGAGTCGTGACCTCTGGAAGTTCGTGGAAGTCCAGTCACAAAGTCCATAGATATCCTATACCACTTCCACTCCGGGACCTCCAAGGGCTGTACCAAGCCTGCTAATACCTGGCGCTCTGCCTTCACCTGCTGGCAGGTGAGGCATCGAGAAATGAACTCATCCACAGCCTTCTTCATTCTCGGCCACCAGTGCTGTCGTCTGAGATCCTGGTACATCTTTTCCACTCCAGAATGTACCACCAAAGGGGAAGTGTGAAACTCTCTCAGAACCTTCTCCCGTAAATCAACTTGTACCATGGTATGTCCTCTAAAAAGGATGTCGTGATATCCTCCTAAAGATAAACCATCAGGTGCTTGCCCTGAGTATATCTGCGCACGCCACGTCTCACAATCGGCATCTCCAAACCGTGCCTCTCTGACCTGCTGCAGTAGTGGAGGAGTGACTATGAGTGACTGAAGAAAGGTTGCTCCATATCTATCCATGAAGGATATCTGCAAAGCGGCTAGCTACTCTGTCGCCTCCCCAAGTAGTTGAATGCTTGTCCTCCTGCTGAGTGAATCGGCTACTACGTTCCCCTTTCCAGGATTATAGACTATCTCAAAGTCATAGTCTCGGAGGAACTCGATCCATCGCCGCTGTCTCAGGTTCAGGTCCTTCTGCGAGAAGATTTACCTGAGACTCTGGTGGTCAGAATAGACTGTAAAGTGCTCGCCCATCGGATAGTGTCGCCACATCTTCAGAGCGAAGACCACTGCTGCTAACTCCAGGTCATGGGTAGCGTAGTTCTGCTCATGCTGCCTCAACTAACGTGATCCATAGGCGATCACGGCCCGCTCCTGCATCAGGACACATCTGATTCCGGTCTCTGATGCATCGCAGTAAACTATGTACCCAACTCCCTCCTCTGGTAGCCTCAAGATAGGCGCACTGGTCAATCTATGTCTCAGCTCCTGGAAGCTCTGCTGACATCTTTCTGACCACACAAAGGGTTTCCCCTTCCTTTTAAAAGATTAGAGTGGTTCCCCAACTCTGGATAAGTCTGGCACAAATCTCCGATAGTACCCAGCTAGTCCCAAGAAACTCCGCATCTCTGTCACGCTCCTGGGTGGCTCCCAAGCTAGCATTGCCTCGATCTTTGCAGGATCCACCACAACTCCCGCCTCATAGATGACGTGTCCCATGAAGTGGACCTCGCCTATCCATAACTAACACTTCGAGAGCTTTCCATAAAGCTGGTGCTCTCGTAGTGTGTCCTGTATAACCCGCAAGTGGTAGGCGTGCTCCTCCTCAGTCGTCGAGTATATCAAAATGTTGTCGATGAAGACCATGACAAATCGATTGAGGTATGGCTAAAAGATCCTGTTCATGAATCCCATGAACACTGTTGGATCATTGTTTATGCCGAATGGCATAACCAAGAACTCATATTGGCCATACCGACATCTGAAGGTCGTCTTCTACAAGCCCTCGTCCCAAACTCTGAGCTGATGATAGCCTGATCTAAGGTCTATCTTCGAGAACCACCGTGCTCCCTTTAGCTGATCAAAGAGGTCATCAATCCTCGGTAGCGGATAATTGTTCCTCACTGTCACCTGGTTCAAGCGACGATAGTCGAAAGAAAGTCGCAAGCTCCCATCCTCCTTCTTGGCGAACAATATCGGGGAAGTCCAGGGTGAAACACTGGGTCAGATGAATCCCTTGACCTGCAAGTCCTCCAACTATACCCGTAGATCATGAATCTTGGAGGGATCCATCCGATATGCTGGGGTGGATATCGGGGCTGTCCCGGGGTACAGGTCAATATAAAATTCTACCTCTCTGCGAGGAGGTTGTCCTGAAATGTCATCGGGAAAAATGCCCGCATACTGATCCACCACTGCAGGAAAACCAGGACTCTGCACATCAATTGATCCTAGGATGAGGCTAGCCAACTGATGAGTGATGGGTTGTCCTCTCCTCTGCGAGAGTCCATCCTATGCTGCGAAGGCTCCCTTCTCGCCGGTGAAGGTGAACCTGCTCCCGTCGGTGCGTACACACCGCACCTTGCGCCTAATACAGTCGATCTAAGCATGGACTATAGATAACCAATCCATGACCAAGATGACGTCATAAGGCCTCGATGCTGCTACAAGAAGATCACAGCCGAAGCTCTCGCCTTCTAGAGTAAGCTCACACTGTCGGCACCAGTGCGTAATCGTCGAGTCTGCTCCCTTAGGAGTCTCTAGCCGTAAGGATCGAGTCAACGGCTCTGTTGGAATCTCCGAGATCCGAACAAGGGAAGTGACTATGAAAGAATGACTCGCTCCTATGTCTATAAGAACTGCAGAAACGGTGGAATAGACACAGATAGTACCTCGAATCATCTCGGGTGCGCTGTGGTCGTAGGCCTCCGCTGCCAGAAGTTGTGCCTGTCTCTGCCCGCCATCTCCCTGTGGTCGGGGTGGACCTCCTGGGGGTGGTGGTGGTAAGCCTCAAAGCGTCTCCCACCACCTGCTGCTCGGCCAGCTCCTCTGCCTTGTCCGCCTGCTCCCTGCAGACCGCCACGGTCGACCCTCTGCCTCTGCCTGGGTGGTCCCTCAACTATCTGCTACTCCTCGGCATGGAGGGTCGGGCAGTCATGAGCCATGTTGCCCTGCCCGCAACATGCGTAGCACTATCTGCCTCTCGAAAGACTAGCTCCGCACTGTGTGCCCCGCACAACTGAGCCAGTGTCTTGAGGTCTTCTGCCTGAGGGTCTAGTCTGCCTGGACCCATGAGTCATTCGTCGACTGCCTGCTGCAGAAGACTCTACTACGTGCCGCCCTGCAGTAGGTCTCGCTGCTGATGTAGGCTCAACAAGGAAGCTCTCGATGAGATGGGCTCGCTCCATTACCCCTGCCTGTGTCGGATTCCCTGATCTCATGCCTCAATCCCTGCTCAAAGGTCCGGGCCCAGAAGAATGGGTCTCGTACCATGTCTGTCAAATAGCACGAGAGATCAGTAAATATCACAGAGTACTGGGCGACCATCAAGTTTCCCTACCGCAGTTGTAGAAGCTCCTGGATGCGCACCGCACGGAGGGTGGCTCGGATGAACTCTGAGCGGAAGAGGCTCTCAAAGTCCGTCCAGAGGAGAGATGCCTCGCCGTGCACCTAGAGAATCAAGCTACACCATATGCCTGCTGCCTCATGCAGGAGGCTCGCTGCGAGGATCACCATGAGGCTTGGTGGTGTCCTCACTAACCTGAAAACTCATACAACTGCCTCCAGCCAATCCTGGGCTACCTGAGGGTCCGTCTCCCCACGGAACATGGGTGGTCGCTGAAACTAAAACTCGTGCAGTGCACTAAGGTGGCGTGCATCGTCAGCGGCTGGGGCTGGAAGCATCGGTGGCTTGGCGGGTAGAGGTATCGTTGGTGCCTCTGTTGTCAAAGGGCCCTACACCGAGTCCTCGTCGCTCGGTGGGCTGTCATCACGCACAACGTTCGGTACCCTAGATGGCTGCCGTCATGGGGCCATCTTGAAAAGAAACAGGTGTGCCATGGTCAAACGGTATACCTGGTAAGCTGACACAAAGTAATCACAAAGAAAACTTGAAACACACATGCAATCAATGTTTTCATGCATTAAGTCGGAAATCAGAAGTCAGGGTCCTGGTGTATGGATACGTCGGCCGCCGCACCAACACTAGACTCCCTAGACTAATAACCACACTCAATACTCTTAACAATATTGTTTCACATAGAAAAAGATCAGAGTCCTGAGTTCTGCAGTAGTACCGAACTCCTCTGATACCAATTTGTCACGACTCGTCCTCAGGGCCCGTGTCGTGACTACCCCAAGCCCACCTTCCATAGGCCAGGGGCTGGCGACTAGCACCAAGGCATAATTCCCAGTAAAAAGGTAAGTCATTTCCTTTGTAAAGTAAACAAACACCACAGAGAAAGCAAGCAGAAGTAAACACCAAGTAAAAACTGGGTACAATAGTAAGTGTGGAAAAGTAAGTGGGACAGAATACAAACCCAAACTGAAAGTAAAGTACAACTGAAAAAGGGATTACAACAACTGAAAAATAAATCGGCATCCTCGAGCCGTCCACTAGAAGTCCCACCTAAAGGTTGGGTACATATAGCCTCCACAGCTCCTCGGGTCCAGCCGTCCGCTCTGACTACGTCCCGCCCAGTGGTCCACCTCCAGGTACTGACCTGCTCCGCAAGCCTTAACCAAGATCAGCGCTGTCCGTCATCTACAACCAACACAACCTAGTGTGGGCACAGCCCATGCAGGGGTGAGTATAAGCTACTTAGTAGGGACCCCGAGACCCCCGAAGGTCTCCCAGAATCCACAAAGGATAATCCACAAAAGAAAAGATACAATCACGAAGTAACATTCGACACTACTTAGGTATATGCCCATACATATACCTAAGTTATCAATTCCAGTTCAGCTCCAACATCTGAGCCCAAGTACAACCCAGTCCACACAGGAAATCACAACCCAATCCACACAGCAAAGCATAACGTAATCCACACATGATATCAAGTCAATCTTATCGAAGATAAGGATTTAAAGTCAAGATTCATCTCACACAGGTATACTTCTTCGTAAGATGATAGAGATGATCCTATGTAGCCACTGATTCATCTAAGATGTCGGACCCACACAGGATCGATAGGTACTAACCCCCGCAATGACCCACACAGGATCTGACCCACACAGGATCGATAGGTAACTAACCCCCGCAATGACCCACACAGGATCGGACCCACATGGGATCTGTAGGCGCTGGCCCACACAAGACCGCTGAGCGCTGACCCACACAGGATTTGACCCACACATGATCGGTAGCACTGATCCACGTAGGATCGCTGAGTGTTGTAGTTGTCGTCGTCGAATCCACGGAGGATTTCTGTACAATCGTCATCGTCGTCGCAGTCGCAGCCAGCTCTAGGGTTCCTGCACACAGCAAGCTCGTTCGGGAGGGTCCGCTCCATGAGCCGAGGGCTGATACATCAACTGACACATAGTCCGGAGTTTATGTATCCAAAAGTTCTGTATCGTCAACAGGAACTCAATGTCACAGACGGCGCATCAAATCAGACGCCCGGTCTGAGAGTTATTGGCCTTTTCGTTCCAGGGGCCCGGTTGGTTTTTAAGTCAAAACCAACCCGACCGTACTCCAACTGCGTCCAAACCTTGACTGTAGTAAACCAAAAGGTCCGTCTCACTTAGAGGAATCCAACAAAGTCAACGACACGTCAATCGAACGTCCGGAGCTCAAGTTATAAGTGTTTCCGCTCCGAGGGCCCGGTTGGTTTCGTGTACGAACCAACCCGGACGAACCCAAAGTACTCTAAAACCTTGAGTGTAATATACCAAAACGACCGTCTCGATCCAAGGATCTCTACGCAACTGACGGTGTGTCGATCAGAGGTCCGTAGCCCAAGTTATGGGCAACAGACCGAAACAGTCCGAAAATAGGGGGTCTGGGCCCGGTCCGACCCAGCCCAACCCCCCCTGGGTCGACCCGACCCGGGTCCGGGTTCGACCCATCAGGGCGCGGCCCAGCCTGGGTGGCCCGACCCGATGTGGCTGGTCTGGCCCGGGGCGGCTCGGCACTGGCTGAGCGGGTCGGCCCGACGCTGGTCGAGCGGCCGCGCAAAGGGGGGCGCCGCCCCCTTGAAAGAAACGACGACCCCCTTGTGAAGGCCGCTCCTTGCCCATGGACGCGGCATGGCGCCACGTCCCAGCCTCCCCGGTCCCGCGTGGTAGCAGGAACAGCACCCTGCCGCCGCGGCTTAAGCCACGACGGCGCTTCCCGGCCGCCGGCGCCGCCGTGCCGGCAAGGCCCACCGGCAGGGTTTTCCGCGGACCACCGGACGCGCTCCGGTGGTCTGTTTTGCCTGCCATCTTCACCAATGTTCCTCCCGGGATCGTCTCTTCACTGCGAAGACCTAAAAATGCCCTTGTGGCCTGCTTCGTCATCGCCCGCCGATCTGCACACCAAGAATGAAGAAACGGTGGGTTCAGACTTGTTTGTTGGTCCGCACCCACCACGTTAGTGGTTTAAACAGCTTCTGACAAATTTTAAACACATTCCGAGGATATAAATCACATAGATTTAATTAAACCAAAACCCCTACCTCAAGCGTCGTCGAGCGAGGGTTCATCGCAGAATTGCACGTCGTGGAAGATGGCATCGCGGATGGGGGATCGTCACATCGAGGAGAAAGGATTCGTCAGCGTCGCGTCGTCGATCTCCAAGGATCTGGCGTTCTTGTCGACCTTCATCGTAGGTCGGTGTTCTTCGCGTTCTTTTCATTCTTCGCGTTCTTTGTCGAGGAAGGATTTCTTCATGGCTTGAGTGATTTCTCCCAAACCCTCTCGCACAACTAACCTCTAATAAAATAAGAGTTGTCTTATTTTATTAACACACAAGCTAACGTTTGAATTTCAAAAATAAATGAAACAATCAATTAAGTGAATTAATTGCAATGTTTAAACCGTCAAATTAAAAGAGGCATTTCATAAATAAAAAACGCAAGGGTTGACTTCTACTTAATAGGGGTGCGGGTGTGTTACCTTATTAAAGGAGGGGGTTTAGGAAGAAAAGAAACGGTGGGACTCGTGTGAGTCCCACCTCAGAATTATCCTACCTAGTGGGTAGGATATTGTGGGTCCCACTTCATCCTCTTAGCTAGGTTAAACAAAAATAAAATAAAATTGGTTGCACCACTTTTATTTCTTTACTTAACCCCAAAATTTAAAAACCACACCCGAGAAAACGCAACTCCGGAAAAGGTGTTTCTACGAAATTATCGGCGATGTGATTCCTTCGGTGCCCTCAGAATTCGATTCCGAGCACCTGTTCAAAAGTTAGAAAAACCCGCTCGTTCGTTCACTGAACGTACCTGAGCTAAACTTCAGAAAATGATTCCGGGCACACCGGGCCTCGGAATCAGGTGTCGTCAGAAACTGCGTTCTTGTAAAATCCAAAGAAAATTAAGAAAAAAAAATTCCATGAATTTTACGGGTCATTACATATATAATGATATTGTCACTTGTGCATATGTAGGGATTATTGTCTCCATGACTCGATGAGATTCATTTCCACATTCACCATTCAACGATGATTATAAAAATATATATTATTAATAAGTATTTAATTTATTACATAATAATTATACTTAATAGTTATACATATATATATATGTGTGTGTGTGTGTGTGTGTGTGAGTGAGTGTGTATGTACTTACATATATCTTATTCACTTACTTCCATTCAATACGATATGAAAACAGAAACATAGTTTATGTTTACGTATGACCTATCGTCTCCATAAACGGTGTTTTGCATTCATATATCTATCTATTATGAATATTTATATTCTAAATATATATGATATATATAAATCATGTTTTATATTCTGGATGTATTTAAATCATGATCTATATGATACGATCAAGAATAAAAAGTTAAAACACTTACGATAAAGAAAACGATTATTACCCAAAATATTAATTTGACATGGAAATAATTATTAAATGGGTAGTATAAAGTCATAAATAAATCATGTATTCTATATTATATATGAATATGGTTCTGGTATAATTTAATAACATAAAATGGCCATTATATAGGAGGTTAAACGTACCCTCGACCAAAGGAAAGTGCAAGGTAAGGGGTAATTCCTCAATCTCATTATTATTCGAGATTGTTTATGGGTAAGTTTTTACAGGGACATATTTATTATCCATGTCTATGTTTCATAGAAAAGTTTTCAAAGGGATTATTTTTAATGGACACATTTATTAAAACATCATTTTAAATGTTTTATAGATTTATTCTTTGAAACCACTCTCATTAATGTATATGTGTTCAAAAAGGTTTTAAATATTTATTTATATGGACATGAATGTTTTAAAATATTAATTATTTTAAAAAGTATCAATGTGGTATGGGACACATTGATTCAAAAATGTCTTTAAATATCTTCCTTTCTAAATTGTGTTACTTTTAAATTATTTCAAGAAAAAGGGATATTTCTCTCAAAGAGTTTTATAAATCATTTTCATCTATGTCAACACCATTTGATGGATTTTAAACTTGTTTTACGTTGATTGATTTTGATACAAATCTTCCATATTGTATTGAAGGTTTTCTGATATGTTTGATTGTGAATGTGATATTTTTATAACATTTATGGTTTATGGATAAATAATTGAAAATTAGTATACTAGTTTTAATATGAATGTTTAGGTTATGTTTCAACCTTTTAATATGAATAATGTATTGGTCATAGTGAGGGGTGGAGCCCTCTATAGCTCCTCGGTGAATCGGTAGGTCTGATGAGACAATTAGATGTGGAATTGGCCGAGGCCTTTCCCAATTTGATATATGGTTTTGGACGAGCCCTTAATCATTTTTAGACGTCTTGGCTGAGGCCTTGAAAAAATGTTTCATAATGTCTTGAATTATACATTCCCTCATTATAAAATTAATATTCATGGTTCATGTGGTTATTTGACTAGAATAATACCCATGATTATGTTTTATTATGGAATTATTTACTCAACACATATTTATACCATAAAGAGTTCATGTTTATTGTTTGTAAAGGCATGTGTTTTCAATTATTCACCATGCCTATTGTTTATGTTATCTTCCGATAAATTGTTTACCCTTACTGAGAATCTGGGATCACCCCTTTATTATGTTTTATTTCCCCTGGATTTCCAAGAAGTGTATTATGATTGATATGTAGGGTTAAGCTAAAAGAGAATAATGGTGTTCTCAAAGAACTATCTATGTTGTATTTTATGTTTGAAACTGTAATGTGTATTTGATGCATGTAATCTATATCCAAGACTGCTAAACTGTTCGGTCATTCGAGACATGATTCCTTGTAATCATGCTAATGTATTAAAATAATGCACTAACTCTGGGCTTCTGGGTCGGGGCGTTATAGGGTTTTCAATTAAAAGAGGATCTCATTAAACCACACAGTTTGACCATGTAAAAGCATACCAAGAATTTGGAAAAATTAATATAGGAGTTATATCCTTTGAATTGGCCTTGGAGTCCTTAAAACAAGGTTTTAAATGCATTTTATGTCAAAGGAAACGTCAAAGGGGTGATTCTATAGGAAGTTTCAAACACTGTTCACAAACTCAAAATTTGGAAAAGGAAAATAGTGGTCACTAATGGAACCTCACCATTGGAACCTCATCATTACACTATTTACATAAGGTTACCAATGACAGTGTTCACAGAAGGTCACCGATGACACTATTCACATTAGGTCACCGATGTCATTGTTCACATAAGGTCGTCATTGCATTGTTCACAAAAGATATCTGATGAAACTGTTCACAGTAGGTCACTGATGACACTGTTCACATAAGGTCACCGATGTCACTATTCACATAAGGTCACTATTGCACTGTTCACAAAAGGTAACCGATAACACTGTTCGCAGAAGGTCACTGATGACACTGTTCACATAAGGCCACCGATGTAACTTTTCACATAAGGTCATCATTCCACTATTCACACAAGGTTACTAATGACACTATTCATATAAGGTCACTGATGACACTGTTCACAGAAGGTTACTGATGTCACTGTTCACATAAGTTCACCGCTGCACTGTTCACATAAGATTATTGATGACACTATTCACAGAAGGTCACCGACTACACTTTTCACATAAGGTTACCGATGAAATAGTTAACAGAAGGTCACCAATGACACTGTTCACATAAGGTCACCGATGTAACTATTCACATAAGGTTACCGATGACATTGTTCACAGAAATGGAAATTTGGAAAAGTGTTGGGGATAAATCAACTTGACCCCCTGAAACACCTCATACACATGATTTTTAGAAAGAAATGGACCAAAGAAGTCTGGGCCATTACACATTTAATTTTATAAACAAATATTTGAAAATTCTATAATATATTTTTTATTTTGGTAATTATGTGGTAAATTTTATTTCATATAAAATATATATTTTTACATGTTTTTTTATAGTGTTGAATATGGTGTTTTAGTGTTCTCTAAATTTAACAACACACTATAGTATTCCTCTTTATTTGTGCTAATAAATGTGCTCATAAAGGTATCCTTTATCATCCCTTCTAAAAGTGATGATAAATGGTCCCTTTATTAGTTCTTTTAAAATAACTGATAATAAAACCCTTTATCAATGATTTTTTAGTAATGGTAAAGGACCCCTTTATTAGCTCTTTTCTAGAATTGATAAGATCCTAGGGTTTTCAATCATGCTCCAGTAGTCAGTTCTTTCCTAGCACTGATATAGGCCAATTTTAGCATTGTTAAAGTAATATTTTTTAGTTGTTTATGATAAATCAATAATTATAGATATAATTTAATTAAGTGGTGATTATGGTATGATGATCACATTCCCATTTTAGCTTTTTTTGTTAAATATGATTCCTAAGAGGAAGTGATTATAAAACTGGAAAAAAAATATTCATGTAAATGAATATTTTTGATATATTTTTTATATTAGTGAATGATTATAATACTTCTTGATATATCTAGTTTTATAGACCATTCAATGTGAAAATATGAGTTGGTGATACATTTTAAATAGTTTATAGATAACATTATGTTATAGGTATGTTACTATTGTATTTTACCATGGGTATTACACAAAAAGACATAGAGTTGATTAATTTAAGGATCATTTATAATTAAAGTGTGATGCCACCCTTATCTCATAAGAAACTGACAATTTCCGTTGATAAGGGAGTGTATAATAAATGAATATAAAACTTTATTGTGTGAGACAAAATGTAAAATTTCAATAGAGGGGAAGGATTTTACATTTTCTTAAGATTATTTTATAATTATAAATAATGTGGGAGAAGTAAAACTTCTCATATAAATTAATAATATACTAAAATTAGAATTTTTTAAAAAGTAATGGCATTGAAAACAAATTAAAATGGGGAGACTGGTGACCCCAAAGGATTTTATTGGTTTTATTTAATATCAATTAATATTTCAATATTTATTACATACTTGGGTTGATCGATAAAATACAAAAGAAGTTAATTGATAATATTCAATTGTATATAATATGAAGATCCACTGTAATATTGGAAGCGAGGATTTTTGGAGTTACTTCTTTTTCAGAATCACAAACATCTAATGTTTGGTGAGGTTTTCATCATGTAAAATAAATGTGACGATGATTGTAAATAAGTATATTCTATAATATTGTTATAGAGCTTGAATAAATGGCCAATAATAACTTATTAATCTCTATTTACGGGGCATATTTAAGGAAGTTAATTTTTTTATGAAAATTTGGTTGAAGTGTATAGAACCATGTAATGAGGAATTAAAATGGAGGCTATTATATTGATGGATTATTATCTATTATATGAAGGTTTTATGAATATGACTTAAATCAATATTAAATAGGTAGTTTATGTTCATCATAATACTCAATGTTGAGTATTAAACTACTTCAAGTACTTTGAAATAAGGTTGAAGAGCTCAATAAATATTCTAATTTCTTCCAATGTAATTGAACCTACTTTGAGTTGATTTGAAGTAATTATTTGTTTTATAAGATGATTTAATGATGTCCTATATTGATTTAAATAATTATATAATTATAATATTATATAGATAACAGTATGGAAAAGTCCTTGAGAACAATTTATTTCATAAGACTTTGTATCATAAGTCATAAAAGTTTCAATGAATTTTGTAGTAAGAATTTTTTCTGTAATTTCATATGATTTTGAAAATTTATATGGGTTTAAGAATATTTTATAATATTTTTAATATTTTGTAAGATTAATTTAAATTTTGAAACACTTTTTTCAACCATTTATGACTTTCTCTATAGGGTGTAAGTCTTTTTCTAAGCAATGTACGACTCGTCCAAAATCAAAATTTAGAAAAATAATAATCCTTTAATGATTTTTATAGAAACATGAAAGAATTTGTCTACCAATGTTTAAGACATATAAAACTACTCAATTTTTGAAAGGGGGGGACTCCCATTAAAGACCCAGAAATTCCGTGTAATTTTTTTAAATACATGGGAATTTTGCGAGTCCGCAGTTTCTGACGGCGCCTGATTCCGAGGCCCGGTGTGCCTGGAATCAATTTCTGAAGTTTAGTTCAGGTACATTCAGTAAACGTACGAGTGGGATTTTATATCGTTTGAAACGGTGCTTGGAATTGAAATCTGAGGACACAGTTGAACTCGCAGTGCTGGTATTCTCATAAAGAGACCTTTACTGTAGTTTCATTTTATCGATATAGGAAGATAATTTTTGGGGTTTCTAAATAAAAATATGTGAAGCATTTTTTATTTGATTGGTGGTTAAAACCACCAAGTAGAGGTTAGTGGTGGGGACCACCACACCCTAAACTCCCTTTATTGGTTGTTTTTATATGGGGCCCACCTGAACCCTTTAACTCCTCTAACCCCCCTTTAAACCCCTTGAGCTCCCCATAAATGGGGGAAACTCTTGAACTTTCCCATAATGGTGCCAACACAACTAAGAATTAATTATTGCCTCAATAAATTAATCTTTTTGAAATCTTTTAAAATTATTTCCAACAATAAAATAATATAGGAACCTATTATTTTATTTTGGGTAGGTTGGCAACATTCATTTGGGTGGGACTTTGAGAAAGGACTAGGGAGATTTCGGAGAACTTCTTCCTCTCGACAAAGAACACGAAGAATGCTCCTCATCTCCGAAGAATGACGAACAACATCCTCAATCTTCATCCAATCCAAAAGAAAAGGAGCCGCCCACGAGGAGTGTCAATAACACATCATCCTCGGACGTTTCCCGACGTCCACGAATCGACGTCTTCCCTATTCCCACGACTTCGTCAACGAGCAATCGTCAAGCAAGGTAGGGAGTTTTTGAGTTGTTTATATTTCCGAACTTCGTCGTTCAAATTTATGGATGAGAACCGAATGATAACACCATAACAAGGAGGTCTCGGACCGCACGAACATGGCCCGAACCTCCCCCCTTTGATTACTGTTGTTGATGACGATAGAGGAGGAGCGATGGTGGCCGGTGTCGGGCCGGCCGCGAAGGAAACCGACAGCGCAAGGCTGTTGGAAAAAGGTGCGGCACCATCGTGCCGCGCGGAGGAGCTGAGGGTCGCGACCAAATCGGGTTGCGGCAGAGGAAGCGAGCCGGCGTCGCGCCATGCAAAGGACCATGGTGCCCCGCTAGGCCAGGTCACAATAGTGATGGCGCGATGTCGTAGCGCCGTGCGGAGGGCAGCAGGACCGCGACGCCGTCACGCCGCGGTGGAGATGCGTTGGCGGCCTGCCGGGCCGACCGCCGTGGAGCCGGAGTGGCTGGCCACTCAGCCAGCCAGGAGGAGCAGGACCCTGTCGGGTCCCATGTGTGACGGACTAGGGCCACTTGGCACCGGTTCGGTCCACCCGAATGGTTATACCGTTTGGGTGCCAGGGAGCGCGCTCTACCTGGCGTGGCTAGGGCCAACCGCCCTCCTCCAGACCACCCTCGGTCGGGCTGCCCTCGGTCGGGCTGCCCTCGGCCTGGACGCTCTCCACCAGGCCCCCCTCCGTCAATCCCCCCTTGGCCAGGCCGACCTCGGCCGGCCTCCCTCGGTCGGGCCGCCCTCTGACGGGCCACCCTCGACCTGGCCGCCCTCCGCCTGGCCGCCCACGGGCCGGACCGCTTTTGGTCGGGCCGCCCTCGGGTCGGGCCGCCCGTTCGGGCTGAGATGCCCCCTCGGGCCAGGCCATTCCCTCTGACTATGTCAGACCTACAGACCGAGTCGGATCCCGGTACGGATCAGGTCGGGTCGGGTTAGTCAGGTTGGGCGGTACCGGACCCAGACCTAGTCGACCCATTTCACCATTTCATCTGTATTTTGGACTACTGGTGTCCGAATGATGAACCGTCTATGGAAGAAGGCTTAGAGAAAGACAGATCTATTATCATACCCCACTTGAGGTTTGGACGTAGTTCGGGTATGATCGGGTTGGTTTGAACCTAAAAACCAACTGGGCCCCTGAAACGGAAATGTCAATAACTCACAGACCGGGCGTCTGATTGACGCACCGTCTGTCGCATTGGGTTCCTTATGATGAGAAAGAACTTTGGGATACATCAACTCGAGACTTTGTGGTGGTTGATGTATTGAAACTTGGCTCGAGGAACGGACCCTCCCTGTATTGAGTGTATGATGTGTGCGGAAACCCTAGGGATGGCTACGACTGAGGTAATAGGATCCTCCGTGGGTTCAATAGCGATGATACTATACCAGGATCCTCTGTGGATTCGACAATGACGATATTGTATCGGGATACTCCCTGGGTTTGACAGTGATGACTTCTGTACCAGGATCCTACGTGGGTTCGACAACACTGATATTGTACCAGGATCCTACGTGGGTTCGACATAGAAGATGATTCAGTGGCTACAACTAATCATCTCCATCCCACTACACGATTTGTATACCTATGTGAGTCGAGTCTTGTCAATTAGTCATTATCATCGAGGTGATTTACTTTACTTCCTTTATGGAATGGGTTGTGCTTGGGCTCAAGTGTTGGAGCTGGATTATGATTGGTAACGTAGGTATATGTATGGGAATATACCTAAGTAGGTATGGTTGATACTTCGTTATTATATCTTACCACTTTAATTTATCCTTAGTGGATTTTGGGAGACCTTCGGGGGTCTCGAGGTCCCATACTGAGTACTATTATACTCACCCCTACATGGGCTTCGCCCGCACCTTGTTGTATTCTGTGCAGACGATGGTCAATAGTGATTGAGGTTCAGGGAGATGGATGAGAGGCTTCTCGGAGCTCGGCTAGATGGGACATACCTCAGGGGGGAGTTGTTCGAGTTCTGTACCTACCCTTCAGGTAGGATTTCCCCGGTGGATGATCCAGAAGCTGTTTTCCCCTTTTTACTTGTACTTGTTATTCAATTGGGATTGTATACTAGCCCACTTACTTTAAAAACACCCCTCTTTCCTATATTAGTACTTTTTGCTTCTACTGATTGTGTTCATATTGTGCGTGTTACAGGTTTAAAGGCAATGCCTTCCCTTTTTATCGGTATTTATCCTTTGGTGATAGTCTCCAGCCCCTGGCCTATTGAAGGAGGGCTTGGGGTAGTCACGACACGGGCCCCGAGGATGGGTTGTGACAAACTGGTATCAAAGGAGTCGGTTCTACCACAGAACTTGGGCTCTGATTATTTTAATAGCAATAGTGTTAATTTTCTTCGTTGTGGTTATCAGTTTAGGGAAATCGGTGTTGGTGCAGCGGCCGACATATCCATACACTAGGACTCTGACTTCTGATTTTCGACTCAGTCCATGAAAAAACTGATTGCGTGTGTGTTTCCTTTGAAAAGTGGTTTTCTTGATTACTTTGTGTCATCTCACCAAGTATATTGTTTGACTGTGTCCCACCATTTTCCTTTTAGTATGGACCCACATAGGCATCCAGCTAGGGTTCTGAGTTTCATATGAGATGGTAGCCCACCGAGCAACGAGGCCTCGGTATAGGGCCCCATCATAGCGGAGGTACCAGTGGTACCATTACCCGGTGGGTAACTGATACCACCATCTCCAACAGTAGAGAGTGCACGCCGTCTGAGTGCATTGCACAAGTTCCAACGCTAGAGGCTGCCCAGGTTCAGGGGAGAGACGAACCCACAGAAAACTGAGGATTGGCTGGAGGCTGTGGTGATAGTTTTCATATTGGTAGGGACATTTGCTGACCTCATGATGATCCTTTCCGTGAGTCTCCTTATTGCAGCAGTAGGCATATGGTGGAACCTGTTGCACCAGGTTCATTACAAGGCATCACTACTCTGGGAATACTTCAAGAGTCTTTTATGGTTAGAGTTTGTTCCAGACACCCATCATGTGGTGCAGATTCCAGAGTTACTGTATCTATAGCAGGGTAGAATGATGGTTGCTCAGTACTCAGTGAGGATCACCGACCTCCCACGTTACTCCACGGATATGGTACGTGACCCATTCATCAAGGCTCGAACCTTAGAGAAAGGACTCAGACATGAGATCCGGGATTCGATGATCTCCCTCAGCATCCTGATGCAGGGGGGTGCTGGAGTGAGCCCTTCTAGTGGAGAGTTTTCTTGCAGAGCAGTCACCAACAGTGAGACCCACCACAGGGTGACACATAGTGGAGTCTTCTTTGGCCGGTAGTTGAAAAATTTCGCAGAGTTCCAAGAAGACAAGACCATCAGGCGGGCGAACCTAGGATACAGGTTCGATTATGTGGGTCACACGAGATAGAGCCAGCCATACGAGGAGAAGACAGTGCTATATATGTGGTGGGTAGGTTCACATGGCTCGTGACTGCCCGACCCACCATGCAGATGAGCACTAGACAATAGATGGACCTCCCAGGTAGAGGCAGAGGTTCGACCGTGGTGGTTTTCTAGGAGCAAGCAGACGTGGCAGAGGAGCTGGCCGAGAAGCATGTGGTGGACGACGTTTCGAGGACCTACCACCACAACTACCAGGAGGTCCACCCCGACCACAGGGAGCTGGCAGACAGAGGGTGGCTCAGCTCTAGGTAGTCGAGGCTTATGACCAATGCGCACCTGAGATGATTTGAGGTACTATCTGTGTCTACTCTACCCTTGATGCAGTACTTATAAACACAGGTGCGAGTAATTCTTTTATTGTTTCTACCCTCGTTCAGAGCTCGAAGATTCTAATGGAGCCGTTGGCTCTATATTTACGACTAGAGACTCTTATGCGAGCATACTCGATGATTACACACTGGTTCCAGTAGTGTGAGATCACTCAAGGAGGTGAGAGCTTCAGTTGGGATCTCCTCATAGCAGCGTCGAGGCCTTATGACGTCATATTGGGTATGGACTAGTTATCCATTGTTCATGATCAGATTGACTGTATTAGGTGGAAAGTGTGGTGTGTCCATGAGGTTGGTTTGAGGTTTACCTTCACTGGAGAGAAGGGATCCTTTGAAGAA
Organism: Viscum album; assembly: GCA_963277665.1. Lineage (NCBI taxonomy): Eukaryota > Viridiplantae > Streptophyta > Magnoliopsida > Santalales > Viscaceae > Viscum > Viscum album. The sequence goes on along the minus strand of OY728161.1, from coordinate 338,332,692 downwards.
CAAGAGGGACATACCCAGAGGATGGGGCAGCCAATAACTCATCAGTTGGATAGCCTCATTCTCAGAGCGGTTGATGTGCGGAGTCCGAGTTTTCCTATTGTGGTGGATCTGTATGCAGATGTTTTCCTTGACGATGTTCTAGGACTACCTCCTCACAGAGAGGTGGACTTCTATATTGACCTATACCCCGGGATGACACCGATATCTACTCCAGTATATCGGATGGCTCCCGCGGAGCTTCGTGACCTTCGGGTACATCTGGAGGACTTGCAGGGGAAGGGATTTATCTGACCCAGTGTTTCACCTTGGGCATCCCCTATTTTGTTTTCCAAGAGGGCGGATGGGAGTTTGCGACTGTGTGTTGATTACCGGCACCTGAACCGGGTTACCATAAAAAACAAGTGCCCACTCTCGAGGATTGACGACCTCTTTGATCAGATCAAGGGAGCATGATGGTTCTCAAAGATAGACCTTAGGTCAGGCTATCACCAGCTCAGAGTTCAACATGAGGATGTGCAGAAGATGGCCTTCAGGTGTCGATATGGCCACTAAGAGTTCTTGGTTATTCCCTTCGGCGTAACCAACGCTCCAACAGTGTTCATGAGTCTCATGAACAAGATCTTCCAGCCATACCTCGATTGCTTTGTCGTAGTCTTCATCGACGACATACTGATCTACTCGACTAATGAGGATGAGCATGCCTACCATTTGTAGGTAGTACTGGACACACTCTGAGAGCACCATGTTTATGGTAAGAACTCAAAGTGCCAGTTTTGGATTCGAGAGGTTCAATTATTGGTAAACATCATCAAAGAGGATGTAGTTGCAGTGGATCCAGTGAATATTGAGGCAGTGCTTTCTTGGGAGCCACGAAGGAGTGTGACAGAGGTTCAGAGTTTTCTGGGACTGGCTGGGTTCTATCGAAGATTTGTGCCATAATTCCCCAGAGTTGCACCACCACATTCAGTGTTGATGAAGGAGGGGAAACCCTTCGTGTGGTTAGAGAGATGACAGTAGAGATTTCAGGAGCTGAGACATAGGTTGACTAGTGCGCCCATCTTGAGGCTACCAGAGGAGGGCGTTGGGTACGTAGTTTACTGCGACGCATCAGGGACCAGACTCGGGTGTGTTTGGATGCAGGAGTGAGTAGTGATCACGTATGGTTCTCGGCAGTTGAGACAACATGAGAAGAACTATGTTACCAATGACCTGGAGTTAGCAACAGTGGTCTTCACATTGAAGATGTGGCAGCATTATCTGATGGGCGAGTGTTTTACAGTCTACTATAACCACCAGAGTACTAGGTACATCTTCTCATAGAAGGACCTGAACCTGAGACATCGGCTATGGCTTGAGTTCCTCCAGGACTATGAATTCGAGATAATATATACTCTTGGGAAGGGGAACATTGTAGCAGATTCTCTCAGCAGAAGATAAAGAATTCAGCTACTAGGAGAGGTGACAGAGCAGCTGGCCGCGTTGTAGACATCATTTGTGGATAGAGATGGAGAAACCTTTCTACAATATCTCATAGTCACTCCTCCACTTCTTTAGCAAGTCAGGGTGGCACAATGTGGGGATGTTGACTGTGAGACCCGACGTGCTTAGATATCCTCAAGGCAGGCACCTGAGAAATTTTCTAAAGGTGGGTAGCACGTCATTCTCTTCAGAGGAAGTACCATGGTACCAGTTGCACTTCAGGAGGATTTGTTGTGGGAGTTCCACAAATATCCATTGGTGGTACATCTAGGAGTGGTGAAGATGTATCAGGGCCTCCGACGACAGCACTGGTGGCCATGTATGAAGAAGGCAGTAGCAAAGTTTGTCTCAGGATGCCTCACTTGTCAGCAAGTGAAGGTAGAGCACCAGGTTCCAGTAGGCTTAGTTCATCCCTTAGATTTCCTAGAGTAGAAGTGGGACGGGATATACATGGATTTTGTGATGGGAATTCCACGTACATCCTGAGGACATGACTCTATCTGGGTGATCGTAGACTGACTCACCAAGTCAGCTCACTTCCTACCGATCAGAGAGAAGGGATCATTAGAGATCATGGGATGCCTCTATGTGCAGGATATCATACGGATTCATGGTGTTCCATCGATGATCACCTCTAATCGAGATGCTCATTTCACTTCCCAGCTATGGAAGGGGTTGCAGGAAGCTTTTGGGACGTAGTTATGTCTGAGCACTGCCTTCCGTCCTCAGACAGACGGTCAGAATAAGAGGACCATTCAAACTCTCTAGGACTTCCTCTATGCATGCGTCCTCGACTTTGGTTGTATCTGGGAGGATCATTTACCCTTGGTAGAGTTTTCATATAACAATAGCTACCACTCCACCATTGGGATGACACCTTTAGAGGAACTTTATGACCGACCTTGCATATTGCCTCTATACTGGACTGACTTAGGGGAGTCACCACTTATGGGACCGGAGATGGTGCAGGCTACGACAGGGAAGGTGCAGATCATCCTGGAGCAGATGAAGACTGCACAGATTAGGAAAAATTCCTATGAGGATAGGAGATGGAGACCACTAGAGTTCGAGGATGGGGACCATGTCTTTCTACGGGTCTCACCACGATGAGGTCTATAGAGATTCGGCCAAGGAAACAAATTGTCTCCATGATTAATCGAACCTTTCCAGGTCCTCAGAAGATTAGGCAAGGTGGATTAACACTTGGCTCTTCCACCTGAGTTGCACCAGGTGCATGAAATTCTCCATGTATCTCAAGTGAGGAGATACATGCATGACTCATCCCACATCATTGACCATGGGGAGCTAGACATCGATGATGGGGTGACGTTCACGGAGGTTCCAGTGGAGGTTGAGGATAGACAGGATCAGGTCCTATATGGACGACCGATTCCTTTGGTGCGCATTCGCTGGCAGCACGGGAACCTCCAGGTGAGCACATGGGAGCGGGAGGCTCAAATGCGTGCTCAGTTCCCCCTTTTGTTTCTTTAGTGTGAGATGTAGCTTATGGGGATGTAAAGATCTGATGTGGGGAGAATGTAAAGACCCAAAAATTTTGTGGATTTTTTTTAAATACATGGGAATTTTTTGAGTCCATAGTTTCTGACGGTGCCTGATTCTGAGGCCCGGTGTGCCCGTAATCAATTTCTAAAGTTTAGTTCGAGTACGTTCAGTAAATGTATGAGCGAGATTTTATATCCTTTGAACTGGTGCTCAGAATTGAAATCTGAGGACACTGTTGAACTTGCAGTGCTGGTATTCGCTCAAGGAGATCTTTAACGCAGTTTCATTTTATCGATATTGGAAGTTAATTTTGGGGGTTTCTAAATAAATTAAATAAAAATATGTGAAGCCTATTTTTATTTGATTGGTGGTTAAAACCACCAAGAGGAGGTTAGTGGTGGGGCCCACCACACCCTAACCTCCCTTTGGAGGATGTTTTTATTTGGGGCCCACCTGAACCCTTTAACTCCTCTAACCCCCCATTAAACCCCTTAAGCTCCCCATAAAAGGGAGAAACACTTGAACTTCCCCATAATGGTGCCAACACAACAAAGAATTAATTAATGCCTCAATTAATTAATCTTTTTAAAATATTTTGAAATTCTTGCCAACAATAAAAAAATAGAGGAACCTATTTTTTTATTTTGGGTTGGTTGAAAACATTCATTTGGGTGGGACTTTGAGAGAGTATTTTGTAGATTTTGGAGAATTTCTTCCTCCTGATGAAGAAAACGAAGAACGCTCCTCATATTCGAAGAACGACGAACACCGTCCTCGATCTTCGTCCAAGACAAAAGATAAAGAGCCGCATGAGAGGAACATCAATGACGCTTCATCATAAAATGTTACCTGACATCAACGAATTGATTTTCTCCCTATACCCGCGACTTCGTCAATGAGAAATCATCATGCAATGTAGGGGTTTTTTGAGTTGTTTAAATTTCCGAACTTCGTCGTTCAAATTTATGGATGAGAACCGAATGATGACACCATAAAAAGGAGGGATTGGACTGCACAGACATGGCCCGACCCTCACCCCTTTGATTACCCTTTTTGATGATGATGGAGGCAGAATGACGGCGGCCGGTGTTGTGCCGGCAGCGAAGGAAACCGACGGCGCAAGGCCGCCAGAAAAAGCCGCAGCACCATCGTGCCACGTGGAGGAGCCGAGGGCTGCTGCCAAACCGGGCCGCGGTGGAGGAAGCGTGGAGCCGTCGCACCATGTAGAGGACCATGGGGTCGCGTCCAGGCTGGTCTGTAGCGGTGATGACGCGAAACCATAGCGTCGTGCGGAGGGTAGTAGGACCGCGTCACCATCGTGCCGCCGTGGAGATGCAGTGGCAGCCGGCCGCCATGGAGCCGGAGTGGCTGGCCTCTCGGCCAGCCAGGAGGAGCGGGACACCGTTGGGTCCATCATGTGTTAGACTAGCACCACCTGGTGACGGTTCGGTCTACCGGAATGGTTATACCGTTCGGGTGCCAGTGGGCGTTCGCTACCCCCTGGGCACAGCTAGGGCAGGCCGCCGGGCTGCCCTCGGGTAGGGCCGCCCTCGGGTCGGGCCGCCCATTCAGGTCGGGCCACTCCCTTGGGCCAAGCCGTTTCCTCGAACTGGGTCAGACCCGCAGATCATGTCGGATCCTGGTACAGACCAGGCCGGGTCGGGTCAGTCCAGCTGGGTCTGACCGAACCCCGACCCAATTGATCTATTTCACCTTTTCATCCGTATTTTGGACTACGGGTGTCCGAACGATGAACCGTCTACAGCAACAAAATACTTTGAGAAAGTTGCATCTTTTGGTATAACCTGATTGAAGTTTGGATGTAGTTGGGGTATGGTCGGGTTGGTTTAAATCTAAAAACCAATCGGGCCCCTAGAACGGAAATGTCAATAACTCACAGACCGAGCATCCGATTGAGGAGCCATCTGTCGCATTGGGTTCCTTATGATGAGACGGAACATCGAGATACATCAAATTGAGAGTTCATGGTAGTTTATGTATCAACACTTGGCTCAAGGATAGGACACTCCCGGTATCGAGCATGCTGTGTGCGGAAAACCTAGGTCCGGCTACGACTGAGATAATAGGATCCTCTGTGGGTTTGACAATGACGATACAATAGTAGGATCTTCCATGGGTTCAATAATGACGATACTGTACCAGGATCCTCTGTGGGTTCGACAAAGATGTTACTATACCAGGATCCTCTGTGGGTTTTACAGTAATGACTTCTGTATTAGGATCCTACGTGGGTTTGATAGCGTTGATACTGTTCCAGGATCCTATGTGACAGAGGAGATGATTCAGTGGCTAAAACTAATCATCTCTATCCCTCTACATGAGTTGTATACCTCTGTGAGCTGAGTCTTTTATTTCATCCATTTTCATCGAGGTGATTGACTTTACTTCCTTTATGGAATGGGTTGTGTTTGGGCTCGAGTGTTGGAGCCGGACTGTGATTGGTAACTTAGTTATATGTATGGGCATATACCTAATAAGGGATAGTTGATACTTCGTGATTTTATCTTAATAATGTGATTTATCATTAGTGGATTCTGTGAGACCTTCGGGGGTCTTAGGGTCCCCTACAGAGTATTGTTATAGTCACCCCTACACGGGCTTCGCCTGCACCATGTTGTGTTCTGTGCAGATGACAGTCAGCAGTAATCGAGGCTGGGGGAGATGGATGGGAGGCTGCTCGAATATTTACTAGATGGGACATACCTCAAGGATGAGTTGTTCGAGTTATATACCTACCCTTTAGGTATGATTTCCCCAGTGGACGATCCAAGAGTTGTTTTTCCCTTTTTACTTGTACTTGTTGTTCAGTTGGGTTTTTATGCTGGCCCACTTACTTTCAGCACACCTTTATTTCTTATATTAGTACTTGTTGCTTATACTGCTTGTGTTCAGACTGTGTGTGTCACATGTTTAAAGGCAATGCCTTTCCTTTTTATCGGGATTTCGCTTTTGGTGTTAGTCACCAGCCCCTGGTATATGGAAGGCGGTCTTGGGGTAGTCACAACATGGGCACTGAGGATGGTTCGTGACACTCCCACTGTGAATCATATGACTTTTTTGAAAATAAAAGACATACTAAGTCTTATAATAGTGAATTATTATCTAGAAATTAGTAAACATATTAAAAATATTATTATGAAAAGGTTATCATGTGAAAAAAAGAGGTTTTAACATCTAGTGAAATTTGAGATAGTGATGATCTTATAAAAGATTAATTTATTTATAAAAATGAAGATGAATTATTAATCAATGATTCAATACATGATGGGTGGTGATTAAATGATAAGAGGATTAGGAGATCATTTCTCAGTTAACCTTTTATTAATAAATATATAAATATGTAAATTAACATTGGAGATGAAATATTAAAATATTATAGAAATTAAATAAGTCAAAATTGCAGAAATTTCAGATAAATCATTTATATAAATCCAATCAAGTGAGCCTAAACTATTTTTTATTGGATTAAATATCATGAATGGGTTCTTGATTCATTATGAGCATAGAGGAGATGATATACATACCATTAATATATGATATGCACCATAACCATTGTATTTTATTATTTCCTATAGTTTGGAATATTGAAATTTTATTTTTTTGTGGAATTACTTTGAGAAGATGCTTTCAGACTCTCATGGAAGAATAAAATATGGATTAAATTGTATGAGATAAAACAAAAACAGGTAATTTTGGAAGACTTGTATAGACAAGTAGTTGAGTGAAAGTAATTTTCTTGTGATCATATGAGCACACCCATATGTTTTTGTTGACAAATATTTGGATATCATGTCATAAATATTTATTAAATTAATATCAATAGTAATTATATCAAAAAAATGTGAGAAGTTGAAAGAGTAAGTTAATGCTATTATAGAATTGAGAGTACATGATACTAATATATAGAATAAGAATATTTTAGTTATTAATGTATAAGGGGAAACCAAATTGATTTTGAATATTATTTCCAATTTGTAAAATTATAAAGAAAATGTCACAGAAGAAGAAATAAGAAGAAGACATCAGGTATATTCCATTAAACACAACTGAAGTATATTAAGTTTTCTTAAACTTTCAAATAAAAAATGATGGATATTTTAAGAACACAAGATTCTTAAGAGTTTATTATAAAAAATAAATTGTTTTCTGGTTACATAAAGAGATATACATGAATACTACTCTTACTGAATATAAATTAATAGTTGAAGACTATACATGTGAAGGATATTTGATCACTATGATATGATGACATCTAGTTTAGAAATGTTATCTTTTTTCAATATATTTTAAGGTTTTGTTTAATAAAAGTGGTCCTAGTAAAAATAAAAAAAAATCTATCTTGAGATAATGATTATCTAAGGGGAGTGGATATTCAGCCGGACATCAGATTGCCTCTAGTGAAAAATCAAATAGTCTATGTGTTGAATATTGTATAGTGCATTCTCACCCAATTATAAACACTTCCATTCACTAGTGATAAAATATATAACATAGGCTGAAAATGATCACAAAAAGGTGTAGGCTAACCACATTTAGATCAAATGTTGTAAAAACACAATGTGTTTCTTAGTATATTGCAATATTCATTGATTGTGATTACTATATATTGGGTAAGAATTAAATAGATCCATTAACATCCAAACAAGTAATAGAGTTTTAAATCTTAAAATGGTAGTTTAAAATTTGAAAAAAATCAATTATGTAAAAATTCAATCACACCCGATTCACCCCACTTTTGTGATTGAAACCCTTCTTGATAACTTTAAAAATCATTGAGATAATTGTATAAGTAATAACAAAATGTATCGATTAAAATCTTTATATTTTCATCATATTACTATGATGAATTCTCTATATAATAAAATTATCATTGATTCATTTGATCCTCAATCTGTCAATGATTACTACCCATTCTTTTCTATGATTCTATGTATGTTAGCTTTAATTTGTTATCAATAATTCTTGATCCCTATATTTTTTTGGAGGTATCTATACTAAATTACTAAGACAAATTACCTCCAAACACAATCATATTCTTAATATTTAAATAATGGTGATATGTATTAGGACAATTAATACAATCCCTCAGTTTGGGTGGATGTCCTAGAAATAACTAGTTGTACTTTGATTGCATGGATATTTAATGTATTTAAATATTAATCATCTTATTACATATTGTTTACTACTATTCAAGACAATGATGTAATAATGCCTTAGAGAATTTGTTGCATTGATAATGTCATGACAGTTCCCCTCTATGATAAGAACCTAGAAATGATATAACAATACTCTAAAATATGTTTATATGGTTGGATGACATAATTTGAAGGGACACATAGCATAAAGACAATCAGGTGTGAGTACTCGTAAGTAGATTAGACTTCCTCTCATGAAGTTTGTACTTGGTAATCTCCAAGACAAGATATTATAAGAATAGACCTGCCAAAAGAAATTCCGCATGTTTTGGTGTCATTGGATATTTATATATGCGAGCGTGTGTAATGATCATTATACTATAATATTATCATTAATATATGTCACAACTCACACACTTTGATTTATTGATGAAAACCGTCTCGCCGACAGTTGGCAGGAAGTAGGGTACGTTGGGTGCGTCCTGAGTGGCATGTTATTAATGTACTAGTCAAGGAAGGATTTTCCCTTACATTTATAGAAGTTGATATATCGACCATTTGTTTGAAATAGAACAGTTGTGAAAAATTCCATGGTCATATTGTAACGATGCGTTTATTTCAGGTAGTCAAAGAACGACGTATCAACTATAAAGGTTGTTGACACTATCATGAATCCTTATTGATGAGATATTGAGAAAAAGGGATTATATAACGCATTGAGAATTCATATGTAGATGACTATGTTGTGACATTACATTGTTTCTCTTGTGTGCCTTCACTTATTGCTAGACAGTACTCTTAGACTTTATTGAAACCCGCATAATACGATTGGGAAATAATCCTAGAGGGTCACACACTAAGTGTTTTTGGTGGTCTCGGTTAAATTCTATTTGAATTTAATTAATTAATTAAATATTATTCTCTGTATTGTTGAATAATTTTATTCATGTTAAAATGGCCGCATATATTAAATAAAATATATTTATTTATTTTATTGAACATTTATTAAATATTTATTTACTAGTTTGTAAATAAAATATTTATTTAAGAGAATAAATTATTTATTTATTTATTTGGGTGTTCAGTAAATGTAACTGGAGTTCTAGCGGACAAAGTTCGGTTCGGTAGTAAAATTATTAATTGAAAAACGTTAAATAATTACTTAACTAGTTGGCACAGGCTAAAATAATAATGACGTTGATATTATTTTGTGATGAAAAAATTTTATTTATAATTTATTTTTGAGCAAGTTGGTGCACCATAAATAATGACATGGTATTATTATTATAATAATGGGTTTTCTTTTAGTTCATTAATGAAATTAATTACTGATATACAATTAAATATTGTAACTGAAGTTCCATGCATATAAATAGAAAAGTACGTCTAATGTGATAGAACACCCATGACACCACATGTTTGGTGAGTTGATAATTGTTGAGCCAAACAATTTCCCTCTTGAATCCTCTTCTTCCACCTCTCAAGAACAAGAGAAGTTCCTCAAGGCCAAAGAATATGCGATCAAGAATGACCGACACAAGACACTCGCTTCACCACACTATCACCTAGAGAACAAGTGGTGTTGACCAAAAGACACCAGAGAATGTGTGGATCACCGCTAGTGGGATTCTAGTTTGGATCCTTACAAGCGCAACAAGATACCTTGTAAGGGTAATTTTGGATGATCAACATCACCAACAATGTAAATATCAAAGATCCAAGAACTTTTTTCTTTATGAAATTAATTAAATTAATTATAAACATGATTTGTAAGATCTTATCCAAAGGTTTCAAGACACTAACTTCTTTATAAAAATATTTGATTCTATTCTATAGAGACTGGTATCCCAGAATAATCATTGATCATGGTAAAAATTAAAGATGGGTGCTGGCCCAACTGCACTTTCGCTGCACTCGGAACCTTCACCCCTTCATGTGTGTGATTATACAATACTGGTAACATCCTAAATGTATCTTCCTTTGAGATGATTTATGTACATATATTTCTTATGGATACCACCCTAATATGAGCCATCAATATATACTTTATTAACTGCTAAAGAATTTATTTATTTTATTTTTTAATTGATGGATAGCTCCTAGTACCTTAATATATATAATATTATCTAAATATCATTTTTGAGGATAAAAATTAATATATATGAGGAATTTAAAATAAGTTAATGGGTCTAAAAACGTGAATACCAAGGGTATTCACCCATATAATGTACTAACATAAATAAGGAAATGATGAATTTTTTTGAAAACACACAAGGGGACACCAAATATCTTTAAACAGAATCCAAGATTTCTACAGTATTATTTAATTTTATAAGAGTATATTAAAATATTAATCTACCTAAAAAAATATATGGAATAAAGGAATAATATAAGTGATAAACCAATGAACAACACTCAAGGTTACATATAACAATATATGATATTTATGTTTATGTTAATAATATTAGGGATTATCTCCCTCTAAAAGCACAAAGAAATGATTAACAACATTTCATTCACCTCCACATAAATTGATAAACTAAAACAAAAAGAAGCATTAAAAGGATTTATAAAACTAAATAGAATCAACTTGGAATGGTTTAAATATATATTTCCCACTACCATAATTCCTTCAAAATAAGAACTGCTGGTTTTGGTTTCAATTCACTTCCCGAAAGGTTTCTACTAATATAATGACCATGTTTAACACTCATTTAATGTATGAAATAGTATGACAATTTCTACATTTGGATATCCGAAATATATAAAAAACTAGAATCATAAAAATTTAATTAAAAAAATATGATCATGATCTACCCGCATCATAATATATAAAGGAAATGTACTATGTTATACTCTATTAAAATCCTACCAATTATGCCAATTAATATAAATGAACAGGAATGGAATCAAGTGACTCTTTAGGCCATCCTTGATACCTAAAAAATATAAGTTGATCAAGATAAAAAATGATGAAAAATTCAATTGATTGTGTATCCCTTCATCAATTTTTCTCCAAGTAGTTGAATCATAATTCCCATATATAAATATCACTCTTGTTACCTATATATATTGAGTAATATTAACGTTTTGATAGATTATACTCTTTTATTATAATAATTAATTATAATTCTTTCAAGTTATTCATCACTAAAATGGAATATGGGTTCCCAAATAAACGTTTTGTGAATTATGATTATGCTTTACTGTAATTTTTTTCTAAAAAACAAGGAGATATAATCTTAAATTCTTTTAGAAATATATAAAAAATAATTTATATTTATATTTTTACAAGTGATTACATATGATGTAACTTTTGGTGAAAATGAATTAAATTTATTCAAAATATAGTTTTTAGAGATTCCACAAATGTGTTTTGAATATAGTTTCATAATTCATTACATATAATAAGTCATTGGGAAAAATGAATTAAGTTTATGAGACTTTAATTCATTTGATACATTTTTAGAAATATGAAATCATGTTAAAATAATGGATTGATAATATAAATAATATCATATTTTTTGTTGGTGTAAACCAGGACATAGTGAAGGCCACTATGGTGTGGTTTAGAATATAAAAATTTATGAATTAAGTGATAATTTTTGATAATTTATAATTTTTCTAACAATAAGTTATATTGTTACATTTGATCATTATGTGCTGATGATGTGAGTAGTTCTAATGATTACATTTTTTTTAAAAAATTTCAAATTAATAATAATGTTGATATTTCATTGCAACTCTATCAAACATTATTAAAAATCATCATTTATATATGAATTTTTGAGAAATATTTTGATTGTGAGTAGGATAATTGGAATGATGATACAAAGAGGGCATAGTCTATGAATTTTATATCATAAAAGTATTCTATTATAGAATTCCGAACCTATTCTAATTTTAGTCTCCCTTTCTCTCTCCCCCCACTTTTCACGTTGTCTCTGTGGTTCTATAAAACTATGTGGGAGAGTAAATCCTTCTTTAGTATTTATAGATTTACAGAGCATGGTGACTCTCTATAAATAAAATAATTGTTGGAAACTTCTCTATGGTCCCTTTAAATATTGTATAGTAGTGATTAGATGAACCTGGTTAATAAAGAAAAAGGTATACATTGTATTTTAATTTTATCCAACCAAAAATATATGGCTGGATCTTCGAAAAATGGGTATTTTTATTGTTTTCTATTCTATTTGGTAAATAATTGTCTTCTATAAAACCCTTCAACCATTAAATCAAATAAAAATATTTTGGATAGTGTCGGCACGTCATGGTTTTTTATGACATGGTATATAATATTATATATTGGTGTTCCTGAAATATTTGGTAAATAAATTGATTTATTAGTCAATATTGATTATCATACATTTGGATTGTTACAAATTATTTCATGAATTATTATTGATACTTCAAATACATATATTTATATTCCAAATAAATCACTTTAGGTTGAGTGGGAACCTTATTAACAAATCATTAACCACCTTACATTCATTAAGTTAATGTTATATGTTTTGTAAATGTTATATATTTAATGGGGTATTTTTTAAATTTATTTATGTAATAGAGAACTATCTTCCATGTTGTTAAAATAATGTGTTTTTTGATATTAATTATATATAGAGATAAATTCTAGTTAATTAGTTATTTTGATAGATCATTAGAGTTATAGACAAAATATTCTTAAAAAATTATAATAAGAATAAAAAAAATTATAAATAATGATTTCAAAGGGGAATTACATCATATGTAAATTATCAGTGAGACAAATAAATCATTTAAATTTGCATTTTTTCCTAAAAATTATTTTTAGCATATATTTTTAATAATTAAAATGGTTATCCATGAATTTTAATTTAATATACAATCTAGTCTTTAATTTTTTTTCTCCAAATATATATATGTACTCTGGCTCAAGGAATAAAATTGAAATTTTGGGTTTTTTCATCTTTCAAATATTATAAAAGGAAATAATAATCACACACATGCACACAATTATAGAGATTTATATTTATTTTCTAAAAAACTTATGATGTATAATTTGTAAAAAATTTAAAATAATTAAAGGTATATTAAAGTGATTCATGTTGAAAAAATGGTTAGTTTTGTTGAGGTTAATGGAAGAATTTACCATATGATAATATTATTAAAGATGGATGGCTCAGTTTCTATTTTACATTTCATATATATTTATGTGGTTATTTGGTTAATGGAAAGTAAAATTATATCTAATGGTTTTATGTTCTAGTAGGGCACCTGATTCTGAAAAAAGCTAAATTTATTATTCTATTTTATTTAAATTCAGTTAAAAATAACATATTTTATAAAGAGTTTTATGAATTATTTACAATAACAATCTAATAATTGAATTTTAAGGGAAATCCATTTAACACCCAAATATATTTTTATATATTTTTATGTAAATTAATATTATGTTCGATAATTTTTTGCACATGAAAAGATGAACTAAAATGTGTCGGGCATAATAGACTATTATTTTTAAGAAAAGTATAAGAAAAATACAACCTTTACTAAACAAAAATATATTAACCAGTTTTAAAGGATTATATTTTGAAGATAAATGATTAAAATTAAAAAGTGTTTTTCAAATATTCTACTTTTAAACCATTGTATATTTTAACTATATAAATTAAATCAACCAATTTTTAAATATATTTTTTATTTTATATAATATTTCAATATATAAAATTATATACTATCATTATCTATATTATAGATTCATAATAATGAATTTTAAGAACACCTAATATGTTAAAAAGAGTTTTTCAATAAAATCATTTTATCTTTATATTTTTTACCTAGAATTATAAATAAATATAATAAATGTAAATTTTAAATTAATAATGTTAAAATTATCAAACTATGAATTTATGGTATTTTATAGAAAATTTTTAATTTTAAAAAATATAAATTTTATGACTGTATAAGTGAGACATAAAATTTTACTACATAATTTAGTTTAAAATAAATTTATTTAAAGGTTATAATTATCTATTTTAAATATTATTTTGAATATAAATATCATATGCTAAAATTTTAAAACATAGATATTATTGTATTCAAATTTAAAAACATTTTCTATCTTATCTTTTAAGTAATTTTTTTTGTAAAAGTTAATTCTATATTGATTTTAAATCTAAAAAATATTTTTTTTTTATAATTAACCAATTTATTTCATGTAAATTATTAAAATGTATAATTTTAACCTACAGTAAAATTTAATCCTAAAAAACACTTTTTCTAAGAACTATATTTGCATTTATAATGTATTAGTTAATAATTTAATTTTCTAAAACGTAGAAATTTTATTTTTAAAAAAATATTATATTTGAGATAAACATTTACATAATATTTAATGAGTTAAATTTCATTTTTAGTCATAAAAATAAGATTTCAAGGATTAAATTTAATTTCAACGATAATGGTGGAACTATTATTTTTAGTGAATCGTTTTGTTAATATTAAATAACTTTTTTCTCATCATTAAATAAAAAATTTTAAAAAAAAGGAATATAAAATAAATTCTGACTTATATATAAAATTAATAAAACTAATTTAATTTTATATCAATACTAAACAATATTATGAACACTTAAAAGTGAGTACACATTTTTTTCATATAACATTTTTTTATATATATTAAAATATTTAATTTAAAATATAATATCCTATTATTTAGAAATAAAATTATATTAAATGGATATTAAATTTAGGCACATCACATAATTTTTTTTGAAAATTTTTCCTTTTGTATTTTTAGTAAAAATATAATTATTATGTTGAAAACTAGTTACCATGAAAAGAAAGTTCTATAAGTAAAAAAAATATAGAATAAATGACAACAAACATAGTTAAAACATGTGTGGAAATTATTTTTTCAGAATTTATTAACCTAATATCATGCCTAATTAAATTATTTATTACTTTTGGGGCCATTTGGACTTCAATAGTGTTAATCTATTATTGAAAAATAATCGGTATTCACAAAAGATCCATTTTTTTCACTTATAAAAGCGAGTCATTTCCACCCCTTTTAGTATCCTATTTCATTTATAAATTTCCATAAAAACCATTCAAATTTTCATATCCTATAAGTAATTGTAACTTCATAAATTCCCAAGCCTATATAGTTTTTCTTAAAACCATTATTTCCAAGGATATTATTAAGAGAATGTTCTTGGTCCCAATGAGGTTAGAGCACATTCGAAAAAGCAGTAAAAAAGGGTAAGGTGTTATTTGTCTCAAATTAAAATTCTTCAGACATATTACATATTGTGAGACATGATATCTTTGATATGGTGATATTACTACATAGTTAATTTATTCTACATTATTCACATATTTTATAGATTTTTACATATACCCTATAAATTTCATTTTTCCTTGACTCAAAATTTACCCAAATTGGTTCTTATAAGTGGAAGGATCCTATCTATTTTTTCAATCATGATACTTACTCTTCCAAGTTTAAATTCAATGTATTATTTTTATAATTTATTTATAAATTCCAAAATAATTATTTATGTTACTTTTATACTTCCTTTGTTTTTATTATATATGTTTTAATGAAATTTTTAATGTTTTCCATATAGATCGTTTTAATAAAAGTATGAAAAGAACATTTTTAATGTTTTTTAAGTGAACACATATTTCTTCCATAATCTTCTTTTTCAATGAAACATCATATCTACCTTTTTATTTTATATATAATTATTTATTTTTCTATTAGTTTTATAAATAATCTTATTAATATAAATGATTTCAACATAGTTATTATTGTTTCTTATTTATAATAATTTTTTATAACTCTATTAAAATATTTATTTCATCTAATTCATGATACTTTGAAGTTCATTATTCTTGATAAATGATATTATTCAAATGATACCATACACATTCTTTCTATGAATTCTTTATGATATTTTTTTATCAGAGGAATGATCTATCAATTCTTTTTTCTTACTTATCCATCTACTAGGTATAAAGATGATTTTTATTACAAGTCAATATCATTTTAATCACTCTATATTCCATCCTTTGTTTTATATGTGTTCTCCAAGATGTACTAAATTTATTGATTATTGAGATTATTGACATAATAATATAATATTTATATATATTGTATAAATAACATATAATTTATAATCTTGTTTAATGATTATTTACATAGAAAGTAAAAAAATATCATTGGACACCTATTTATATTCCACGGGTAATCATGTATCCTTTTTTTATGGAATTCAAAATGTTTTACTTACAAGATTACATTTTAAAATGATATAATACCCATTTTCATTGTATATAATATCTAAGATATGACGAATGATTGATTTCAAGAGGTAATATTATGTATAGATGATGATGGGTGGGGTCCTATTTCACAAACCCATTCCTTAGTTAAGTTCTTTATCTTATAATAGAGTATTACATGGACATAATGTGTATATTGTTATATTCATGGGAATAATGAGTTTTCTAACCTTTTAATTCATGGAAATATTTTGGTTATTTATAAGGGAATGATTATAATGAGTTTTCTCACATTTTAATGTATGGACATAATGAGTTTGTTTATAAAGGAATGGGTATAATGAGTTTTATCACATTTTAATGCATTGAAATACTAATTTTGTTAACAAATTCCTAGGCATAATGAGTTTTCTTATTTTTTTTATCTATGGAAATAATGACTCTATTCACAAAGGAATTTGATTAAGGATTTTTCCAACAATATTTCATATTCATTGGATTTTAGCACCATTAAAAGTTGAATTTATTTTCAAGATATGTTACATTCTTTGTTTATGACACTTTTCCAAGATATTTGACACGTTTAGGTAATCCCATTCCTTATTCAATGATTTATGATCTATACATTATTGTGTAAAACTTTATTATGTATCATAATTAAACCCATATGATCATATTTTACTCTCATATAATTTTTAATTGTTATCACTTATGTTTAACCATAATTTTCAACTAAGAACACCCCATTCTTAATCTTCGAATTTCCATGTTATGAAGAAAAGTAATATGTATGATTTTTATAGAAGATTATATTTTTGAATAATTTTGGGGAGATTTCAAGGACTTGTTATGGAATAATATGATTATTATAAAGTGGAACAAATATATATTAGTTACAATGGACATGGGTTTTGTTATTTAATTTTTTACCTAATTCTCTAAAACTATAAATCCAAAATATCCTAATAATGAATTTTTAGGAATTATTTTTTCAAATAATATAACTATATGATGATCAAATTCGTGGGCTATAAAATATGGTATCAGAAGATGGTTTAGATATCTTTGGTTATTTGGATATTATTAGTGGAGGATGTGAAGTTCATAAAGTGGTGATAAGATAAGGTTGGTCATAATTTCAAAGGTATAGATAACCCTTTAGGTTAGTTTATGTAATATTGAGTATTTTATGGATTTAAATTAATGGACTTTAATAAAACCCCTATGGATTTGTCTGTGGGATAAGATTAAGTAAAGGATAATATATAAATATATTGGTGACGTTTTTAGTATTTGTATTTCCTAGATATGAAATATTTTATAGATAATAAAAGTGGATGTAGGCTCTAGAATAAATATACTTTGGTTTAATAACCTTGAAATGGGTGGATATGGTATTAACTCGACTATCACTTGGTTGATGATAAAAAGGTTTAAATGCACACCTGGTTTGACATTCCAGGGGAATATTCACTGGTTAATTCATAATATCTTTGAAAATCATTATAAAATAATTGAATAAATAATGGAATAATTAAGTTAGAGATCCTAAAAACAAATAAAATACCATGGATAACCTATATTGAAACATAGAGAGTCATATGTCAGTGTAAGATAATTTGGATTGAATAAAAATATTCATATGATTATTTATTGAGATTTTTAATATATTTATAATAATTTTGGGTTTAGTATTTGGTTAATAATAGGATCAACAAATTGATGGTATGAATGTTATCTCTCTAAAAACATATAAGACTTATAAATGTATTCATATTTGGGTTTTGTAGTGTGAATATTAATATATACCTATTTTGATTTAAAGGTAAGTTTCTTAGTATTTCCTATGATATTAAGGTTCATATCCCTTTTGAGATTATACCTTGAGACATGTGTATATTTTAGATAAAATTATATATTCCAATTAGGTATTGATAATTAAATTTTCAATGAAATAATTTATTTAAGGGAGTAGAATAAAACACCCATATTTTTTTAAATATATTTTTCTCTAATCTAATACCATGCTCAATAAATTTTTTCACAAATAACATAGAATTAAAAGTGATCTGAAATAATAGATAATTATTATTAATAAAACTATTTGAATAATAAAACATATAGTAAATAAAATCATATTAACCAAACAAAAAGTATCAAATTTTGAATACAATTTATTTTTATTAAAAGGGAATATTTATTAAAATGGATAATTTCTTTAAAAGTGGTGTGTGTTTTATCATAATAAATTAAATCGACTACTTTTTAGAGACAATTATAATCATGTATAATATTTCAATATATTTACCAATGTAGTCACATTATCTATAATGGGGATTGGAATGAAATATTATTAAGAATACCTAATGTATAAAATTCCATTTTCTAACAAAAGATGTCTATCTTTATAATTTTTATATTTAATAAAAATAAAAATATATAATTTTAGAATTAAAATTAGATAAAATGAACATATTTTTTCAATTTATAGTTTTAAAATCATCTAAGCGAAATGTTTTGGTATTTTTCATAAATAGTTCCTTTTTTGTGAATATTGAGAAATATAGTATTAACTAAAATTGTTAATTTAGTGAAAATATAAGAAATACATAAAAAATTAGACATTTTAATTAATAAAATATTTATTTAATTGGTATAACTATCTATTTTAAATATTATAAAAAAATTAGAAAAAATTATATTTATGGTTATAACACAGGTACCATTTTTTCCAATTAAGTAGTAGTTTTCATTATTTTTTTAATTAAAAATTTATCAGGTAAAATTAAGTTTCAGATATATTTGAGAGGAAATATTTTATAATAAAATATTTATTTCATGGAAATTAATAACTTTAATAATATTAACCTACACATAAATTTAAATCCTAAGAATTTAATTTGTTAAAAAACTGTACTTACTTGTCATGTGCGTTATTTTTGAAATTATCTTTTCTAAAAAATAGGGATTTTATTTTATAAATTTTTTTATATTTTTATCAAAAATTAAATATTATTTAATGATTTAAATTTATTTTTAATGAAAAAAATATTGGATCGCATGGATTAAATATATTACCAAAATAATGGTGAAACAATTATTTCAAAAGATTGTTTTTGTTAATGTTCTGTAATTCTTATCTAATAAATTTGATAAATATTTTTTAAAATAATGAATCTAATATTATTATTAATCCTATATATAAATATAATAACACCCATTAAATTTTAAATAAATAACAAATATGATTTATAACAATTAATTATGAAAACATCACTTTCCTACAAAATAGATTTTCTATATATAAAATAATTTAATTTAAAATTAAATTTTACCTTATTTAGAAATTAATTTTTTTAAATGGAACATAAATTAAGTTTTATCAAAAAAATATAGTAATTGGGGTTATATTATATTTTTATTAAAAATTTAATTACATAGTTAAAAACTAATTACAAAGGAAAAAACAAAAAAATGGTAAAAGTAAAAATATATGAATAAATAATTTCAAACATATTTAAAAAATGTGGGGAAAGTCATGGATGGAAATTTATTAGCCCAAGAACACCAAAAATACATTATTTCTCACTTTTATATCCACTGAACCTATAATTGTTCCATTATACTATTTAAAAATAATGGGTATTCGAAAAAGTGTCTTTTTCTCTACTTATAAAGGTGGATCACCATCACACTTTCAATGATCAACTTTGCTTTCAAAATTTTCAAAAACCCTTGATCAATTTTACTAAACTATATATCCTTTTAAAATACTAAATCCCCTAATCAATATAATTTATCCTATTCCAATCATTTCAAATAATACTTTCAAGAGATGGTTCGTGGTTCAAATGTGGTCAGAGTGCATTTGACTATTTATGGAAACAATGTAAGGGGTTTTTTGTCTCAGATTTAATATCATGAGACATATTTTATATTGTAAACCATGATTTAATTGATATATTTTTATTAATAACTATAAATTATATTTAACCATATTCATGTAATTTATGGGGTTTTACCTTTCCCCTTATAATTTAATTTTCCCTTGTGACATAATTTACTTGAAATATTTCTTGTAAGTTAGGTGCCCCATCTTTTTTTTCTTAGTCAAAATACTTTCTTTTATATGAATGTATTAATAATATCCTTTTTAAAATTTCCTTATATTTACACAAATAATTTATTAATTTAAATTTATAATTCTTTTATTTTCATTAAAAGTTTTTAAGAAATTTGTAATGTTTTATATATTGGATATTTTCATCAATGTGTATAAAGATCCACTTTTAACAATTTCTATGTGAAAGAATCTCTAAGTTATCTTTGTATTTGTCTATAAAACTTACTATCCATATTTTGTTATTTTCAAAAATAAATTCTTATTCTACTAGTTTTATAAAATAAGGCCATTTATATATATTTTTTCAAAAAAAATTATGAGTATTTCTTATTCCCATAAAAAAAATGTCCATCTAAGTTGACAATATTTGACATATTATATCCTTGATCATGGATATTATTCAAATTATACCATATATATTTTTTTCATTACTTGTATAAAGAAACATAATTTTCTATCAAATAAATTATCTATTAATGTGTTGGTCTTTCGGAGTCGTCTAGTGTGTATAAGGATCATTTTTCTTCCAATGGCATTCCTCTATGAACACATTATATTTATTTCCCTCATTTCATGGGTGTTTACTTATATTTCATACATCTATTTATTAGATTAAATTAATGACTTAACCATATAAATCTTATATATGTAGTGTTAGTAACATATGCTCCATTATCTAGTTTGAAGTGTATTTACATAAAATGTTATATAATAACATTGGATACAAATTTATTTTCCGTAGGTATATAATGTTATGATTATTGATATAATTATTAATGGTTTTCTTATGTGATTTCATTTTAAAATGATAGGAAATCCATTTCATTTTTATGGGTTTCTAATGATATAATGAATGATTGATTTTAAGTGGCACTTAAATGTATGATCTATGTTGGGTGGGGTATTATATCACCCTCTATTGAATTAGTTATGATTGATATCTCATGAGATATAATGTAGTGTACATAATGATTTTATTACCAAATAAATGGGAATAATTAGTTTTATTTCATTTAAATGGGATTACAGAATGAGTTTGTTCACAAATTCATAGGCATAATGAGTATTTTCACATATTAAGGTGTAAACATAATGATTTTATTCCAAAATATATAATCATAATTAGTTCTCTCATATTCTAATTTATGTAAATAATGAGTTTTTTATAATTGTGTTAAAATAATTATTCTTCTCACATTTTTATTCATGGATATAATGAATTTGTTCAAAAGGTATAGTTATTATGGATTTTTTATAAGGATTCCAATGCATATGATTATGCAACTATTCAATATTTTTTTCTTTTTAGGTTGTGTTGAATTGCATGTGTATTTCTCTTTTATAATATATTCAATAATTTATTTTATTCAATTACTTATTACATTATTTATGATATATTATTTTTTGGGTATAACTTTCTTATGTATCATGATTATACCCATATACTAATCTTATATTTACTTATGATATTTTATTTTTATCACTTATATTTAACATTACTGATTATTTGATCTCATCCTTTTCATATGATTCCATTTATCTGGGTTTTGAAGAAATTTAATATGTATAATGTTCCTATATGATTATATTGTGTGGAGAAATTTTGGAATGTATTGAAGAATTTTTATGTATTAATAAGTTTTATATATATTTGATAAAATGAATGCTAGTTGAAAGAGAAATGAGTTTTGTCAGTTAATTTTTTTATTAATTATGTAAAAACATTAATCGTAAAATATCATGGGAATTTATTATAATATAATATATTCTATAAGTCATGTAATTAGTATAAATTCACATTTATCGGCTATCAAAATCAAATCATAATATCTTATTATAATATTTAATAATTTAAACCAATGAGAAAAAAATATACTAACCAAAAAATAATATTGATTAAGAGATTGAACCAACTATTCATGGAGTGTAAGTGTGATATTACAATTTATTAGGATAAAGAAAATTAGAATATAATTTCAAAATGACACTTCATTCCAACCAATAACAAGTGAAGTTTAATAGTAGTTCATCCACGTGTAATAACTAAAGTGAAATGGAATTTCATGTGAAATATGTTATTCAGTGTTTACCCATGAATTAAATTCTATGGAACATGTATGAATAAAAAATATACTCGATGTGAAATAAAACATTAAACCATTAAACCTATAATAAAATAAATCTAAAATATTTATAAGATAAAATAATTCATCATTCACATACAAGAAAAAAAACTCCTATACAGATATTTATTCCAAGGATATAGATCTATAATATGCTTATCAACCAATGAAAAATTGTGACCTCAAACCTCTAAAATATATTCAATAATGGTGATTTATAGTTTAGTAACAATGGCACTATGAATTTTTTATACCAATTTCATTTGTAAATATATGCATTGGGTTTTGGATTCATTAAACTAATAAAAAATTTAGTAAGTTTTCATATAATAATGCATAAATTAAATTATATATTTTTTAATGTGATTCATTTGATCATACAATACTATATTATTTTTAATATTTATTTGTATTTGACTAGTAAAAAAATAATATATTTTTTCCAATCTCCTTGTTGTACATCATTAGCCAAATCATCAGCCAAATCATCTCTATGAATGATTTTTTCAGGATGATATATTTAGAAACCACAATAAAAAATTCCTTTATATTATAAAATTATGACACTCAACATATAGTTATATAACTATTTGTGATAACATAAGTTTATTACATCTAATGCTATCTAAATATCTTCTTAAATGATCACTAACACATCCCTATTTAAATCATTGATTCAAATCCTTGTTTCAATTTAATTAACTCAACATGAAAATGAACTTATTTTAGTTTTGTTTCAAATTATTTTACATTTATTCACATATCACTCAAACAAAACTCATCGGGTAATATCCTTTACGAACATGTACATATATTAAACTCTATAATATGGATGTATAATAATTTTTTCCATTTTATTCATGTTTGACTTCAAACATTGGCCATTGTTCACATGGTGACTTAAAGTGACTCATAAGAGATATAATAAATGGATTTCATTTTTTCATATTTAACCAACTCAAAAAAATTATATGGATAGGTTAACCATGACCATTTCAATATTTCATGGATATGTTCATGAATAATAACCAATGCAATATCATTATTTTCAACCCACTCTCCTTCATATCAAATTTATTTGATAATAGAATTTTTAATTCATTAATCCATGAAATATTACACACTTAAAGAATAATATCACCATCATACAATTATAATATTATATTGAAATTAAAAAGTTATTTAAAGGAAAATAATTTTCCATGTTACAAATTTTTTTGTAATTATTTTCCATTACTAATTAAATTTGTGGTTTTAACATCATAGTTATTTCATTAACATATACATACTATATTTAATTTTATATTTAATTTTTTCCTTCGTTGATTAAATAAACAATTTGGGTTTCACAAAATATATAACACTATCAAGGATATATTATCAATAAAAAAATATCTATATTTATCTACAACATGTGTTCTCCTTCAAAATATAAAGTGTTTTAAATATTATTTTAACAATGGATAACATAATGATAATAGAATGTATTCTAGTGAAATATATACCATCTTTTATTAGAATACATCCAGAAAAAAATTTATATTGTACCTTTTTCACAATCATAATACTTTTATGATTTTATTGTTGTTCTAAGAAATATATAATTTAGCAGAAATAATAATTTAATTACTTATAAAATATTAGAAAAAATATGAAGAAAATACTATAAAATTATGAATAAAGATTGTTTTTTAAGGATAAAACAGATTTAAATAAAGATGTTATTAAATTAAAATTGCTGTGATATGAAGATACCCCTTCACTATAATGGCCAGACCCCAGTCAGACCACTGTTGAGGTAAATAAAATAATTATGGATAATACTCCTATCCTTCCTCTAAAAACTTATTTGAATGTTTTGAATCCCAAGGGTATAAAACAAACACATTTGGGTGGAAATTCACTCATAATAAATATCTACATATAAAATAAGGAATAATGAGTTAAATTCTCATAAATAATGAAAATTTTAAAATAAATATCATGTAAATAAATTTATGAATCTCATGTATCCATTAGAGCATATGATTAATACAGAAATTAGTAAAATTAGAAAATACATAAAATAATGAAAACTCAAAATACCAAGTATACCTTAGCAACACCGTACTCCAACTCAAATCATATATCATTTATTCACCATTGTTAGGCTAATTTTTCTCAAAACTACCAAAAAAGAACTCTATATTATCTAAAAATAGATATAAAAAAGTATGTTTCTATACAAATATACTCAGTTCATTTCCCACTCAATCCTTTAATGGTATCGATTTTATCAAAACATAATAATTAGTGTGACAGTGTAAATGATAAAATAGAAAATAATTCCACTCCTATATAAAGCCTAAAATCACTATAGAAACCCTATAGGCCACTAAAATTATGATTCACAAATTAAAAGGGTTTGTGTTTTTGTGTGTGTGTGATTTATCTAACACCCCAATATCCATAAAATAAGGTATATAATAAATCTTTTTATGCTATACTAATTGATTTATCCTAACATCACACATCCCTCAAAAAACCCACTTATAACACTATTATATTAATATATCATTCCCAATATTCATTCAAGAGCTTTAAATGTGGTGAGAAGAAATAATTTCACTGTTAACCATGTCTCAGTGTGTGAAATACCTTGATAGTGGGACAAAAAAGTACTTCCCTTATAAATATGGTCATTTTATAATCAATTAATCAATTTCATCATTAAAAAAAGTATTATAATCGGTTATACAAACTTGTACTTCCCAGGAATTATCTCTATATTTAAGATATCTCCACATAGTCAAATTAGGTTAATCATCTCACAATAAAAATAATCCCACAGAAATGATTCTATCTAGATTGTATATCCTAGATTTCAACATTAATCTCTATGACATTATATTACCCTACATATAAAAATCAATGATATCCTATTGGTAAAAACAATAAAACTAATAATCCTGAGAAAAATATGTAAGATGAATCAAGTAAAACATTAATGGAACCCACACATATACCCCCCAACATTAAAAATATACTATATAAATCCACAATTTAGAATAAACATTCCAAAAATAAAATATAGAATGTACATTTCAAAAATAACATCTATAAATTAATTTTTGTAAACACTATCTAGAAGAACATCCTTAGGAACCTTAACTCATTTATCATAACCACTAGCTAAAATTTGAATAACCCCCTCTGAAATAATTTCTTAAACCTCTTTATTCAAAATCATTTTTCATATTTTAATTCCACTACAACTATAAATAAATCATCTATCACACCACACCATACAAATGAATAATTATAAGTTGTGAACAACTACATGTAAAACAATAAAATAGATATTTAATCCATTGAATTTTTTTAGAAATACAAATTATAGGTTAATATCATTTGCAACCTATAAATATTGTTTCATAATATCAATATCTCTAATTATGAATTCTTAAAAAAATTATTAATCCAAAAAAAATCATCATATGATTCATGGAAAATTAAATCCATATGAAAATGATAAATAAATATTCATGTCCTATTAGAATGGTTATCCTTCTATCTAGGGAATATATACCATCTAAAAATATCAACCCAATATAATACTCAAAAACATCCATGATAAGAAGATGAATTTAACATCAATAACCATATAACACAAACTCATCATTTATTATTCCATAACACAACAAAACATCTATTAAAATCATTAACCAACATCCATAAGTTGATAAATAATGAATATAAGAGAAAATATCTAGAATTTTACTAACTACATACATCTATTATAACAATACCAACATTTAGATTACAATAATAAGTCAAGTCACGGTAGGTTTCACCTTCATCTAACTATCAATATCTCTACTATTCAAACTCACGAAGAAACAAAATTTATATAATCTATCAAAATTTCAATCTAATAATTAAATATTATCCTCTAGTTATCTTAATAAATATCTTGAAACACATAAAATACATCCATAATCATATTTCCATTAATAAAAATCCATTTGTTTTTTCATCTTTGTTACATTACATCTATCATACAATATAAATATATCTATAAATACAAATATATGTAATAGTAAAATTGAATAAAACAATTATATACATTCATAAATCAATAGTCTTGTTTAAGTTTATGCATAAATAAGTAATATAATTTTATTATCACAAAGAAAAATTAAAAAGAAAATTAAAATTATCACATAATAATAAAATTGGACAATAAAAGGAAGATCAATTTTAGATAGATTCCCGACACTGCACTACCTCCCATTGAACGTGGAAAACAGAAAAACCTATATCATGAGCCGATTGATAAACCCACCAAAAATCATAGAAAAATTGAATAAATTAGTAGAGTTAATAATAGAGACCATTTATCCTAGTAAATTTACTGTATGATATCTTTTTATTGGCAAGGTACCCCAATATTGGTTAAAATGGCTGGTTGTTTCTCACCAGTAATTCAAAAGTAAAACTATTCCTTCCATATAAAAAACTCACATGTGGTGTTAATAACCCCATGTAAAACAAAAATTAATCAAATAAATTAAATTTTGAGATAATTTTTGTGGTAAACTATTACCATATTTTCCTTATAGTGAAAATCATAAAAATAACAAAGTTATTCTCTATAATATCCGAGTCAAAATCGTAGTTACCTCTATATTATCACCACCATTAAAATAATTATTTATAAGAAATTAAAAATATAAATTTAAAGTAAAAAATATATTGTACTTTTTTTTATAAAAATTATTATTAAAACAAAAAAATTTACAAAAAAAATAGGGAAAGTAAAAAACTAAAAAATAATAGGAACAAAAACCTCTTCATGGACTCCAACACCTATGTGATCCCCTAAACTCTACCATAAATCAAAAAATGGGGGAATCCACAGAAAAACACCAAATATAGTAATTATCATTATAAAATTATATCTTAACTATATTATTTTCAAATTATGTATCATCTTCATCTCAATCATAGCCTAATATATCCAATAATAAAAATTATAAACATACGTTTTAAACTAAAAATAATTACAAACATCATTTAAGCACTAAATATATGGGTGGAGTTCGAATATATACTATACATTACAAAACAATGGGAACACCATGAAGGGTCTGATAAACCATGGAGATAACATTTTTATTTATGTTAAATTGATACTACTCATCTACAATTTTTTTTAAAAAAAACATGATCTCCAATCATGGTCACCAAAGTTTTTTCCTATAACAAAAAAAAATATTTCTAACAAATCTATGATGTCCTTATTCTTTGCTGAATGAATTTCACATAATCTCACATACTCTATATCAAATTTAGACCGATAATTGATGCCTTTTTACATCCACCCAATAAAATGTACATTGATAAAGAGGACATATAATGTTTTGTATATTGTTATACGTAAATAAGAATGGTTATTATAATTATTAGAGAACTATACTAAAGGTATTTCTTCATCCCACAAACCATTTAATTATAGTATTTGTGCTCAGAGTATATTATAAGAATTTTTTATTTGTTTTCAACTTGAAAATCTATTTATTGATGATGTGTAGTGATTAGACAAAACTATGTGCAAAAATCTAGTTTTAATTTTCTTAAATACCAGGATATTAAATGGGAATAATGATTATTTACAAAAGAACAAAGAAATATATACTATATCACCACCTATAAAATATAAAACTATATCAAGGACACTAGTAATGAATACTCCCAAATGGATAGAAAATGCACATAAATCACCAAATGAACAACCAATACCAATATAACATTGTATCCACATGGTTTTATGGTCAATTTATTCATTTATATATCCTCAAAATCAGCCTATATAATTAATAAGGTTGAAAAAATTCAATCTAAAATATGATACATAGACATAACCAACTAAAAGTTAAGAAATCAAGAAGTCAACTATTCTGAAATCCTCTTTAGACATGGACCAAAAACTACTATAAAAAATAATGATACATATTCACCATAATGTTATGAAAACCCAAATGTAAATCATGAAACTCTAGAAAAATTTCCATACACATTATCTATGAAAAAAACAACTCATGTTAGAATAAAAACAATTTCTCCCCATAATCAAATGAATAATCAAGTCCACCACACTAAAAAATCTATAATTTTAGACATTTATCTAATAATATTCCAATTTATTTTTAATCACATTATGTATAAAGTAAGAATATCTTAATATATATTAATGAAGTTCTTCACTATTAAACTACTTCAAGTTAATATTCAATTCCACTGGCTCTTATATCTTTCAACACTCATCAATTGAATACTAAAAAAATAACCATAAGCCACTTAAATAAAGTGATTAATAACCAAAAAAACGAATATATATATATATATTGATATCAAAATCATAATACAAGTGGATTTTGAAACATATACTTTACTAATGATTTCAAAGCCTCTGTATTAAAGGTAAATCAAGATTTAATAATTTATAAAGACTATAAATTGAAAAATAATAAGATACCCCCTATATTTCAACAAAAAAATCACACATGAAAAACTATATACAAAGGTTTTTTAAATTATACTCATGATGGTTGATATTTATAGACCCATAAGAAATTATCACATACTCATTTAATAAAACATGACAAAAAATCATATAGTTAATCATCACAATACAGAAGGACCTTAGAACTCCCTGAGAGGGGAGGGGTGAATTAGGGTGTCAAATTTTCAATTTAATGTGGAAAATATTGTTCCAAAATTGGTATAAACATATAAAATCTTTCTATTGGAAATGTGAAATCAATTAAACATTCACACGCAGATGAACAACACAATAATTTTACATGGTTCACTACTAAGGGATAGTCCATGAAGCATATGCAGACATGTTTTCAAACATACAAAATTCGACTATTCTTCACTATTTTTTTATTACAAAGGTTTAGTTCAGTTACTATAATCTAGGAACACTACCTTTATATGTTTTAATGGATAACACACTACATCCCTCAGATCACTTCCTTTGAATCCCCATTTCTCACTGTGTCTAGAAGAATCCGATCTCAGTTTATCAACATAAAGGTTGCTTCAATTGATTTAAATTAAATCATGAATCCTTAAATATATTTTAATTCACTATAGATGTCATGTTTTCCTATATGGATAAAATATTACATTCCACATACCTTTTCATTCATGAAAATTTCCCCCGTGAACTTGTCTTCTTTCTCCACGTGCCACACTACACAGTGTACAACCTCCGCATTCTACCATGGCAAAACATGAAAAATCCTTTGCAAACCACAATTGTGCATTACATATTATCTTTGGACCAATTCCTCCTATATGAACTATCTTCCGCAAACTGTATTCCACAAACCATGTTATACGAACCATCTTATGCAAACCATTCTATATTTCACTGAATTATTTCTAGATTTCTTATCTAGCTGTTTCTTAATAATTAAGGGATTTGTTCTCCTTATATCGGAAAATATGTCCTCAAAATCCTCAAAATCGATATTTACCAAATCTTGGATATAGAACCGCCTTTACCACGTACAGTGTATCTCTCAAGAACCATTCGGCCTCAAATTTTCCAACGACAGGCCATACCATAAACCGGCTCTTCTATGAATGCGCCTACCTCATTTTCTCAAAAAAAAAGACATCCGACAAATTTTTATGCCTTATGTGTGTTACAATCCTTCTTAAAAATGAAAAGTCATCACCACAAACCATTTTTCATTCTATGAACCATTATTTTTATGTGGTTCGTAGGTCACCATTCCACATTCCATATTTCATGATCTTTAAACTGTTCCCGCTATGAGGTTCTTGGTTCATTTCCATTACTGAAAATATTCCTTTAACCAAATCTAACTCCCTATTTTGATGCCCAAACATTTGGAAACACTGGAAAATGGTGCCACCATAAGCACCTAAATTGGTCTATACTATAAGAACATGTGTATTGAAACAATAATGATCAACCCAAAGTGTATTGATAATAAACACTAATCTTACTTCATTTACAACCAATAATATCCTTGGTTCCATAAAATACACCATATAAGAAAGACCATATTATTGAAACCTCAAAAAATTAATTTTTCATACTATATTTTTTTCAATGTAATTATTTCTCACACTACTTTAACAAGATAATTTCATGAACTTTCTTGGTCAAGGATGACAGATAATTCAAAATATGAGAATAGTATGATATGAAACTCCTACAATATCCTTCAAAACTAAGGAAATTATGAACCATTATAAAATTACAAAGATAATTATATGTGAAAACTTCTATATAATTTAATAGGGAAAAAATTAATTTTCTAAGATAACATAACTATGTAAATGAACAATTTAATTTTAGAAACAACACTTTGACAATATCCTATATAACAATCCCTCAAGAAATAAATTTTAAATAATTCCCATATGTGAAGTATATTTCCCCTTGGACCACTAATACACATTAATATCATTAATAAACACACCAATATAATACAAAAAATTTATTACAATCACCTAAACAAATCCAACAAACTCTACTCGTGTGATTATTAAAACATAAAACATCATACTATATTCATAATTTTTATAAAATTCAATGAAAATAAATCTTCGGGATATCCTCTAAAATCCAAAATTGATTATATATACAACATAAATAAATCATTGAGAACTATTTTTCACCGTAAAAGTGATCAAAGAGGCAATAAATCAATAGAAAAGGATTAAAAATATTTATAGTTTTCTAATTAAAAATGTGACACCCATCATAGAAAAAGAATGTGTATTTTTTGGAACAATGAACGTTTTTTTCAAGATAATGTTGTTACCGCATAGATTATAGATGGTTTATTAAACCATGTGGCCTAACAATGTGACTTAATCTAAATTTATTAAAATGAAAAATTTCCCCAATCTCATTGTTTATTTTTATGTATAATATCATGTTAATGCCTCATTAGCTCAATCCAACCCCTCCATGATTCTCAATTGGAATCTCCCATTGATTTCATAGTATATATTGATCGATTTGGGTGGATCTCTTTGAGGTATGCTAGTATTGCCTCTAAATTTATCCTATACTCCAAAGATCTATTCTCGACCTTTCTTCCCCTTGTTTTTTTGGAACCCAAATAGGGTTTTATGGTCATATATATAGATGTGTTTTGATACTTGATGATTTTATATTTATATCTACGATTGTAAGGAATAAATCTCTTTTCCCCATATATAAAATTTCAAGACATCGATGTTTCCTCCATTGGAATGGAAAATGTCTCTAACCAATGGATTCATTATCCAGGAAATTTCAATGTTCTTTTGATATGCTTTTATTTTGTAAAATAAAACAATTGGTTTGATGTTGTATAGGGGTAAATTGTAGTCTATGGTTTTACTTTATATATGAGGGGTAATGCGAAATGATTTAAAGGGATTTTATTGGAATTTTTTTATAAACATTAATTGTTTGATTAAATGACTCAAATAGTAATTAAAAATATTGGATTGGAATATCTTACACATAATGGTAAAATTCGGAATTTAGAGGAGAACGTAGGATATGTTTCTTTGTATGGACATAGGATACACTATGTCAACTTGGTACCTTTTGATTTCTTGGTATCATAATGTCTTCCATGCGTCCCATTTTAAAATATTTTAAAGACATTACACAGATGATTGTGCTTTACATTCCCACTTGTTTTCATATTCATGGATTTCAAGGATATTTGCCTTTTTTAACCAAATATGAATTACATTCATGATCATATACATTGTTATATATTGTATTTTAAAAATGTAAATTAGAGTTATGATTAATTAAAATGTTTATTCATATGAATTTATTTATAAAATTGGGTTTCGTTTCAAAGATATAACTAATAGTTTCATAGTTAAGTACATTGTATACATTAATTTTGGTGCCCTACTAGGTGTTTCCCCACACCCAACATATTAATTTAGGTATATGGGGACCTGGTTTTAATTTAATTGGGTAAATTTAAGGGTGTCATATAGCTTGGATAATACTCCAAGCCAACTTCATCTTTGGAAGATTTGGGATGTTGTTGACTGATGGTCACATGGAGTATACTTTTGGATCATGGTTTGTTATGTGTTCTAGAACCTTGATATTTTTCCTTATTATGTATTATTATTTTCTTGTACTTCCTATATGTTCTTAGTTTTGGATTTATATTATTATATATATTTACCTTGGATCATTTTACATGTCTTTGTGATGTTATGTTTTAAATCATTCCCATTATTTCCTATATTGATACAAATTTTATTGTTTCTCATATATGGTGATCGAGAATGTGGTTTTTTATTTTTTTTTGTTGTATTTGGTGACCTATTAGGTCAACCCAGTTTAGTTCATTACAAAATGGTATCATAAGTATACTTAGATATATATGTGATTAAACCTCTTGATTTTGGTTTAGGGGATATTGGTAGACTGGTGAAGGAATTTTGGAATTCAGATATTAATTATGAAAGGGTATGACTTATCTCAAGTTACTATGGGTGGTACGAGATTTTTCATCAAGCTTGAGATTGTTTTTTGGGGTTATTTAGATAAAATGTATTTTCATATTATCAGGATGATCCTATTACTTATTTAAATTTTTCTTCGATTCATTGAAAATGTATTTTCCTTAAATTCTTATTATTTATGGGTATTAATATAGATTCTTGAAAGTCATATTTTGATTTTATGATTTTCTCTTAAGATAATTGGATGTTATATTTTGTGTTTAAATAGACAATGTATCATAGAATAGATCTTATAAATCTAGGATTCGATGATGTAAGACATGTTATGTACGTGAATACTCTAGTAGACCCTTCTTTAGTGGAATCTTTAATTTGTATAATCCAAACACTAGGTTAATCAATTGTTGTACACTATGAATTGATAGTTGATAATGATTTAGAGTTTACTAAGGAGAATACACCTATCTTAAATGGTGAAAAAAACCCCAATAACTCAAGGAGTTTATTGAATAGATTGGAATGATTGTACATTTCTTTAATAGTGAAAAAGACTCAATTGTGGGTTTCAACACATACATACTTGAAGGATAGTGATGGAAAGTTTGGTACTCCATCATGAAAGTTATGATTCATGGGTATATTATATATACCACTTTAAATAAGGTTTTAAATTAGTAGTTTCATCCAGAAACATTGTGGGTGGTGACAAGTCAAGAATTTTTGACCTGAGTGAAAGGGGAATATTTGGTTATTCGGTATACTACTTATTTCACCATGTTAGTGAAAATATCACCCTAAATAATTCTAATTACTACCTTAATTCTCATAGGTTCATGATGGGTTTGAGGATAGATATTCAATCAATACTGATTCTTTTTTGTAACACCCCAAACTTCCACCGTATGTTTCCCTTTGAATAATGCAATAGATTGCATTGTACGCAACTTCAAGATTCTAACACACCATGACCAATCAAATTAGTTGTTATGAATAGCAATGCCCACCTTTTAAAATTTTATATATTTTATTTTTCAAAATGGACTTCATTTTTGGATTCAGAATAACGACATTAGATTAGGATGAATTTTTGGTATTTTTCTGAAAACATTTATTTTTTGATGAATAGTTAAAAAACACAGCGTTATTAGTTAATACCGAATTTTTATTTAAATATTAGTTATTTTATTTTAATTTTTTTAGGTCAAAATATATACATAATACATATATATTTTAAACTTAATTCATTGTAATAATTTTATAATATGTTTAGATATATAAAATTTCATCGAACATTTTACCGTCTTTTACCCACCACCTGGGAGCATTTGCAAATTTGCATAAAACATAATTTTACCACTTCTGTGAGCTAAATATAAAAAATATTAGAGACATGGTTAATATTAGTATGTAAAATATGGTTCAATAAGATGAAAATAATTTTTGTTGAATAGTAATTTTTGACTTATTTACCACAGTTAAAAGTAAATAGGCTAAATAAGGGTAAAAATGATATCACAATTACCCTAAAACATGTCCTAATTCTATTGGATAAGTATAATTAGAACAAAAACAACCTTAGTAATAAAATATGATCCTATTTGGTAAACATTGATTAGATTAAGACATTTATTATTATTTTATTAAACAAATAGTTAAAAGAGTTAAATTAAAAGATTAATAACTAAAACATTTTTAATATAGGGTTATACAAAATATAAATACAACAATAAATATTCATTATAAATTTAAAATATTTCATACATAATTGTTTTTTATTTATAATTTTTAGACAATAAATAATTTAATTTATTTATGACACAATGATGATGCATTAATTACCTTATTAATGAAATATTGAAATAATTGATATTAAAAATATCCATATGAATGTAAATTGAGTCTTATGATGAATTCTACTAATTTTATTGTTTATTATGAAATTTTAGGGTTGGTTAAATAAATTTTATTCGAAGTGATAAATTTTTTATGGCTTTCATAAAAAATTAAATTCTAAATAGTGTCAAAATTTACATAATTGAGTTTTTAAAACAAATATTATATTATTAATTGATATAATATTCCTAAAAATATATAGATCATCCATAGAACTTAGAAAAGGTTATATATATTAATAATGAACCACATGGGGTTCTATTGGGATGTTATATTAAGTTTATTAACTATATAATATAAAAATACAAAGAGACATGGTAAATGAAAAACTATTTAACTAAGAGTTAAATCTAAAATATAAGGTTAATATGTTGACCTAAACCTGTCTGAAACTTATTGTTTGAAAGGTTTTCGACCAATACCCACATTTTTATTTAAATAACTAATTTTGGAGCCATTATAAATGGAAAATTATTTTATTAAAAAATATTATTTCAAGCTTTTCCTAAAGTGACCCTCACCTATCTTATAAAAGGGAACTTCCCCTTATCTTAATTTCACACCTCAAAAGCATTTTGGCTCAACCAAACCCTACCCAAATATCCTCCAAAATTTACACTCTTCATCCTATATTCCTTCCATTGATTAGAAATCCAACCTAAGGATCCCTTTTGATCAAATGAAAATGAAGAAACTCAAGAAGAGGTAAATATTTCATCATCTCTTTCAAGTTCATTTCTTCTTCCACGCCCTCTTTCTTTGTTGTTTCCATTATAAAATAATAAATCCAGTATATTATAAATAATTTTATGTTATTATAAAAATGGTACAACCATATTCATTATTCTATGAATCATATGAATGACAAAGTCACCATACGTGTGTATGCACGACATACCGTCTCCACGTCGTGGTGTAGTTTTTTATTCAAACACTTTATTATTTGGATGAGTAGAATAATGAGTATAAATGATGTAAATAATAAATATAACATGTTATTTATTCTTTATATATGATATAACATCCAATTACATACGATTTCACCATCAATATAATGATATTGTTGCCCGTGCGTACGTACAGATTGTCTTCTCCATGAACGCGATGAGATTCATTCACCATTGTAATCATTCAAGAATAATTTTCATTTTATGATTATAAATAATGTTTATGAACATACGATCATTCTTTATATGTATCATATACATCTTATACCTAACAACCATGTCTTACATAACCATGTATATAAAGGAAAATGAATCAGTTAACACCTGAAATGATGATACTACTAAAATATTATTAACAATGAAATATTAGAAGATCATATATGATATCATATTTATGTATATAGTTTTTGTATAATTTAATAAAAATGTTTTAACTATTATACATGAGGTTAACATACCATAGACTATGGAAAAATACAATGTAAGGGTTAATTTCACAATCTCGTTATTATTTGAGGTTGTTTTTACGTAAGTATCTACTGAGAACTCTTTATCATCCACAACTGTGTTTTCATAAAAATGCAATCGAAAACATTTTTACTATTTACTATACTATGTGTTAAATTCATTTATACCCTTATTTTATCATATATGTTTTGAAACAAATCTTTCTGTCATTTTCTAGATAAAGAACTTTATGATCTTTTCAACAAAATTAAGGTAAGAATATCTTTTTTAACATATACAGTGGGTGAAGATATTTTCCACTGTTATAACATAGTCAAAGCTTACCATACAAGATTATAAGAATATTTTCAAAATAAATGTTTTCATTAATAATTAGATGACTTATAAATGATTTCAAAATAGAAATAGATATTTCTCTCAAAATGTTTTGAATTAATCTATGTCAACATCCTTTGATGGATTTTAAGATTGTTTGAAGTTGATTTATTATGATACAAAACATCCATATTGTATTATAGGTTTTGTGGTATGTTTTACAGTGGATGTGTTATTTTTACACCATTAATGGTTTATGGATAAAGTATTGACATTTTGTGTGCTAGTTTTAATATGAATGTTTATTTTATGTTTAAATCTTTTCATATGAGGAATTCATTGGACTTAGTAAGTGACGGGTGGAGCCTGATATAGCTCCTCAATTCATCGGTAGGTATCATGAGACAAACTAGTGTCTTGGCACAAGGTCTTGACAAAATATTATTTTTAGTCTTGGAAAAAGGCCTTGACAATGTGGTTATGATGTCTGGCAGTATGCATTCAATTATTATGAAAGTGGCTATTGATATTCAATGTGATTGTTCGACTAGTATAATATCCATGTGAATTTGTAAATGGAATTATTTGATTTTATATATGAATTTTATACTGAATTTTATGATTAAAAGGCTTTTGTTTTAGTCTTATACATTTCCTTAAATTTTTATGGTTATTTATGAAATTTTCTGCTATATTGTTATCCTTACTGAGCATCTGAGTTGACACCCTTCTATGTTTTATTTTTTCCCAGGCTGTAAAGAAGTATATTATTATTGACCTGTAGGGATAGTCTATGGGATATGAATGTGGTTAATGATGAAAATGTTGTTTTTTATTTTACAATTTAATTTAATTTTTTTGAATGTATCTAGTACTTCCAAGGCTACTAAATTGATCAATCTTTCGGGACATGATTTCCTTGTATCATTCCAATGTAATGTAATAATGCATCGACTCTAAGAAACTAGTGCTGGAGAGTTACAATTATTTTCAAAAGATGTTTAGTAAAAAACATGGAAACTAGATTTAGAAAAACTCTGATTAGATAACACTAACCTATGATAGACATTGAGGATTAGTATAGAAGAACTTTCTAGAATTTTGGTACTATAGAGATTTTATGAGTTTTCCAAGAAATACATCCCTGTCTAGATATGAGAAGGAAGAGGAATCTTTGGAACAGATGTACCTAGGGGTAAAACCCAAAAAAACTACTTTGAGCTATACTCAAATGGGAACTGGTGCATGAAAACGGGCCTTACTGTACTCTTGTTTAAGACACTCTCAGGGGATATGCTTAGGATAATTCTCATTTTCATTACAAACCATTATGAAGGGTTTATTATTATATTCCTTCTTAAAGAAAACATTTTTATGATTATGGATTATATCCATAAAATGTTTAATTTATGTTAAGCGTTTTACAAGTTTGGATTTTTGTATTCAAATTCCTAAACTAATCTAGTGTATGCCATTGTCTATAAATAGTGCCTAGTGGAATGAATGGATACTATTTCAACACACGTAATCCATGTAGGTATTGACCTCTTACTCAAGATAATTATAGTGGATCTAGTGATGCAACTGGTGCTGATCATATTATCACCATACTTGGACAACTCACTCAGGTTATGAATAAAAACCTAACCCATATGGAGTAGTCTGATCCACAAAGAGGAGGATCAATGTTATACCTATTAATGAGACTATAACCACCAACATTAAATGGGTGTACCAATCCATAAGTAGCTGAGAAATGGATAAATTCCTTACAGAAAATATTTCTTGCTTTGGGGAGTAGAAAAAGGGAAAATATTTTCATGGAATTTTACCACCTCGCGGGAGATGGAGATCAATGGTGGTCATTAATCCAAAATATAAAGGGAGATGAAGAAGTATCAAACCTGGAATAGATGGAGTTTAAAGATATTTTATTTGAAAAAAACTTTCCTCGTGACCATCGAGTGGATATGGAAAGACAATTTCTAGGTCTGAGGAAAAATTAGGATGAGAATGATGAAAAGTATGAGGCTAACATTACAAGGTTAGCAAGGCATGCATCATATTATATACGTAACCCAAGGAGTAATATTGATCAATTCTTTTATGGCTTAAAACTATTTCTTCATTGAGCATTAGTCTCAAAATCGTTCTCATTATATGAATATATTGACTCATGTGCTATCAAGACAGAAAAAGAATTCTCTAAGTCTTATGACATTAAAGAAAAGAAGAAGAAGAAGAGATCTGTTGAACACTCTAGAAATGGAAATAAGGTGAAAAGCGAAAAAATGAATATCCATCCTTCGGTAAATGTTAGAAGAAACACCCTAGGACTTGCCTGAAGGGAATTGGTGTCTGTTAAAAGTGTGGTGAGAATTCTACCATTCTCGTGACTGCAAGTGGAAGAAAGAGGTTGTTGAATGCTACAATTGTATAGAAAAGGGGCATTATGCAAATGAATGTCCTAAACTCCATGGGGACTTACCTCCTAAAAGGACAAGGGAGAAAGTCCAAGCTTATGCGATCACTACTGCTGAGGTTGAAGCTCAAAAATACATGGTGGAAGGTTATTTAATAGTTTCCTCATGTTTAGCCAATATTTTATTTGACTCTGGATCATTTTATTGTTTCATATCTTCCCATTTTGCTATGAAAATTATATATTTTCAATTTGACTTAACATGGGTGTTTTCATTCAAAACACTGAATGGAAGAATCATCACAATAATTTTTTGTGAATCAGTTCCCATTAGGGCATATAAAAGTTCTTTATCTACTGATCTAATCATCATACACATGATTGAATTTGATATTATCCTCAGAATATATTGGCTTTCGGACCATGATGCAAAAATTTATTGTAAGAAGAAGGTGGTTACAATTTTCGATGATGATAAAGAGTACCTTATCTTTAGATCAGAAATTCCACCACCTGATTCTTATCTATATCCACCCCCAGTAGCTCAATAAAATTCAATTATTGTGGAAGAAGATAATGAAATTACTATGTGTGAGTAAAAGAATGATTGAATATAGGACAGACCTATTTTCCAAGAATATGTTGATGTGTTTTGAAAGGATTTACCTAGACATCATACAGAATGAGATATTGAGTTTTCCATTGACTTAATTTCAAGTTCAAGGCCCATATTTAAGACCCTTTATAGAATGTACTCTGTGGAATTAGTGGAACTAAACAAACAACTAGAGGTATTGAGTAATAATGGATTTATTCCCCCTAGTTCTTCTCTATGGGGAGCCACTGTCTTTTTTATTAAGAATAAATATGGATCTATGAGGTTGTGAATTGACTACAGTGAGATCAATGCTATAACAATAAAGAACAACTATCCCCTACCTCACATTGATGATTTATTCGACCAAAATCATAGAGCTCAATATTTTTCATGGATTGACCTTTGATCTGGATATCATCAATTGTGTGTGAAGAAAGAAGACATTCCGAAAACAGAATTTTCAAACCAGGCATGGGCATTATGAGTTTACAGTAATGCCTTATGGATTGATTCATGAACCCTATATTTTCATGGATCTAATTAATAGAGTTTTCAAGGAATATCTTGATGACATTGTAGTGTTATTTATTGATGATATCTTGGTATACTCTAAATGCTACGAAGATCACAAAAATAACTTGTGCATTATCCTAAATACTCTTAGAAGAAATGAATTATATAGGAAGTTAGAAAATGTGAATTTTGGCTTCAGGATATTTCTTTTCTTGGCCACATTGTCTCTAAGTATAGAATCTCTATTTATCCTTCTAAGATAAAGGAAATCCCTGAATGGATAACACCAACAAGTATAA
Organism: Viscum album; assembly: GCA_963277665.1. Taxonomy (NCBI): domain Eukaryota; kingdom Viridiplantae; phylum Streptophyta; class Magnoliopsida; order Santalales; family Viscaceae; genus Viscum; species Viscum album. The sequence goes on along the minus strand of OY728161.1, from coordinate 338,292,058 downwards.
CTGAGGTATGCATTTTTATTGGTTTAACCGGTTATTATCAGCATTTTTTTCCAGAATTTCTCCCTATTGGAAAACCCATTAACCAATATCACATGTAAAGGGGTTAAATTTTATTGGAAAAAAGAGTGTGAAGAATGTTTTGAATAACGGAAGAGATGACTAGTTAATTCTCCTATCTTGAATCTACAATCTGGGAACAATGAGTTTTCTATTTATAGTTATGCTTTAAAGAAAGGACTTGGTTGTGTTTTTATGCAAAATGATATAGTTATTGGTTATGCATCATGAAATCTAACAATTCATGAGAAAAACTATCCTACTCATGATCTTGAGTTAGCAGTTGTAATATTTGCTCTGAAAATTTGGAGACACTATCTCTATGGTGAAAATGTGAGATTTATACTGATCACAGGAGTATGAAATTTATTTTATCACAGAAAGAACTCAAAATGAGGCAATGATGATGGATTTAACTACTCAAGGATAATGATTGCACTATACACAACCCCTACGGGAAGTAAAATAAGGTGGCAGATGCTTTGAGTAGAAAGAATCATGGAGTTTTGAACAAAATGAGAGTTGAAATGGATCCTATATACAAGGATCTAGTAAAGATGGCTATGGGAATAACCATAGAAGGTGAAATATCAATGATTTTTCAAATGGTTGCCAAACCATCTATACTAGAAAAGCTAAAATGTTCTCAGACTGATGATGAGGAATTTTGATAGAAAATTAAAGCTATAAACGATGGGAGATTGAGTGACATCATATATGAAGATGGAATTTTGAAATTTGGGAAGAGTATTTATATTCCTAAAATACCTGATCTAAAAAGAGAATTGTTTAATGATGCTCATAGCTCGAATTTCTCTATACACCCTAGTAGCACTAAGATGTATAGCGATTTGATGGAACATTATTGGTGGGACAAAATCAGTAGGGAGATTTCTTATTTTGTGTCACGATGTATGGTTCGTCAAAAAGTGAAATTTGGAAGGCAATAGCTAGGAGGAGTCATAAAACATTTTCCCATACCTGGATGGAAATGGAATAATATTAAGATGGACTTTTTCATGGGGCTACAAAAGTCTCATAGAAAGAAATGATGAAATATGAGTCATTGTTGATCGTCATACCAAGTCAACACATTTTCTTTCTATAAGAGAAGATTTACCACTTGAACGTCTGGAAATACTATTTATTAATGAAGTTGTAATACTCCATGGTGTACCCATGTCGATTGTTTCTGATCATGATCCCTATTTACATCAAGATTATGGAAAAGTCCTCAGAAGGCCCTTGATACTAAACTTCATTTGAGAACTGCCTACCACCCTCAAACTGATGGACAATCAGAATAGACTATTCAATCCTTAGAAGACATGTTGAGATCTTTTTCACTTGACCTTCAAGGTATGTGGGATCAATATTTACCTCTGGTAGAATTTTCCTATAATAATAGCTTCCATTAAAGTATTCTGATGGCACCATATGAAGCGATATATAGAAAGAGATGTTTCAAACCAAATTTTTGGGATGATATTGGTGAAAGAAAACTCATAGGCCTAGAACTTGATGAGAAATGATGGAAATGGTGAAGGTTATCCAAACCCAAATCAAAGCATCTAAAAGTAGACAGAAGAGCTATGCCGATAACCGAAGGAAGGATTTGGAATCTTAGGTAGGAGATCATGTTTTCTTTAAGGTATCTCCATGGAAGGGAGTTATAAGATTCGGTAAGATGGGTAAATTGAGTGCCAGGTACATCATACCTTTTGAAATTCTAGAACGAATTGGTGTTATAGATTACCGTTTGGAAATGCCGCCAAGTCTTTCCAAATTTCATGATGTATTCCATGTATCACTGTTGAGAAAATACATGCCTGACCCAACACATTTACTCACCTATGAGGAAATTGAACTGGAACTTGATCTTTCTTATTGTGAAGAGCCTGTCAAAATTCTTGGCACCAGAGAACAAGTGTTGAGAAATCGGATGACTCATCTGGTAAAAGTTCTATGGAGAAACCAGAAAATGGATGAGGCAACTTGGGAACCCGAGGAACATATGATGAAAAACCACCTAATTCCTTTTATGCAGTAATATTCAAGAAATATCAAGGACGAAATTATTTTAAGGAGGGGAGAATGTAACACCCCAAGCTTCAACGGTAGGTTTTCCTTTGAATAATTCAATAGCTTGCATTGCACACAACTTCGAGATTCTAACACACTGTGATGAATCAAACAAGCTGTTATGAATAGTAATACCTACTTTTAATTTTTTTAATTTTTTTTTAAAAATGGACTTCATTTTTATATTCGTAATATCGAAATTATCTTACAGTGAATTTATCGTATTTTTCTGAAAACTTGGAATTTTTGATGAATAGTGAAAAAACACTATGTTATTGGTTAAAATCGACTTTTTATTTATATAATTAGTTATTTTATTTTAATTTATATTAGGTAAAACTAGATACATAATACCTATATATGTTCAATATAAAGCATTGGAATAATTTTATAATATGTTTAGATATATAAAATTTTATTGAACTTTTTACTATCTTTTACCCACCTCCTAGGAGCATTTGCAAATTTGTATAAAACATAATTTTACCTATTCTATGAGTTCAATTTCAAAAATGTGATAAACACAGTTAATATCATTATGTAAAATGTGGATCAATAAGATGAAAATAATTTTTGGCAAATAGTAACTTTTGACTTTTATTTTCCACGGTTAAAAGTAAATAGGGTAATTAAGGGTAAAAATGATATCATAATTACACTAACACATGTACTAATTATATTGGTTAAGTATAATTAGACCCAAAACAACCTTATGAATTAAATATGATCCTCTTTGATACAGTAGGATTAGATTAGGTCATTTATTATTATTTTATTTAAAGAAGAGTTAAAAGAGTTAAATTTGAAGTTTAATAACTAAACCATTTTTCATATAGGGTTATATAAAATATAAATTAGACTATAAATATTCATTAGAAATAGTAAAAAGTTCCTAAATAATGGAAATTTATTTATAATTTTTATATATTAAATAATTTAGTTTATTTATGACACAATGATGATGCAGTAATTACCTTATTAATGAAATATTAAAATAATTGATATTATAAATATCCAAATAAATGTAAATTGAGATTTATGATGAATTATATTAATTTTAAAGGTTAATATGAAATTTTGGGGTTGGTTAAATAAATATTATTCGATGTGATAATGCTTTTATTCCTTTCAAAAAATCAAATACGAAATAATGTCAAAATTGTCATAATTGAGTTTTTAAAACAAATACTATATTATTAATTGATATAATATTCCTAAAAATATAAGATTCACCTATAGAATATTGATAATGTTATATATATTAACAATGAACCACATGGGGTTATATTGGCATGTTATAGTAAGTTTATTAACCATATAATATAAAAATACAAAGAGACATGGTAAATGAAAAACTATTTAACTAAGAGTAAAATCTAAATGATATGGTTATTATGATTACCTAAACCTATATAAAACCTATTTTTTAAAATATTTTCGACACATCCCCACATTATACTTTAAATAATTCATTTTTATCCACTAGAAAAATAAAATTATTTTATTATAAAATAATATTTCAAACTTTTCATAAAGTGACCCGCACCTCTCTTATAAAAGGGAACTCCTCTTCTATTAATTTCACATCTCCAAAGCATTTTGTATCGGCCAACACCTGCCCAAGAATCCTCCCAAATTTTCTCTATTCATCCTATAGGTATTTCGTTGGTCAGAATTCCAGCCTAAGGAGCCCTTTTGATCAAATCAAAAGGAAAACCCGAAGAAGAGGTGAATATTTCATCACCTCTTTCAATGTATTTTCCTCTTCCACTTCCTCTTTCTTTGTTGTTTCCATTCTAAAAAAATAACTCCAGTATATTATATATACTATAATGTTATTATAAAAATTGTACAACCATATTCATTATTCTATCCATCATATGAATGACAAAGTCACCATACGTGCGTACGTACGACTTACTGTCTCCACGTCGTGGTGTAGTTTGTTATTCAAACACTTCATTATTTGGATTAGTATAATAATGAGAATAACTAATGTAAATAATAAATATAACATGTTAATGATTCTGTATATATGATATAACATCCAATTACATACTATTTCGTTATCAATATAATTATATTGTCCCTCGTGCGTACGTACAGATTACCGTCTCCACGAACGCGATGAGATTCATTCCCCATCGTAATCATTAAAGAATAATTTTCATTTTATGATTAGAAATAATGTTCATGAAAATAATATATTTCTTTATATTAATCAAATACATCCTATCCATAAAAAAATTGCTTACCTAACCAAGTATATAATGGAAAATGAATCAGTTAACACCTGAAACGATGATACTATTGAAATATTATTAACAAAGAAATATTAGAGGATCATATATGATATAATAATTATGTATATAGTTCTTGTATTGTTTAATAACATTTTTTAACTATTATACAGAAGTTTAACATATTATAGACTAAGGAAAAGTACAAGTTAAGGGTTAATTTTCCAATCTCTTTATTATCTGAGGTTGTTTTTACGTAAGTATCTACTAGGACCTCTTTAACATTCTCATCCGTGTTTTCATAAAAAAGTAATTCAATTTTTTTTACTATTTATTAAACTATGGGTTAACTTAATTTATACCCGTATTTGACCGTATATGTTTTTAAAAAAATCTTTCCATTGTTTTCCGAACATGGTACTTTATGATCTTTTCAACAAAATTAAGGTAAGAATGTCTTTTTTTAACTTATACGTCGGGTGTGTATATTTTCTGCCATTGTAAGATTATCGAAGCTTCCATTACAAGATTATAAGAATATTTTCAAAACAATTTTTTTATTTTATAATTACATGACTTATAAATGATTTCAAAATATAAATAAATATTTCTCTCAAAAAGTTTTGATTTCATCAAAGTCAACATCCTTTGAGGAATTTTATGTTTGATTAAAGATTATTTATTATGATAAAAAAATCTATATTGTATTGATGGTTTTGTTATATGTTTGACTATGGATGTTTTATTTTTACAGAACTCATGGTTTATGGATAAAGTATTGACATTTTTTGTGTTAGTTTTAATACGAATGTTTATGTTATGTTTAAAACTTTCATATGAGGAATGAATTGGACTTAGTAAGTGATGGGTGGAGCTTGCTATATCTCCTCGATGAATCGGTAGGTCTCATGAGATAAAATAGTGTCTTGGAATAAGGCTTCAAAAAAATATTATTTTTAGTCTTTGCCCAAGGCCTTGACTATGTCGTTATGAAGTATGGAATTATGCATTATATCATTATGAAAGTTTCTATTGATATTCAATGTGATTTTTCGACTAGTAGAATATCCATGTGAACAAGTAAATGGCATTATTTGATTTTATATTTTCCTTATAATAATGAGGTTTAAGTTTAAAAGGCCTTTGTTTTTAGTCTTATAAATTTCCATAAAAGTTTAGGCCTATTTATGAATGTTTCTACTATATTGTTATCCTAACTGAATCTGAGCTCACCCCTTTCTATGTTTTATTTTTTCCCATGATGTGAAGAAGTATACTATGACTGACCTGCAAGGATAGTCTATGGGATATAAATGTGGTTAATGAAGACAATTTTGTTGTTGTTTTTAATTTTATAATGTAATGTAACAATTTATGAATGTATCTAGTACTTCCAAGGATACTAAACTAATCGGTCATTTGGGACATGATTTCCTTGTATCATGCCAATGTTATGTAATAATGCACTGAATCTAGATAACTAGGAATGGGGCGTTATAGTTTTTTCTAAAGATATTTGATGCGGTGGTTGAAATATCATTTTTGGATGAGGTAGACATATCTAGAAAGACTAGTCACAGTAGAGTTTTGATAACCGAAAGGGGAATATAGGATGTGTTATCTATATAGAAGAGTATGCACAGTGATCCACGATAGTGTAACAACAATATCTCAAATAACAAATTTTGACTGAGGCATGTGGTCTATATACAATGTGAGAGATATTGTCACACTATGTCTAATTGTATGATAAAACCTAGAGAATATGATATACATTTACAATATAGGCATCTGCATCACTTTTTTTTTGGAAAATTACCTCATGAAAGTAGGGCTAGATCCATGATTACCAAAGTCTCTTAGTTTTTGTATGATGGAAGTAAAGGAAGTCAATCATAATATTATGCTAAAATGTATTATCGTGCAGTGAAGAAAGTTAATGGAGATGTGGAGGATGTTGAATTTTATATAGTAGAGAATGGTCTTAAAGAATATGAAGATTAGATAGCTACTGTGAGAGGTAAAATGTTTATTTTATCTTCTAGGATTTGGGATTTATTCAATACCAGTTCATCTCATTCCTTCATATCATCAAAGTTTATTCATTTATTGGGGTGGTGTTGATATCGTTTTCCCTCTAAAATAAATCTTTCCAATCCCTCGGGAAAGTGGAATGATCCGGGTTTTAAATTTCCCAAATGCTCAGTGACAATTTTTTACCTCAATATTGGGTGGGAATTCCTAGTTTGTAAGCATGATATCTTTGAACCCATTTTTAGAATTAACTGGATTATCATTTTTAAGGCCCAATACAACTATTGTCATCCTTGATTTATGGTTTCTTTCTTCAAATGGAATCTATCACGCCTTTCAGTGTGAGTGGGCTCCTAGATCTGTGGGAGTGGGGAATGATGTTCTTTATGGTGGAATAACATCATGATAGTTGTTAAAGAAGTTTATTGACACTTTTTATCAATTTTTGAGTAGTATACATCTTGTACTATTGATTAAGTGCCTTGAAGACTTTACTAATGTTTTTCTGGGCTACCACCGCAAATGGTGGTTAAGTTCACTATTTTCCTACTCCTTATTAAAAGACCAATTTCAATTCCATAATACCGTATAAAACCTACTGAGTTGAAAGATTCTATCGTTTATCATTTTAATATTAAATATAACTGATTTATTTTACCTAGTGCTTCACCTTGGGATTCACCATTTCTCTTTTCAAAGAATGCAGATACAAGCCTCCAACTTCGTGTTGATTAATGAATGCTTAATCCGATGATTATTAAGAATAAATACCACTTAACTAGGATGGATTATCTATTTGATTAACTAAGTGTAGATAAATGTTTTTCTAAGATTGATCTATGATTGAGGTTCAATCGGTTAAGTGTTTGAGATGGGGATATCCCTTTTACAATGTTTATGATCTTGTATGGGAATTTTGAGTACCTAGTTATATCATTCAAACTCAATAAAACTCTTATGGTATTTATAGAATTGATTAACCAGCTATTTCATTAGTTCTTAGAATTATTCATAGTTTCATTTTGGTATGATATTTTGGTGTAATTAATGATGGATAAAGAACACAGGGATATTTTTGATATCATCCTAAAAACCCTAAAATAACATCATCAATACATAAATTATTCTAAATGTGAATTTTGGATCCAATAAGTGAGGTATTGGTCCATGTTATATTTAAGGGGGAATCTCAATGTATCCTAATAAGATACATGTAGTGATGTTGTGAGAGATACAGTGGAATGTGTTTGAAATTTAGAGTTTCTTGGGATTTTTTTATTAAAGGTGGTTTATTTAGTATTTCTCTAATCATAGTGATAAATTATTGAAATCATTTGACTAACTGAATGTGAGATTGACTTTGGATCTAGTTATGATTTTTCATGAAGTGGGTTTTATCTATGATTTATATTGAGATGTATCAACCATAATATTGTAACTACCAAAAACACATAAAGTATAATCATTTATAATGTCACTAATTTAGTTACTATTATTTCTAAAAACAATGGTAAATGAGGTGTCACTAATTTAGTGATGTTTATAAATGTTTCTAATTTTTGAAATCTATAAACATATCTAGTTTAACAATGCTTATAATCTTCTCCAAATAACCAATGTTTATAAACACTGCTAATTAGTGAAACCTCATTTACCGACATTTTTTAGAAATATAGGAAAATCACATCTCATTTACATATGTTTTTAAAAAACATCATTATTTTTGTAAGTTAATTTTTTTATTTATGATTATCAAAATTGAAAATTTATTTATTTTTATAGACATTTATAATTATAGACATGTCATTTAAATATTTTTTTGGTAAACGTCAATAAATTACATCTCATTCACTGACATTTATAAAAAACATCTGTATTTTTTAAAAATTAATAATTTTTTCACCTGTTTTTTATTTAAAATAAAATTAAATAATTTTATCAATACCTTGAATGTACTTAATGTCCACCTACACTACCACCTGGAGATACCATACACTCCACCCCCAACAGACACCATGCACACATGGCACTGATACCCTGCACAACGACCCACATTATTCTTCTCCACCTAGAGACATGCCTGCACGAGACCCTGTATAGTGACACACCCTATGATCCACCACCAACAGACATCACACATGCACAAGACCCTACATAAAATCAAACCTTACCCTCCAACCCCTACAAACAATACTCATGCATGGGACCCATTATAGTGACTCACCCTACACTTCCCCACTGGGAGACACTAAGCACACATGGGAACCTACACAGTGACCTACCCTACACTCCACCACTATGAGAAAGTAGGAACACATGGGACCCTACATAGAGACCACCATGTATAGGGTCCATCATGCCTAAAATCCCTATAAATTCACCCCTACAATCATAATTTCATTTTATAATAGGAATTGAACATAGAACCTCTCGCATTGCGGGAAAAGTGGAACCAAGTCATATATGCTAGTTCTGAATATATTATTTTATTATAAATATATATATATATATATATATTAGTATCTAATCATCAAATACTACATATATATTAATATATTTATTTATTTATTTATTTTTGTGTGTGTGTGTTAATATTTTATATTTTGTGTTTATATACATTTATATGTCTTTATATTATATTATATATATAGTTTTTTATATATCTATATGTTTATATTTTATTTTTATATATATATATATTTATATTATATATATACATGTATATATGTTTCTATTATATATATATCACTCATCCCTAAGTACCAAAATCCACTTTATCTTGAGATCATGGAAAAGAAGTTCATAGAAGCATTGGGTATCCTAAATAGGGCATTGGTGGCTCGCTTCAGAAATCACTAGCCTTTGGTTGACTCCTTCGATAGGTTCAAATTTGGATCTTAGGGTCTACAAGAACGTGTGTTGGTTGTTCTTCTTTGAAAACAACATATGATGACATGATTTTTTTCAGAGAATGATTTGATCCCCACTTGGTCTAGAGCTCCTTGAAATAAAAATGAGTTTGATTTATATCTTTTTCCCTAGTCTTATTATATTCAAATGAAATGAGTTTTTTTTCCATGGTACTATGGGTAAGATTTCCATAACATCTGTTTCCTTTCCAAAATACCTCTATTATTAGTTTTATTGGAAATATCGTAGGTAGATATTTTTTCTTGGAGAGTCTAACCACTTTTTTTTCACCTGATATCCCAATGTATTTGTATTGAGGTTTCTAATTCTAAGCTACCAATGTAGTGGGTTTGGATTGAAGTGGTGGCAGAATTTTGTTTCAAACAATTAGTGGTATTTGATCCTTTCATAGATTACTGTCAGTCATACAAATAGTTGGATCATTTTGTATAAGGCCCCAGCCTTAAACCTTACTTAATCTTGAGTTATTACAAGATTACACATTGATGATCTTTTCAGGTTTATAGTTTTAGATAATTAGATCATAAAAAATGCATTACATTCCACATTTAAAGAAAGTGGTTACATAAAATAATAGTATTCATTTTTCCCATCAATGGAAACATATTTAAAATAAAACATGGATTCTTTCTTGACACTTCCTTGACACTATCATCACATCATGTACCTTTCCCTTGACCTATGAAAATCATTTCAAAAACTTGGGATGAGCATAAAAAGCTCAGTAAGGGTTATAAAAATATGGAAAGGAAACATGAGTTCATATATACATAAGAATGAAATCATACTTTACCCATAAAACATAGGCACTTTAACATACCTCATCAAATCATGAATAAATCATAGAAATCATAAGACATAAAGGTAACTTGAGTCATTCATAACATTCTTACGTAGGGAGTAACCCTCTTGTTTACGTTTGGAATACCCATCATAGTATATTCCCTAAATCTCTTTGGAGAAACCTTAACGTTTAACTCCTTCGCGTTAACCAATTCATTGGAGAGCTATATCAGGCTCACCTGCCCTTAGTTTATCATGGAACCACCCGTCTTCATAACAATTCCCAAGAACCATAACATAATCATATCACATAATACATGCATAAAGGAAACATAACATTTTTACATTTCAATCACAATATATCAATACAACACATTGATATAAAAAACATTATGAAAACCATTTTCAATACCAAAATAAAAGAAAAGTAAAACATGGTGTTTATTTTTCATTTTAAAAAAAATATGGCTTTTAGAGGAATCCAAAACTCAAATAATGGTCACGATGGCGGAGAAGTCGTTGTCGTCGCATACGTACGACAAAAAACAAAAAAAAACATTCCTTTTTTAGTTTAGTAAAACGCTTCGTATAAAAAAGATTCCTTTTAAATAATAATAGAAGTCAAAGGGGGTTATACATCATATAAAAGAAAGTTGTGTATAAAACAAAATATGCCTCAATTAATGGAGATTGAGACGAAGTCCCTTACCTCATATCCGACTTGACTTGATCATTCTTTAATCTCCAGAATAATAAACTTGAGTTAATTTCTACTTGATTAAGAAACTTTTTGAAGTTCATTGTTACTTTTATATAATTTATTACCATTTCATTAACACTATGTTATTATTTAAGTTTATAACGGTCGGTTTAACGATCATTGGTACTTGAGTCAAAAATGAACTTCTTATATTTACAAGTTGTTCACGTAGTCAAATATCCATTATCTAAAGAATGATATTCATGATGTAGATACCATATATATCATATATATCCAGTATATACAAGCATTTATAATATTACATAATCATTTAGAGGTAAGAAATGAAATGCACCGTTCATGGAGACGGAAAGTCGTACGTACGCATGAACACTACTCTAATTTCTATGTCATATTAATGGAATTAAAACTAAATGAGAGATATGTAATTTTAATTCCAGAATTATATTCATCATTTAGATGTAACATAAATAATATATATCCATTATATATATGTACTTATAATAGTACATTACATTTGGGGATAAGAAATTAAATGCACCGTTCAAGGAGACGGTAAGCCGTACGTACGCATGAACGCTACTTTCATTTCTATCTCATACTTTAATGGAATTAAAAAATAATGATACATAATAGTATTATAATTCTAGTATGGTATCATATATAATATCATTAAATCTATCCTTTATACGTACCACATATGGTATTAACGAATCAAATCACTTTGAGGGGGCGGTAGTCCGCACTTCCTAAAATGAAGATATCGCGTATACCCATAATGGAAGCCATAAAGGTATGCCATAAATGAAAAATACAGAAGCTTAAGGAAAACATAAACATATTATATATCATATAAAAATATAGTGACATCTTAATGGCCACCTTTGAAGGTGTTAGAAGAATATTGAACAATCATCGTTTCGTGAGGCGAAATTCTCCATCCACAGAAACAGTATGTTCTTTAACCATTAGATGTATGTGTGTGTAAGTGTAGATAGAATTATTCTTATAAAACCATCCTAGTATATTTAAGATACTGGAATTATTACAAAATAAATGAATAAAAAGAGTGTAGGGGGTTGGAGAAGAAAAATAAAACATAAGAACACAAGAGAAGACACTACCTTTAAATCGGGTAACTCTTTTTGATTTGAGCTCAAAGGCTTCCTTGGGAAGACTTCTGCCCAAAGTGAGGTTTCTAGGAGTAATAGAGGGATGTGGAGAGACAAAATGAGAAGGGTTTAGACGAGCCAAAGACTTGAGAGGTGTGGGTAAGGAGGTAGAGGAGGGGGCCTTTTATAAGAGGAGAGGAGGGGCACTCTTGGAAACTTACAACATGTTACTTTATTTTCAAATGAGTTTCGGATTTTAAAGGTCCCACATTGATTTATTTCGAGAATAAGGTGATAAGGGTTCGAAATAAACTCATCCAATAGGTATTTGATAAGTTTAAGTCTTAGATTTTACATTATCTTTTCATTTTATTTAAATCGTTCATTAATGAGGTAATCGCTGCATCATTATGATGTCATAAATAATTTAATTTATTTAATGTCTAAAAATTATAAAAAAAATACTATGATGTAGGAAATATTTTTATATTTCCAATTACTATTTATAGTCCAATAGATCATTTATGTAGAAAAATTTAAAAATGTTTTACCCAGGTGATACATTCTTTGTTATATTTAACTTTCTTTAAAAATAAAAAGATAAAAAGTCACTTTCACACAAAAGTGATTCCATGGGGTCCCCAAGTTTGGCACAAGGCATCCCATGGTCGGCCATTAGACAAACAGTAGCATTAGGACAGATGTTGGTGTCATTTTTTATTATTATGATATTATTTTATTATCCTTAACTACCCGATTACTCATTAATCAAGATAATTAAAGATAATTATCATCGTTACTATTCATAATGTCCAAAAACAAAAGAGTCTTAACTACATAATTTGGACCGTATGATTCCAAATATGGGATCCATTTTACCAAATTCCAAACATATAAATTGCAATAATTAATTTAAAAATAATTCTCGTTGTCAAAACAAATAGCGGGTTTTTTTGAAACAATAACATTGAAAAGTATGGCACTTTTTTATGCCCAATTCCAAGGTGAAATTAATACTAATGAACTCCATTGGATTAAATGGTAAAAATATATTCAGATTAAACTTTAATACCAATTAAAAAGATAATATAACCATATAATTAAATTATATGAAAAAGTAGTTTTGATGTAAAATGCAGTATTTTTCACTATTCATTAAAAATGAACATTGTCAGAAAAATACCAAAAATTTATCCAATGTAAATTTCAATGTCCCAATCATAAAAATATGGTTATTTTTAAAAATATATATTATAAAATTGTAAACAGTTTGATTTAAAAATGGTTTTCCATCAAAAGGTAGTAAAACAAACTTTTAAAAATATTAGTGTATTACATGCTTAAGATTGGATTTATTCTCATTTTAAGCCTCTAAAACACTATCTAATTCATAAATAGACATAGATAAAAATATCTATTGTTCATTACTTACTTGTTATGTTACATACTTCCCACCTTTTGCAAATTGCGTCCCCGCAATTTATTTACTTATCGAATAAGTGGGGGTATTTATCCCTCATAGCATTTTCAGATTCCCATGCTGCCTCTTCAACCATATGGTTTTTCCACAAAACCTTTGCCTGATGAATCACCTTATTCCACAACACTTGCTCCCTATGGTCAAGAATCTGGACCGGTTGTTCCTCATAAGATAGATTCTCTTCCAACTGAACTACCTCTGGACTCAAAACATGAGATGGATTTGGCATATACTTTCTCGTCATCGAAACATGAAAAACATTGTGTACCTGAGATAAACTCGGAGGTAAAGCCACTCGGTATGCAACTGATAAAACTCTCTCTATAATTTCATATGGTCCAATGAACCTTGGACTCAGCTTTCCTTTCTTACCAAATCGCATCACACTTTTCCATGGCGATACTTTGAGAAAAACATGATCACCTACCTAAAAACAGAGATCCTTCCTCCTATTGTCCGCATAACTCTTCTGCCTGCTCTGAGTCGTTCTCATGTGTTTCTGTATCAACTGAACTTTTTCTGCCAACTCTTCTACCAATTCCGGTCCCATCAACTTCCTTTCACCCACTTCATCCCAAAAAGTTGGAGTTCGACGCCGCTTCCCATATAACGCCTCAAATAGTGCCATCTGTATACTGGAATGAAAACTGTTATCATATGAAAACTCAACCAAAGAAAGATGTTGGTCCCAACATCCCTGATAATCCATCAAACAAGCACGTAGCATATCTTCCAACGTTTGAATTGTTCTTTCTGATTTCCCATCTGATTGAGGATGAAAAGCTGTACTAAAATTTAATTTAGTACCCAACGTCTTCTGAAGGCCTTTCCAAAAGTTAGAAGTGAACCTGGGATCACGGTCAGATAAAATGGAGAGAGGAACTCCATGTAACCTAACTATCTCTTTAAGATACCAATGGGAATGTTGATCTAGGGAAAAAGTATCTCGTATAGCAAGTAAATAAGCATATTTAGTCAAGCGATCAACAATAACCCTGATTACATTATTACCTTGAGATATCTTCGGTAATCCCACAACAAAGTCCATGGATATATTCTCCCATTTCCACTTTGGAACTGGTAAAGGATGAATCATACCTTTCGGTAACTGCCACTCTGCTTTAACCTGTTGACAATTCAAACACTTCACAGTAAAATCAGCAATATCCATTTTAATTCCATCCCACCAGTAATACTCCCGAAGATCTCTATACATATTAGTACTACCAGGATGAACTGAAAACGGAGAAATATGAGCTTCACATAACAACTCTCTCTTCAATTGTGAATCATAAGGCACACACAATCTCTTCCCAAATCTCAAAACATAATCATTATCAATGTTGAATTTAGGCAACTTACCCTTCTGAACCAGCTCTACCTTTTTCTGCAACTCACTGTCTTGCTTCTGTGCTTGCTTGATTCTGTCTGATAGAGATGATCTCACCGATACCTAAAAAAACAGAAGAACTTCCTGCACCAAAAACCTCAATGCCAAAGTTCATCAAATCCTTAACCAAAGGATCACGTTCCAAACACAACATTATTAATGAAGCATTACTTTTTTGACTCAAAGCACCAGCCACTTTATTTTCTTTTCCCGTATGGTAATGAATTGTACAATCATAATCCTTGATTAATTCTAGCGATATCCTCTCTCTCATGTTCAATTCTTTCTGAGTGAATATATACTTTAACCTTTTGTGATCGGTATATATTTCACACTTTACTCCATACAAATGATGCCTCCAAATTTTTAAAGCAAAAACAACAACAGATAATTCCAAATCATGTGTAGGGTAATTTACCTCATGAGTTTTCAACTGTCGTGAAGCATAAGCAATTACCTGATCATTCTGCATTAGGAAACAACCAAGTCCTTTTAATGAAGCATCACTGTAGATAAAAAACTCACCATTCCTGAAAGGTAGTGCCAAAACTGGAGCATTCACCAATCTTCTTTTCAGTTCCTGAAAACAATCATCACATTCTTTTGTCCAGATAAACTCAACACCCTTCCGAGTTAGCTTAGTCATTGGACTAGATAACTGGGAAAAATTTCTAAAAAACCTTCGATAATAGCCTGCCAAACCAAGGATGCTACGAATCTCAGTTACATTTTTGGGTCTTTTCCATTCTTCAAAAACCTTTGTTTTTGAAGGATCAATAGTTATCCCATCTTTAGAAACAATATGACCAAGGAAAGAAATTTGTTGCAACCAAAACTCACACTTGCTGAATTTCCCATACAATTTATTTTCCTTCAAGGTTTGAAAAATAACCCTTAAATGTCTTTCATGCTCCTTTTTACTTTTAGAAAACACCAAAATATCATCAATGAAAACAACCACAAACTTATCCAAGAACTCATGGAAAATTCTATTCATTAAGTCCATGAATACAGCATGTGCATTGGTTATCCCAAAAGGCATTACAACATATTCATAATGGCCATATCTTGTACTGAATGTGGTCTTCGGAATATCTGCTTCCTTTACCTTCAACTGATGGTACCCCGATCTCAGGTCAATCTTTGAAAAATACTGAGCTCCCTGGAGCTGATCAAACAAATCATCGATATGAGGAAAATGATATTTGTTCTTAACAATGATGTTATTCAAGGCTCTATAATCAATGCAAAGTCTCATATAACCATATTTCTTTTTAACAAATAAAATAGGAGCACCCCATGGTGATGTGCTAGGTCGAATAAAAACTTTCTCTAATAAATCTTGCAATTTCTCCTTCAACTCTAAAAGTTCAATTTGAGCCATTCGATAAGGGGGTTTTGAAATTGGCTTAGCATCAGGAACTAAGTCAATAGTAAATTCAACTTCCCGATCTGGTATTATTCCAGGCAACTCATCAGGAAAAACATCAGGATACTCATTTACCACTAGCACATCATTAATCTGAATAGTTCCTTTGTTTTCAATGATGTGTGCAAGGTAACATTCATTTCCATATTTTAAAATTTTCTCAGCCTCTTGATAAGTTATAAACAGTAAGGGTTCATTCTTGTACACAAACTGAAAGTCTTTATGAAAAGAAACTTCTTTAGCTCTACAGTCAATCTTAGCATGGTAAATAGAGAGCCAATCTATACCCAGGATAACATCAAACTCTACTAGAGGTAAAACAATAAGGTTCGCAAGAAGGTTATTTCCACGGATAAGGATAGGAAGATTCTAATAAATTATTTTTGCCTCAACATTTCCTTTAGGTGTTTTTACCACAAGTTCAGGAGTCATTTCTTGAGATGGTATTCCCATTTTACTAGAAAAGGTTTCAGAGATGAAAGAATATGTAGACCCCGAATCAAAAAACACACTAGAATAATCTGAAAAAATGAAAAAGGTACCTAATACAACTTCATTTGATGGCCCGACATCTGCTGAAGTAGTTGCAAAGGATTTCACCATCCCTTTATTCTTGTAGTCTAACTGCCTCCCATCACTCAAGATCTTTGTCGGACACTCATTTTCATAGTGACCCATCTCATTGCACTTAAAACATTTCACTAACTGTAAATCAAATTTGGTCTTACCATCACCTTGATCTTTTTCAGTGCAATCACGAGCCTTATGTCCCATCTTACCACATCGGTAGCAGTGTACAGAATTCAGAAGACATTCCCAGCATGCCTTTTACCACATTTATCACAAACTGAAAACTTAGTTTTCTTACCATCAGACTTTTTTGAAGAATTATTTCCTTTCTCCTGACACATCGGTCTCTTATTATGTTGGTTGTTATAGAACACTTGATCATCAGAAAACTCCATTTCCACCTTCTCAGCACATCGAACAAGATTTTCATAACTATTAAACTCACGAGAATCCAATGCCATTCGATATTTTGGATTTAATCCTGAGTAAAAATGATGTATTTTACTATCAAGGCCTTAGATAAAATTTGGAGCATACCTTTCCAATCGAGTGAAACTTTCTTCATAGGCAGCCACTGAGTCTTCCTCTTGCCTCAATTATAGGAATTTTTTTTCCATCCTAAGTCGAACAACCTTAGGAAAATACTTTTCAAGAAACATACCTTTGAATTCATCCCAGTCGAGAGCATCAATATCATCAGTGTCCCTGATATTTTTAACCATCGACCACCACTGATTTTCTTCACCCTCCAAACGGTAAATAGCAAGACTAACCTTTTGATTTTTTGAACACCCCATGACATCAAAAATCTTCTCCAGTTCTTTAATCCACCTTTCAGCTAGCACAGGGTGAGGTGATCCTCTGAATGATGGGGGATGTTGCCTCATGAAATGTTCCACCACTGACATGTTCCTCTGCGGTTGATCTGGCAGATCTCATGCATGGATACCACCACCATTTATCGCTTGAGTCAACTGTTCCATTACTACAACAAACTATTCAGTTCCAATTCCGACAATCTTAGGATGCTGATTCGGAAGGTTATTTCCTTCTGTATGCCTTCCTAGCACTGCTTCCCTGTTTCCTCTGTGGAAAACCATTCTGAACAAACATGTCTTAGATGAAGCAACATGGTAATCTTCAAATGCTATACCATTTCAATTTGACCATAAAAAAATATTTCTGGATAATCATTTAATAGAATTCTAACTCCTAAAGTTATCTAAACTGACCTCTAATACCAACTATAAGGCCCCAAACTTAAACCTTACATAATCTTGAGTTATTACTAGATTACACATTGAGGATCTTTTCAGGTTTAGAGTTTTAGAGAATTAGATCATAAAACTTGCATTACATTCCACATTTAAACAAAGTGGTTACATAAAATAATAGTATTCATTTTTCCCATCAATGGAAACATATTTAAAATAAAACATGGATTCTTTCTTGACACTTCCTTGACACTATCATCACATCATGTACCTTTCCCTTGACCTATGAAAATCATTTCAATGACATGGGAAGAGCATAAAAATATCAGTAAGGGTTATAAAAATATGGAAAGGAAACATGAGTTCATATATACATAAGAATGAAATCATACTTTACCCATAAAACATAGGAACTTTAACATACCTCATCAAATCATGAATAAATCATAGAAATCATAAGACATACAGTTAACTTGAGGCATTCATAACATTCTTGCATAGGGAGTAACCCTCTTGGTTACGTTTGGAATACCCATCATAGTATATTCCCTAAATCTCTTCAGAGAAACCTTAACGTTTAACTCCTTCGCGTTACCCAATGCATTGGAGAGCTATATCGGGCTCACTCGCCATTAGTTTATCACGGAACCACCCATCTTCATAACAATACCCAATAACCATAACATAATCGTATCACATAATACATGCATAAAGGAAACATAACATTTCCACATTTCAATCACAAGATATCAATACAAAACATTAATATAAAAAAAATTATGAAAACCATTTTCAATACCAAAATAAAAGAAAAGTAAAACATGGTATTTATTTTTCATTTTAAAAAAATGTATGGCTTGTAGAGGAAGCCGAAACTCAAATAATGGTCACAGCGGCGGAGAAGTTGTTGTCGCCGCATACGTACGACAAAAAACAAAAAAAACATTCCTTTTGTCGTTTAGTAAAACGCTTCGTATAAAAAAGATTCCTTTTAAATAAGAATAAAAGTCAAAGGGGTTTATACACCGTATAAAATAGAGTTGTCTATAAAACAAAATATGCCTCAATGAATGGAGATTGAGACTAAGTCCCTTACCTCATATCCGACTTGACTTGATCATTGTTTAATCTCCTGAATAATAAACTTGAGTTAATTTCTACTTTCTTAAGAACCTTTTTCAAGTTCATTATTCCTTTTATATCATTTATTACCATGTCATGAACACTATTTTATTATTTAAGTTTATAACGGTCGTTTTAACGATCATTGGTACTTGAGTAAAAAATGAACTTCTTATATTTACAAGTTGTTCACGTAGTCAAATATCCATTATGTCAAGAATGATATTAATGATGTAGATGCCATATATATCATATATATCTATTATATACATTCATTTATAATATTACATAATCATTTAGAGCTAAGAAATGAAATGCACCGTTCATGGAGACGGTAAGCCATATGTACGCATGAACGCTACTTTCATTTCTATGTCATATTAATGGAATTAAAACTAAATGAGAGATATGTAATTTTAATTCCAGAATTATATTCATCATTTAGATGTAACATAAATCATATATATCCATTATATATATGTACTTATAATATTACATTACATTTGGGGATAATAAATGAAATGCACCGTTCATGGAGATGGTAAGTCGTACGTACGCATGAACGCTACGTTCATTTCTATCTCATAATTTAATGGAATTAAAACATAATGATACATAATAGTATTATAATTACAGTATGGTATAATATATAATATCATTAAATCTATCCTTTATACGTACCACATATGGTATTAACAAATCAAATCACTTTGTGGGGGCGGTAGTCCGAACTTCCTAAAATGAAGATATCGCGTACACCCATAATGGAAGCCATAAAGGTATGCCATAAATGAAAAATACAAAAGCTTGAGGAAAACATAAACATATTATATATCATATATAAATATAGTTACATCTTAATGGCCACCTTTGAAGGTGTTAGAAGAATATTGAACAATCATCGTTTTGTGAGGCAGAAATTCGCCATCCACAGAAACAGTATGTTCTTTAACCATTAGATGTAGGTGTGTGTAACTTTAGCTCAAATTATTCTTATAAACACATCCTAGTATATTTAAGATACTGTATTTGTTACAAAAGAAATGAATAAAAAGAGTTTAGGGGGTTGGAGAAGAAAAATAAAACATAAGAACACGAGAGAAGACACTACCTTTAAATCGGGTAACTCTTTTTTATTTGAGCTCAAAGGATTCCTTGGGAAGACTTATGCCAAAAGTGAGGCTTCTAGGAGTAAGAGAGGGATGTTGAGAGACAAAATGAGTAGTTTTTGGACGATCCAAAGGCTTTAGAGGTTTGGGTAAGGAGGTAGAGGTGCGGGCATTTTATAAGAGGAGAGGAGGGGCACTCTGGGAAAGTTACAAAATGTTACTGTATTTTCAAATGAGTTTCGGATTTTAAAGGTCCCAAATTGATGTATTTAGAGGATAAGGTGATAAGGGTTCGAAATAAACTCATCCAATAGGTCTTTTACAAGTGTAAGTCTTATAGTTTACATTATCTTTTCATTTTATTTAAATCGTCCATTAATGAGGTAATCGCTGCATCATCATGATGTCATAAATAATTTAATTTATTTAATGTCTAAAAATTATAAAAAAATACTATGATGTATGAAATATTTTTAGCTTTCCAATTACTATTTATAGTACAATAGATCATTTATGTAGACAAATTTAAAAAAAATTTACCCAGGTGATACATTCTTTGTTATATTTAACTTTCTTTAAAAGTAAAAAGATAAAAAGTCACTTTCACACAAAAGTGATTCCATGGGGTCCCCAAGTTTGGAAAAATGCATCCCATGGTAGGAAATGAGACAACCAGTAGAATTAGGACACATGTTGGTGTCATTTTTTTTATTATGATATTATTTTATTATCCTTAACTACCCGATTACTCATTAATCAAGATAATTAAAGATAATTACCGTCATTACTATTCATAATGTCCAAAAACAAAAGAGTATTAATTACATAATTTGTACCTTATAATTCCAAATATGCAATGAATTTTACCAAATTCCAAACATATAAATTTCAATAATTAATTTAAAAATAATTCCCGTTGTCAAAACAAATAGCGGGTTTTTTTGAAACAATCTCTATGAAAATTTTGGGACTTGTTTATGCCCAATTCCAAAGTGAAATTAATCCTAATGACCACCATTGGATTAAATGGTAAAAATATATTCAGATTAAACTTTAAGACCAATTAAAAATATAATCTAACCATATAATTAAATTAGATGAAAAAGCAGTTTTGATGTAAAATACAGTATTTTTCACTATTCATTAAAAAATGAACATTGTCAGAAAAATACCAAAAGGTTATCCAATGTAAATTTCAATGTACCAATGATAAAGAATATGTTTATTTTGAAAAATAGAGATTATAAAATTTTCAAAAGTTTTATTTAAAAATGGTTTTCCATCAAAAGGTAGTAAAACAAACTTTTAAAAATATTATTGTATTTCATGCTTAAGATTGGATTTATTCTCATTTTAAGCCTCTAAAACACTATCTAATTCATAAATAGAGATAGATAAAATATCTATTTTTCATTACTTGGGATGTTACATTTTGTTTCACAATGTAATTGTAGTCTCAAGGATTGGGATGAGGTTCTTCACCCGACTCCTCGAGCATTTGGGAAAGAGGGTCTTATTCCCCCTACAATGGACTAGATTAATACAACCCAAGGTGATTTCATCCAGAAAGTGGAAAGAACCTTATACTCTGATCCGAAGGTGGTGGACATCTTCCTCCATTTTAGGTGTGATTTAGATAAGAATAGATCATATATACATGGCCCATCTAGATCAATGGGTAATAAGGGGGTGTGTGTAGATGAATCTTTGGAACTGGGTTCTAACATACAAATACCTTCATCTTAAGAAGAGGAATTTTTTCATGGAAATGTACCCACACATGATGAAACATCATTATACATGAACCTTGTGAATTTTATATAGGCCATACAAGAGGGTCAGGGCTGGGTGAATGAAATGAACATATTAATTCCTAAGAGTAAAATGTTGACTTTTAGTCTAATTAACCACGTTGAAGGGATAGAAACTGATATTATAGATCTGGAACAATGTGACTCAAATAAGGAAGATGAATTTTTTTATGGTCAATGGATATCTGGAATGGAATGAGGTGATGATACATCTCTCCTTTTTTCAATTGACAGTGAAAATGGAAGGCATGGTAGAGGGATTCACAACCCAATGGGGAGGAAGGGGTATAAGAGAAATAATATTTGTGGAGAAGTATTATGTTCAAGGGGAAAAAATATAAAGGTAACAAGGATTATTCTCATTTAAAAAACCTATGGAGACAATTTATATAAAAAATACTAGGTATAAGGTGATTAATGGTGAATTCTAATCTAATGAACAAGAATAGAATACGAGTTTGTACCTTTATAGTGAAAACAAACGTGACAAATGTGGTGATGATAAAAAAAAGATTGGGTAGGTGGTATGATGAAAGCTCTAGAGTATATTTAGGTTCACTCTATGGCTAAGGATATTACTAATTGTGATACCAAATCTGATTTGTGTACCCTTAATAAGTTTACACTGGAAGCCCCATGGTTAGAAGTATGTGTGAAGGATGGAAACCAATGAAATCCTTGACATCTTATCATTCACTCTGAGGAATTTTTTTTGAAAGAGGCCTTTCTTATTAGTAATTCATAATAGTATTCTAAAAATATAAATCAAATAATGATTCTAGTAGATACCAAAAAGGATCAGTGTGTATGTTTCAACAAGAAAGATCATATTTTGACAAGTGGCATTAATGAATGTAATATAAACATGGAGGAGTTCATCCAAACATGAGACAAGATGGCCAATAATTATAAATAACTCATCAAGGAATATTTATATACAACGGTAACTAGACTTTTTTATAAATTATATTGGTATAATTATTTTAATAATTTCAATCTTTCTTTCCATGATTTTAGATTTCCTTTGGTGTATGGTGTTTTTTGTGATAAAGTTGTGAGGTTTCCACCTTTTCTTTAAAAATTATTTCAAAATAAAAAATATAATTTTTAATCGGTCATTATCTTGAACCAACTCCTCTATGACACTGTATATGAATCTACCCTTTATTCCTTAGTGATTTTCTATCGATTTGGGTGTATCGCATTGAGGTATGTTTGGATCTCCCCTCTATTTAACATAATATATCTAGATCTATTTTTTTATATCTTCCCCATGATATGTTGGATCCTAAATGGGATGTTATGGTAATATCTAGGCTTGTGGGTGTATATTTTAGGATTTTATTTGTTTATATAGTCTTTTGAGGAAAAAATATGTTTGCTTACATAATCCAAATTAGAAGGAATTGACATTTCCTCTATTAGAAATGTAGGTCTCTATCAAATAGATTAATTCTCATGTAAAATTGAATGTTCTTGGGAAATTATTTGATTTTATAAAACTAAAATGATGGGTATTATGTTTTTTTAATTAATTTAAGCACATTATTTTTCTTGGCCTTTAATGAAAAAATAAAATTTTTTAAGGGGGATTTCTTGAAAATAGTTTTTATGAACATAAGTGTGTGATAAAATTACAAAAATAATAATTGAAAACATTTTTCTTGAATTATATTGAATTTTATGGAAAACTTTGGAACTTTGGGAGGATGTTTGGATACATGACTTTATAGGGACCTATGATTCACTATACTAGCTAGAGACCTTGGATTTCATGGTATCATACACTCTATCTTGTAGATGATTTTTGAAATTTTAGGAGACATTACATGTATTCATATGATTTACTTTCACACATCATTTAATATACATGGATTACTTGATTATTTCCCTTTATTTAATCAAACATGTTTACTTCCAAGTTATTTATGATTGGGATATGGATTGATTTAAAAATAAAAATCAAACAGATTTTTTTTGAATTTTTTTTTCAAACAAACATACTTATAAAATATAATTTTGTTTTAAAGCCTAAAATAAGGATTTAAAATTAAAAAAAATTGTATAGATTCGTGGTGTAACACTATTGGGTGTTTCCTCACACCATAAATATTCCTTTGGGTGTATGTAAACTTGTTTTTTTGTGGGTCAAGTTAAGGGAAGGGTATTATGTAGCTTGGAAGCTCATCCTAGCTCACATTTTCATTAGGAGGTTTGTGATAGTGGTAGTTTATTGTCACACAAAGTATGTTTTTGTCTTGTTTTTTGTTATTTTTTCAGAACCATTGGGATTTTTCCTGATTATTTATCATGTTTTTTATACATTCTAATTTTAAAATTTTTGGAATTATATTTTTATATATATTACCCATGATCATGAGACATATAATGGTGGTGTTCTAGGTAAAATACTGTCATTTGTTTTTAATGTTGATAGAAATGTTCTTATCATCATCTTGTGGTGATTGAGAATATGCTTTATCCTTTTTGGTGGGACATACCGTGTAATGTGTCATTTCAAAACCATGTTTGTTTATTATATAAAAGATATAAATTATAATGTCTTCCATATTTAGGAGTAGTAATTTGGGTTAGATCTTTAACTAGACATGTGAGTTTTGACTCTATTATGGTGTCAATTATATTGGTATTTTCTAAGGATCGTGTATAAAGAGTTGGCCCAAACATGAGGGCTATGATTTTTGTGAAATTATATTTTTGGGCATGTTTAGAAGTGGTTATAATTTTATAGAATAATCTTTTTATGATTTATGTGAAATATGAAGTATATAGGTATTATAGTATGAACTCGGGCCTTTTTTATTTTTAGCAGTTTTATAAAAAAATTAAAAACTCCCATATGTAAGAGTCATCATAGATAAGAGTAACTCTATGTGATGTGTGAAAGTAAATTATTAATGCATAAATTTAATCTTATGATGAGTATGAAACATGGTAAATTATCAATATAGGAGCATCAATATGTATTGGAAACCTATATGACAAGTTAGTTTCATTGTAGAGTTTTAATAAATACGTAAGAGTAACATAGATGATATCTAAATGTAATCCTAGAATTACCCAAAATATATAAGACTATTTCTACGAAAAATTAGATATGTAAGAGTTATTAGGGAATTAACCTTAGTACATAGAAATATTTGTGTCAAAGGGAATATGTAAGATTAACTCCCTGATACATAAGATTCTCCATCTTTTAAAAATTTGGTTAGGTGTTACGGTATCCTTTGATAAATAAGGGAAGTTTTCTAGGTATGAAAGGGCTTCTTAGAGCTGATACATGAGGTTTTAATATGTAAGTTTCATCTGATACATGAGGGTCCTAGTGTTTGAGAAAAATAAATTCTCATAAATTTTTACATGATTTTTCTTAAATGATATTTCATGGATTTATTAATGTATAATATGGTAAATATGGAATTTTTACCAGAACATAGTGGATCCAATGAAATATACACTCACATTCTTCTCATTATCCCTAATGTGAGATAATTAAAAATTTATATGGGTTCCTCATGTAATTGTTTACAATAAGTATCTGCATAAAAGATTAACTACCCCTAATTTTATAATAGTAGTTTATCATATTATTTACCTAATTTTTTTTACTGTGCTAAAAATATGATTTTTTTAAATTTTCATTTTTATTCAAATTAGAGTTATACTATTTTGAGTTTCTTGACATGTGAATCCTTACTAACTCTAGGTAGATTATTCCTTGTTGTTTCATTTTTTTACATGTGTTTACACATTATTTAACAAATAGGAGTGGCCATGGCCATGTGGGAGACCATGAATGGAAACATGAGTAGTTTAAAATTTTTGTAAGAGATAATTAGTTATAGAAACAAGTGTGAAATTTAGTATTTATACTAGAATATATATTTTTCATGGTTCTGTGGTTTGATGATATTGAGGCCACATGTCATGGATTAAATTTCATAGGACATGATGGTTGATGTTTCTAGCTGGAGTGATATAGATGCTACATAGAATTTCCACAAATAGTAATGGAGTTTCTCCATGTTGTGGCCATAGTGTTGGTGATTTACAATCAGTATGTGTATAAGTCCATTTGGGCCATTTTAACATCAGAAAAGTTCCATGATGGTGTTTTGACCACTCATAGTTGGCATTATCCTTTATAGGTGAGTGTAATTAGGGTGGTGGTATTGATCATTATTATAAAGGATGTATATTCTATAGATGGATATTGGATTATGTTGATAATTGAGATCATTGAATTGGAGTAGAATTCATTCCATGTATGTGGTATGTTTCAGATAGTTAAGTGAATAGTTGATAAAAGGGTTTATAAAATAATGGTTCTTGTGAAATAGATTGAGGGAATGTCATTACAGAATGTCGGTGGAATTGGGATGATTACTATTCATAGATCATTGTGTGATTCTTAGTGACACTGATATTAGTTATGAGGAAGAAGGATATTTTAGTGTGATATAATTTGGATGCATCATACAACTTTGGTACTAGATTGGGTTAGTATGCCCTCACTTAGAGCTAGTCGAGCATGTCTTGAGTACATTGTGTAGTGTGTTTTGGTTGTCATTTATTATGTTTTTCATATAATGGTATACATGTGGATATTATCAAGGGGAACCATTGGGGGTGTCATATTGAATTCATAATCATAGTCTGGACATGCCCACGGAAATTTATGTAGACATTATGTATATTGGAATAGGTAAGAGTAAGACCTCTTTATTTGGATCCTAGTAGAGATAGGTGTGTAGATAGTACTCAGGCTAGACATGATGGTTTTCATATCGGATGAGTATTTAAATGGTGTTAGGATATTAGTATATTAATTTTATTAGTGTTATATATATATGTGTGTGTGTGTAATCATTCTTTGAGTGATTCTAGTTATCCTTTTATAGCTGGAAAAACTTGAAGATATTCATTTCTCATATTGCACAAATTTTTTGACTCATTACTTCCTATTATTTAATTTTTCCTCTATAATGATACTTTATTGTCATTATTTATCTTTAAATGATATATTATCCCCACTATCTTTTAATAACACCATGATTATATTCTCTAACCAATTGTCTTCTAGAAGTAACACCAAAGGACCATGGTTGCTCTAATTTGATTAATGTAGATTGATTGGGGTACTAATGTTATAACATGGTATCAAATAAAAATTTCTTTTATTTATGGGATATATTAGAAAGATTTTTAGGAATTTTTTTGATATTAGGGTGAATTTCATGATATATACCTAGTTAGTATAAGTATGGACCGAAGTCCATGATTCTATGAAATTAATGGTGGTGTTCTGGTTTTAATGGTTATAGTTGATTTATAAGATCAAGATAAATGTGTATTTGATGTTATTGATTTATATTTTATAATATTGGAATTTAGAGGAAAGTGGTAGTATCTATGCATCATTTTATTTACATAAGTGTCACATGAATTGTGTGTGCTGCATAGGATTTAAATTTAAATTTCAAAAATGAAAAGGGATTAAGATATTTAAAGAGTCAAAATCATTAATTTTTTTAACATACTTATTTTTGGAGGAATTATACTCAGTTAGACTTTACAATTGTTTATTTTGGTGAATAATTATGTGATCTTTTATATATCTGATTTTTATGGTACCTTTCCTTGAAACGGGTAGGTGGTGTCATGAGGCTAGATGATATGGGTCACAGGTGTGGTAGGGGACTGTAAAGGCCAGTGGATTACAATAACTATTAATGATTTTTACATTCTCAATATTTTAATTTTTAAATATATATATATATATATATATTTAAAGAAGTATTATATATATAAAATGATTCCACCTAGATGACCTTAATTGGAGTGCTAGGAGAGAAAATATATGGTACCATCAAGGCATGCACCGAATGAGGGACCGAAGTGAAGAGGTGATCATGAGCCACAAATGGAAGTAACAAGGAAAACAAATAATCCATAATGGTGAGGGGATTTGGGGTAGTGGTTAGAGGAGGGTCTCATGTTGACCTTGGTGTGGTTTATCGTTAGAATTTATCAGGGATCTCAGGCTGTTGAGATAACTATGTAATACATAAATGGGGAGTTCCATTCATAGTATTTGAGGACCCTTAGTAGTATAAAAATGGATTGTGTCATTAAAAATGAATTTTATATATGATTAGTACTATAATATGATGATGGGTAAGAATTTTTATGTATATTATCAGAATACCAATGAAAACCTGGTGGAATATATAGGTGTAGGAAGGTATATGTAAGGTAAGGGCATTAAATTCCTTTGATGTGGTGTTCTCATGTCACTTATTTCTAAATACATTGATAATATATAAATCCAGTGATTTCATACACTTGGTGTAAAATACGATTTCATTCATGGATAATGTTATGACATTCATTGATTTTTTTATTTAAATCAATGTTAGTGGGGAAAAATCTATAAGGTGTTCTGATTTTAGGGTGGTAAATATCATGATATCAAGGTGAAAGTAAATATCTTTATTTTTTATTCATGTTTAGAGTTGTTAATCCATAAATTGATATATAATTAAAACCTAGAATTATGGATCATACTATGTTGTATAGTGTTTATATGAGTGATAGGTATTGGAACTACATGTATTCAAAATCAGAGACATGAGGACTCCTAAATGGTTAATCATAACATATGTTTGATGATGGAACCTCAGAGAAGGTCATCTAATAATTATTTTTAGTGTGGGATGATAGGGTAAGTCATATCCCAGTGTGATATATCTCTTATATAGTGTCAAGAATTTGAGTTTCATATGGAGTGATTTTTTTAGATGAACTCATATTTAGTTAGAGGTTATTGATTTGGCAAGAGACATACATCTGAAGTAGTTTTGTGAGAATTACATTGATTTGGTAGATGAAATAAAATATCATGTATATTTCTTAATGGTGGATTATATACCCAATAGAGATGGAAATTGATGAAAGTGGTAATAACTCTATAGAGAGGTTAAAAATAATGTATTCCTTATACAATTCATCCACACATTATCTACCAGACATATTCAAATTTAGTTGATGAGTTTTTGATAGTTATTGGTATGTTATGAGCGGGTTGTGTTTTGTTTTTTATAGTAAGTATTGGTTCATAATGTGTGTATGTAATAATTTTTATGACCATATAATGATTGAGATATGATCATTAGTATGATATGGGATGGTAATGGTTTTTTACTAGTGACTATATGTAAATAACCTCTAAATACAAAGTTTTGGAATGGGGGATGGGTTTTATACCATTTTTGAATTTGGTAATTTGGTTTAGATTGGACTGGGTAATAGATTCTTATGGTGGTTAGTTCCTAAAAATGGGATCACTCTATTCAGATTAGGAATCAAGGGCGCCTAGGTAATAGATTGACATGTTTGGAATCATTTCAATGTTTTGTGAATTTGGAAGGAAAGATTCTTGGGTATCAAAAAGAATTGGCCAGTGTGTGTCTAGAGATTGCATGTAGATGAGCTCTCATATAATAGGGAGGTTATAATTTTATGGGTATTAATGAGAAGTCAAATAGGAAAGATATTGGTTTAAACATGCAGTTTGGACCCTGTAGAGGATGAGTGGTGATAGTATAAGTTGGGGATTGGGTCTCATGATTTTTTCTGAGCTTGAGGGTAGATGTTGTTGTGAAATTCTACTACAGGTGGTGTTTGAAAATAGTGTTAACATTTTAGGTGTATTATGGCATTAATTTTTTGTAATTAGATGTCTTTCGGTACTTTGGAATGAATTTGGTCATTTTTTATAGTCTCAATAGTTTTTAGTAAATTTTTAAACCATTATACATAAGAGCCATCATACATAAGCATAACATTACATGATGTGTAAAAGTAAACACTTTATATGTAGAATAATATTGTGATGATTTGGAAATGGTAGTAAAGAATCAATATAGAAGCATAGATATGTTAGGGTCATAGATATTATTAATAAGATCCATTTTATAGTTACATGGAGATAAATAATTGTAACTCAAATGATATATAAAAAAGGCTACCCAAGGATTACCCTGAGTATGTAAAATTATATATTTAGAAAAGGGTATATGTATAAAACTGTAATTTCCATGATAACATAAAAATAAATCTATGAAAAAGTTAATATATATGAATATCTCAAGGATATATAAAGTCCTTTATCTTTGTAAATTTTGTTAAGTTTAGGAACACCCAGTGATACATAAGGGTCATTTTCGTAATATGTAAGTGTTTCTATGGGTGACACATAAAGGTATCATATGTAAGGTTAATATTATATTTAAGGTTACCAGTTTTCCCCGAAAATCAATTGTGAGATATATTTACATTATTTAACCAAAATAACAATTAATTGATTTATTAAAGTACAAAAGGGGAAATAATCCATTTAGGATAGAACATAGCATTTGTTCCCATGTTTTCTTTATTAAATTTCTCCTCACTTTCAAAGGGATATCTTTATTGATTATTGTTATTTATTATTTTCATTTGTTGTTGTGATTATTTTGGGAAAAGGCTAGCTATCTCTGTGTGTTTAGTACTAGTTTCTTTTACTATTTCTCTATTTTTTATTGATTTTCCCCTAAATCCATAATTTTTGCAGATTAAATTATTTCTATTGATTATAATTGGACCAACAGAAGTTTCCAAATAAGTCAAAACCTATTAACTATAGCTTGGTGATTTTTAAATATTTCCATTGTTAGGTATTTTCAATGTGATGTGTAATAAATGGTCATGGGTTGGGTCATGTGACTGGCCATGACTGAAACCATTTATAGATTATTATTTTTTAAGAGATACCTAGTGGGAGATTTGGGGTAAAATATTTGTTTTAGCATAGTATAAATTTATTTAGTGGCTATAGTTTTGTATATGTATGGTTCTACATGTCATGAATTATGTTTCTTGGAATATGGTGATTACAATGCTTCATAGATGTGATAAAGATGATGTTTACCATTTCTATAACTAGTTTTAATTTTTATACTTGTTTTCAAATTATGGATTGCGATTTTTTGGTGTCATGTGCAGACAGCATATGGACCATGAGTGAGTTTTGACCACTCACTATCAATAATGTTCTCCATAGTATAGTGGAATAAGTTTGATAGTGGTGAACATTATTTTAGAGAAGGTATTCACTATGGATTTAAATTAGATTGTGTTGATTATAGATGTAACCACACGGGAGAAGAATTATTTCCATGTATGTAATGTTAGTATTTAGTTATGAAATCAATTTTCTAGTGGAATACGTATAACTACCAAAATGATAAATTAAGGAGCTCCAAAATTGGATCAGGGATGGATATGGTGGATAAGAAGTGGTGAGTATCCAAGAGTCCAAAGGTTGTATAATAGATATAATTTGTTATTGGATTACAATCAGATGTTATCCATGATCACTATGATGGATGCAGTGTGGAAAACATAAAGGACATGCATATGATTTTCCTAAAGGACACATAAGATTCATTCTATTATGGTTTTAATAAAAATTGTATGTATAGGTTTCTTCCAGTAGTATTCATAATATTAATTTACCAATGTTTTTTAAATAATCACTAATAACAAAATTATAGTAATGATGTGGTGGAACTCCTTGATGGAAGGGAGAGATTTCTATCGAGATCAGATTTATTGGACTTCTCTTAGAAAATATTAGAAGATATTAGTGACAAATAGAACAAAATGGGTCCTAATAAAAATAGTATGGTGGATCCTTT
This sequence comes from Viscum album, assembly GCA_963277665.1. Taxonomy (NCBI): domain Eukaryota; kingdom Viridiplantae; phylum Streptophyta; class Magnoliopsida; order Santalales; family Viscaceae; genus Viscum; species Viscum album. Next base: position 338,260,212 of record OY728161.1, on the reverse strand, counting down.
GATTGGAAGTTATACTTTATTAATCATTTTTTAAACATATTCTATTACATTGAATAAAAATTATCATTCTCCCCATGGATTAGGAATCATATCCAAAATATGTAAAACTTTTTTTTCCTTTGATTTATTTTATTATTATCATTTTATTATGAAAAATATTTTGTAATGTGTTTGATGAGTTTTTTACAATTGGGATGTGATAAATCTTTATGTTCATTTGATGATAGAATGGGAACACACCAATACTTTGTTTTTATTAAAAAATTATTTATTGTTGGTTATATTTCATGGGATTTATAAAAGACAGTCAAATTCCCAACAAGTGGTGTGTGTCAGGATATTATTATAGAATATTTTAAAGGGTGTTGAAGACTATGGGTCTTTTATTACTGTTTGATGATTTTTAATTTTGGAAAATTAGTACAATTGAGATGATTTGAAGTTATGGATAACTATATAATTCCAAGTCACATAAATATTGGTTAAAGGATGAGGGAACTTATAGTGTGATATAATATCTATATATCATTCAACCTTGGTACTAGAAAAGGTAGGTAAAGGTTTATTCAAGACCATCCCAGCATGAGTAGATCAGGTTTTTTAGTGTTTTTTGTTTTAATTTGTTAGGTTTTTTCTAGCTTAGTATAGTAATGTATATTTTAAATGGATTTCATTGGTGGTGGAATAAAATATTCATTCTCACACCCTATATAGACACCCTAGGACAAGTTAATAGATTATGTCTCATGGAAAATGTAATGGTAGGAGAATATCATAGAGTACGTAGTTGATATGAGAGTGTAGATGATGCATGGGCTAGATGTGAGGGTTTATAGATGAGTTGAGTCTCTACTGATGCCGAGTTGGTAGTTTATTACATTTTTTCTTTTATTTCACATATGTGATCAACCTATGTGTGATCTTATATATCCTTGTATAACTGGATTTGATTATATATACATATTTTTCATATTTCACAAATATAGTGGATTCTTGTTTAAATTTATTTAATGTTTCTTCCATTATGGTGTCTTGATGTTATTATTTATCTTTAAAGGGTATGATCTACCCAATATCACCCAACACACCTTTATTTATTGTCAAAATCCTTTTTCGATTAAGGATGCATGTATAATGTCTATTGATGATCCAATATGGGTAATATAGAGTGAATTTGGTTTGAATATTTCATAATTAATTCAATGCCTCAATCTACCCTCAATATTCATATAATAAAATATCAATTCTGCCAATAGAAATATATTATTCCACATAAAAAATCATCAGTAAATCATCAATAAGATCTTGTAACTCACAAAATATAGACAGTTTCATCTGATATTAAATAGGAATGAGATTTTCAATGTGAGGATGGAACTAAATACTAATATAAACATCAATCCATTGAGTAAAATTCGCAATAACTTTTATGAAATATCTATAATATCATAAGAAATAAGGTAAAAAAATTTCATGTGTTCCTCCAATACACCAAAATCAATACTCAATAATTATGATGAAATTAACTAAATTAGAGAAAAAAATATATCAATATATAATCATTATCTATAATAAAATTTAAAATATATGACCTTAAGTAGAATAAAAAAAATTACAACAATAAAAATTAACACACTCTCATCTTAAAAATAGTTAATACATGCCAAATATAAAACCATATTGTTGTATCTGGGATAAGATAACATCAAAAGATATATGAAACTACATCTAAGTAGAATTTTAACACTGAAAAACAACAAAAAACTAGAATATCCATTAATTAACATCGATAAATACAATATTGTCCCATCATATCAACATGAAAACCAAACATACAAATAGGGATTAGGAGAAAAATCAGTGGGAAGTAATCATTTATATCAATATATAATAAATAATTCAATATATATGGACAATAACTCTTGCAACTTTACAAAATCAACCTCATCAATCTCATTTACATGAAACCAATATCTCTCAACTTCACCAGTATGACTACCCAAATTCCTTCCTCTAACTCCACCCTATTTCGGGATAAAACTCCATAGTGATCACAAAAACACCATATTTCTACCCTCGACCTATTCCTCCCTGTATACAGGTACCAACATGACACAAATACTTTTTTACCAGAAATTATATCCTAGATGCCATTGAAAATTTCAATAAGGATTATCAATAATAAAAATATGTTTCTTTCCCAATTAGACTCCATAGAAAATAGGCATTCATTCCAAAGATTTATTACAACACTAAAAAACAAATATATTGGTTCATTACATTGCCTAGATAATCTCATACTAATGAATATTAATGTATAAAATTAAGAACAATCAAACCACTAATTATAATATCATAATATTTATTATCATATTGATTGGAAACTCTAACTCCCACCTCCAATATAACCACTACTTTGTAGAGTCACATGATAACTCATCCAATAATCAATCTACTCTATTATATTATATCACTTAATTACCTCAACATAGGTGTTAAGAAATAAAATTCCTATTTTACTCAAAATATAAAGGTAAACAAACAATAGAAAAATAATACCTCATTTCATCATTATCTAGAATATTTTATTAATAATTTCATATGCTTATAAAATTTATATTAAACACTAAATATATTAAATATCGTGTAGATTATCAACTCTCAGTTTCATTTATAGAAACTCATTTTAAAATTTATCCCAAAATCAATTCCATTAAAACATAAAATTAGGATTAACCCTTGATAAATTATTTATCCCTATAAAGAAGAACCTATAAATAAACTCATAATCAAAGTCACATGATGCTCTACCCATTCTTAAACTAACAAAATGCCTTTTTAAATCTTATATCTGACACTTGAACCCCCAATCCTTGATATATTGTACATAACTTCTAAAATTAATTCACTAAAAATTAAAAAAAAAAGTGAAATTATGGCCTCATCCACTATAAAAAGTTATAGGCTCAACCCTCTATCAAATTGGATTAGGTTATAAATTTTACTTTACTTATTTATATTCTTTAAGATGACTACACAAAACAACTATAAAATTCATTAATACTCAATTAAACTCTTCAAAATGATTTATTTTCAATGAATATAAATTCAATTTCATAATATTCCACTCATGAAGTATTATTCTATAAGAAAATGAAATCATCATAACTTATGAAGAAATAAAAAAGAAATATGTATTGAACCTAAAATAATACCCTAAAGGGAATATACTATACTCTAGTAATGATTAGTAAATGATATAGGTCTATATATATAAAAATAAGTGCTCTAAATTTCTACATATATTTTTTCTACATTTTTTATCAAATGATGTTTGTGTATATCATTGATAGTACAACTAATACAAAATTTTCTATAGCTACTCAAAGAACCAATTGAAATAATTAATTTAACACTGGTTTGTCTTTATATGATCCTTGGAGAAATCTTTCACTGATAAACATTATAATTTTGGATGACACCCTAATAAATCCTCTAATAAGCCAAAGATTGGCATTGAAAATTAAGGATAAATAATATGCATGAATATGAAAAATTTCCCACATGACTAGGATAGAGAAATAAAATAATTAACTATGAGATATAATATTTGTTATAATAAAATGTATGAAATAAATTTCATTTAAATATATATGTTGATATCGTATGACTATAAAAGTGTAATATAACAACTAGTATGAATTTAAATTGAGAAAATGAAAAAACATTAGAATTCAAAAATACTTAGTAGGTATATATAATGATATACTCTTACTAAACAACTGAACCATCAATCATAAAATGTTTATATAATAATATTATACTCCACCACTAAAAATATCATAATATTTTAAAAATAAATATTATAATTAGGGTGAGTATAAATATACTTGTTAAGGTCCTCTTTATCCTCTAACAATAATGATGTGATCCTAACATGTTAATCCATATATGGGTGTAAAAATAAATATAGATTCATTCTTATCATGGGTAAAATATATAACCTCTAATGATATCCCATAATTCTACATAATCATGAACCCCAAATCAAATTGGTATATAAATTTATAATATAACTCACCCCACAAAAATCAATCAAAAGATCCCCCATAAAAACTCCATAAAACACTAGTATATTACTTCGTACATCACATGTACAACCAAAAACCATATTTAGGTATAGTCACATGATAATTATATCATTACAAATATTAAATATATATCCATAAGTAGGATGAGAATAAAGGACTACACAACTCACCCAAAATATGGATATAAGCTTCATTGATATTCGGATACACTATTATATCCCTTAACCAAGTTGTGATTTATATTACAAATTAATCATCACCATCACTAGAAAACCACAAGATAAAATAGAATACTATAACACCCCATGTCTATGTTGCATGTTTTATAAGAAATTTAAATATTAATGAATATTTTCATATAATTTTATTTTTTCCAAACAATTTCTTATGTGCATAGCTTGGGTTGTACAGTTTAGGAGTACTAGTATCGGTATCCTTACATGGGGAAGTATGAAATTCTCATTTATCATGATTTTCTTTAAGTTCAAGCGAAACACACATTTCGAGTTTGTCTTAGTAGTAACAGTGTATCTCTTCATTTCTAGAGGTTTTCCTTGTGCACAACTTTTACACAGTTATGAAAACTATGAGACAATCATGAGATATGGATTTATGTTTCGGTAGTGTTGTTTGACATGGTTAGTGAATGGTTAAATGAACCATGAATTTTTCTGAGAATAAACCATGTAGATACAGTTTTATTATATAGTTTCAACCACACATTTAGCACATGGTTTTCCAAATTATGTTGCATGACTGTGTATGTTTTCTAGAATCACTTAAAAGTGAATTTTCATACATTGCCTTATATTTTAAAGATCCTTAAAGGGCTTCCTCATCTCTCCATATCATTCATAAAATCTATTATATGACCTTATAAGGTTCCTCACTTCCTCACCTTCTATTTTTAGTCCTTATAATCCTTCTTCGTTTGAGTTCATGAGGTAATGTATTATTTTTTTCTTGGTTTACTCTTTACTTCCCCCCATTTACATTTTTTTATTTTCCCCTATTTAATGAAATTGGGAATCCAGTATTATAATTAGGGTTTCTAGATGGATTATTTATATGGGACTTGTTTTTTAATACTTAATGAGGATCCTTTGATACTTTTGGGGGTTTTCATCAACTTATGTGATGACTTACCAAGTGGTTTTTATTGAGCTGAGGTTTGTTTTTTTTATTTTTCTTAAATTTATATTCCATTGAGTTATTAATAGTTTAATGATATCTATTCGAAAAATTAAATCCATGTATTATGGATTAGTTTGTTTTTTAAATGTGTTTAAAATTGGTTTCTACAAGGAAAATTTTTTTAATTACAATTTCAAGTGGTTCTTAAAATACCAAGTGTTGATAATTTTTTTGAGTAATGTTTCTAAAATAAATATTTTACTTATAATTATTTGACCAAATTTGATTCATAGAGTGAAATAGTATGTGTGTTTTTTTAACTATTACGGGTTTTTAACTAAAATGTCATTTTTAAACTGAAAACATGCACTTTGAGTCATACTTGTCACATTATATTTCCAATTTCCATAAGACTGATTCCTATATTTAAAATTTTTTTATGGATCATTTTCCTAATGTATAAAAAAAATATGAATTATTATTATTATTATTTTTGTATGTGAAGTGTGTTTCGAGCAAAAGTGTCAATTCTAAACAAAAAACACACACTTTAACTCATATTGGGCACACCATGTATTGGATTGTGGTGCTGGTGATTCCTAACAATTAAAAATGAATTATGAATCATTTTCCTATAGTATCAAAAGAATATGTAAATTTATACTCAGTTTTCTATATTTCATGAATGTTTTGAACTAAAATTTCGATTTTATACTATAAACATGCACATTGAGTCATAACAGGTACATCACATATTGGATTTATGAAAACATGATTCCAACTTTCAATAAATTACTTATGGATAATTTTACTAAAGTATTAAAACAATAAGAATGTTTTTTCTTTGTTTTTATTTGGTGGTGTGTGTTCTAAATTTTTTTTCAATACAAAACACACACTTAGTGTCATACTATTCATACTGTGTGTCGAATTGATATGTGGTTGATTCCTATACATAAAAAATGACTTAAGGATCACAGTAATAAAGAAAAATAAGACAATATGAACTTTTTTTGTTGGTTTTTAGTGAGTGACATTTGATTTTAACTAAAATTTCATTTTAAATAGAAAACACACACTTTGATTCATTTCATTCACATCTTGTTTTTGATTGATGTGACTTAGATTCCTACAAGTCTCAAATGACATATACATTATTTTCATAAATTATAAAGATATTATAAGCATGTTTACTCAGTTTGCAGTAACATACACATGTTTTTAACAAAAATTTCAACTTAAAACTAAAAATGTGCATTTAAATCCAAATAAGTCACACTATATATCAGATTTTGGGGTTTCTAATTCCAAAACATCACAAATTACTGATGGATAATTTTCTTAAATTATCCAAATTATTGGAATGTTTATTCTCAATTTTATGTATATCACATATCTTTTTTAATAAAATGACAATTTAAACTAAAAAATACATTTTATGTCATTTTTAAATTAAAAACACACACTACTGAGCATAAAAAGATCAAAAAAAGAAAAAATTCTTCTACGAAGAGAAAAAAATTATATGAGTGTGTCATCATTGCTAAAGACTTTTTCAATAATTATTTTTTCTATGATTATTCTTTAGTCTTAATAGAGCACAAAATGGTTGATGAAAAAAACGTCTTAATGATATATTGTATTTATTATCTCTATGAAAATTTACCAAATAAGTGTCAGATAAAAATGATAGGGAAATAATATAAAACATATTATGTAAAATGATAGAAACAAATATCTAAATAATTAGTAATAATTCACCTTTTCATGATGTATGTATATATTTTTACACCATGTATTCTTCTCATTAATCTCTAAAAAAAATAGTTCCTCTTTTGAAAATGAGGACCATCAGCAGTCTTGGTAGTACTAGAAAAATATAAATAAATAAATGATTAATAAATATTTTAAATCAAATTATAATTATCATCAAAAATACCTCTTTGGGGATGATATTTTATTGATAGAATACAATATATTTAATAAATCTGCAAACAAAATAACCAAAATATTTATTAGTACTTTGTTTCTAACACTCTATAAAAATAGATAAAAATAAGTAATTTATTTTGATATGTGTTTTGATAGTGAAATATTATTTTATATACCCTAATACTTATCCACTTGTATAATTAGGAAGGCTTTTTTCTGATGAACCGTCCTCAAGACATGATTTTGAAAATATTTAACATTACCCTACAATAAAAAAAATTCTATTAAAACATAATATAAAATGAATAAATTGAATTTTATTTGTATGTTTTTTCATTTGGTGTATTAAAAATTGATAAATACCATTACGTGGGGCCCATTTTTTGGGTATCCATCCATTGAATCCATAAAATAAATTTTTGGAATATCTAAATTGATTTCAATGAGAAACCAATGATTCCTAAAAAATAAACAGGAATGGGGAATTAAATGAATTGAAATTTAGTTTATATGATTAAATTATATAGTTTTTCCCATGAATCATGGGTATTAATAAGATTTTGTCATATATTTTTTTTTTCTAACATTGCAGCTAATTTTTCCACTATTACTGAATTTTATTCTTCTTTCACTGATCATTTTTGTGTAGAAGCAATTTGACGACAAATGAGTCAAAATTTTTGTTCACAAGGTTTTCCCTTTTAATATGTATGATATATACACCTTAAAAAATATTTAAATAGTATTCATCTGTAATTAACCTATTAGGTCATCTATTAGATAAATAATTAAACAAACATACCTCATGCATACATTTAAATCTAAGACTCTTATCCATCCATTCTTGGGTAATTCATCTATATTCTAAAGACCAAGAAATTTTATAATTTTCTTTCTATATGGGTTTCATTGAAATGAATGATGGATATATCATCATTTTTTAATGTTGTGTATTAATCAATTTATAATATTAGAAATTTTTTATATTTATAATGTTGGGGTAAATTTAAATTTGGAAGGTATTTTTGATTAATTGTTTTATCCTTTATATTTTATTGATTTTTCCTTCAATTTAACCCTTTCCCTCTCTCTATCAATAATAAAATTCATCAATTCATGGATTTTTTTCATTAATTTTAAATGTTTCTTCATAAAAAATTTTAGAAAGAAATACCTATTTGTTGACATGTATTTTTACAAGATCAAATGACCATGATACAAAAGCTTCTATAGTAAGATCGGCTGTATGAACATTCAGATCATCAAGGGGAATAGATAGTTCAATGCTTGTCTCATGAGCTATGTGAATCCCCACTCTCACATTAAATTTTTGAATTTATTATTGTGTATAAAATCTCTTTATATATTTTAAATTGTACCCCTTGAAACAAGGCGATAAGTAGGTGCTAATATATATAAATCATAATCATTTTCATATTGAAGTATATTATAATAAGAAAGGTATTATTTCCTTCTTGATTAAAATTTCACATAAAGAGCTATGAAAAAAATGATTACCTCACGTAATGCATAGCATTAAGGGGAATTACTTACCTTAAAGTTGGTTGGGGTGGTGGGTATTCATGTAGTGGTTATTTTTCTTTTGTTTCTTCTCTTAGATGTATTCAAATTAAAAAATATAACTACTCAGACTGTTAATTGTGTTTTACCTCTAGAGAAGCTATTTAGGTTTACATATCATCTATTTTCCGAACATTATCTCTATTTGAATTTCATTTCTCCAAATATGTTTGAGGGGACACACCAAAACCCACACCTCTGATAGTACTATAATTTTCTAGCAACATCAAGTTTGCTTACTATAGTTGTTCATCAAGTATAGTTGATTATGATTACTATGTCTAAACCCAATAAAAAAATATAGTAATATAAGTATTAACTATTATGTAATACCAATTTAAATTAAAACAAATTTATATTATGTAATACTTACACATGCTTCCCATAATTTTAGTGTTCTTTTATCTATTAGTATCCCATTTTTATTTACATGAGCCTCCTTCCATATCACATTGTGTGGGATGTAAATAACTTCGGATTTGTATTCAGTAATATTCATATAAAAAAGAAACCAAATTATGTTTTTGATTCATGACACATTAAATTATTACTATATATTAAAATAAAAACCATTTTTAAGTAATGTGTAACCCATACATGCTTTATGGTATCAGTATATTGGTTTTGTTGCATGTTGGTTTTTTCAACACTCAGTTTCTATTCCATAAAATATAATTTCTTAATCAAAGTGATAAATACAAATATTTTAATGTAATTTACTTCCAATAACAATAAAACTAAAAATATATCTCCTCAAAATGACTAATAAATAAATTCTGCATTTCTTGGTTTATCATGTGTCAAAAAAAAATTAGGTTGGTGTGGATTTACATTCCCTTAAATATCCCTGAGATGATTCTTCATATGAATTATCTAATATCCTCTATGAGCCATTCTAGTAAAAATTAATAAAAATTTTATTTGGTAGTCATATAGCATAAATTCACTCTCCAAGGGATAATGAATATTTAATCAAAATTTAATTATTATTTTATTTAGTAATATAACGAAATTGTATCATAATGTTACAATAATATCATTCCAAATTAATTCCTTAAGAGTTTTCCCACCATTGTTCCACAAATATAAATCAACTTTCATGTGCATTAGAATGATGATAACAATATAACTAAATAAAATGGACTTTTTTAATGTTAATATTCCGGTCAAATACATTCCATCCAACCTCGAATTTTATGCATCTACTTTTTCCATTAATAATTTTTGTTATCAATTTTAGGCTATGATACTCTTGTTTTTTATGGGACATAGGTTTTTAAACTTCTACCATTTCCACAGCTTCAATATCATAAATATATTATTCCTTGTGATTTGTAGCATTATCCTGTAAAGAAACATATTATTCCTCTATATTGGGAGTACCTAAAAATTGAGAAACCTGATTTTCCTCAGGACTTAGAGAACCAGCTTGTGCAGAAACTTATTGTTCCTCTATATTTGGATCTTCATCATGTTGAAAAACAAATTGTTTCTCAGGATTTCAATCATAAAAATATAGAAAAACCATTATCTACATAAATTAATGAAAAATTAATATATATTACTTAAATATATTAGTAAACAAATAATAATATAAGAAAATTAAATTTATATTACAGAAATATATATAAGCTAATTATTGACCAATATTTTTTTCTTTAATGGATGATGGGATTTAATGCATCTATCGATTATCCAAACCACTCATTATGGTCTCTTATAACATAAAATACCCAATCTATATTGGGAACACCATGAAATGATTTTAAAATCCAAATAAAAGGCTCATATTTAGTTGAATTTACATCTGACCCTTCTGTGGTTTTGGTCGATAACGAAACAATTGACCACTCTACATATAAAAAATATAAAGCATAAAATACATGTAATACCCATGATTAAATTATAAATGGTTTGCCTTTGTACCCTTCCTTAATGAATTCCACTTTCACAAAACCCAATTTGTCGATTTTAATTACACTCTTGTTATCAACACACTTGAATTGAAAAATCAGCACTTGGAAAAATTTACAGCCCCACACTCATATATTTTTAAATGATTCCAAAGTAGGAAATATTCACATATATTGTATTTATTACCATGGTACAAGATACATGAATAAATTTATCCACAAGTGTAACTCCACTATTTTTAATATTATTGTATACATCATGTTCCATTGTAAAAAACATATAACCATTAATTACACAACCAATATAAGACTTTACATGAACACATGGTCCTCTATATATCCATTAATGTAGTTCTAAATTTGAATTCAAATTTTTAGTGGACTCCTTAAAAATTTATTATCAAAACTATCTTATAAATTATATATTATATGTATTTGATATCCAGATATTATCTTTTGATAGTTAAAAATTCCTAATAAATACTTTTTGGGTTTCTATATATGACACAACCATAAAAATTTTATGAGAAACATAATGATGACACTTATCACTTCCTATAATAGTAATTTTAGAAGCATTTACATTGGAAATTCTTTCACCCAAAACATTCCCAGTGTGATAAGATTTTGTAAGTCCAATGATTTCCTCATCAGACATGTATTCGATACAAAATTCAACAGTTTCCTCAAAAATATATCACTCCTCAACACATCCTTCTTGTCGAATTTTATTTTTAACATACACTTTCAAAATATTCATATATCATCTATGGGGTATATCCATCAATAATGTGCATGACCGCATAATTTATTCTACCTAACAAAATAAACCATCAATTGAATCATCATATCAAAGAATATCAGTTGGAGGAAAATCTCTAATTCACATAATATGACATCAATTTCATTTTCTACAGTTGGAAATTTCATTGTGTATATTAATTTACTATGCATATATTTAAAATAGAAACAAAATATGGTTAATATATGACATACATTCATAGAAAAAATGCAACATAATTTTATAAAAATTAGATCTTGAATCAAAAAATGAAATTCATATGATTGAAATCCCATTAACATTATAACACTAATTTATATGATTCTATTTGATATTTGATGAATTACCCATTTGGAACGTTTACATAATTTAGGAAATTAAAGTGCTAATATCTCTCTTTCCTTAAATGTGTTTAAGAATATAAGGGAAGAAAATTTCATCTTTCAACCTTCAATGGTGCCAAATCTTCATGTATCCACATGTTAATCATGTCCAATATATCATTAATTCCATTCTTTGTTTGTTTGGGTTATTTTACTAATGTGTTAATGACACTATAATATTTTTTTCTTATATTTCTGACATCGAGAAAATTTCAGATATAATTTTTTTAGTAATGTAAGTCATTAAAACTAATCTCTTTTTTCAATAGGTTTTCATTAAGTTTTTCCATGATGTTTCACCAAAATCGGTGTTCATATATTTTAAATACTCAAATAGTTGATCACCTGTTAGTGAATATGGTGATCTACCTTCTCTTGAACTCCCATTTAATGATTTTTTCCAATATTGGTATTTATTTCATCAGGATAGAAATATGTGATATCATAGAAAAAAATTCTATGACGAGTGTTTCAACCTAACTGAGTGTGTACCTTTTTCAAAAATGGGATTCACGTGAGTTCCCTTAATTATATATCTTGAAGATTTTGCATATGTCGGAAGATTATTTATCATAACGTGCAACATGGATCTCAATGTGAAATATTCATTTTTATAATCATTATACAATGTAACACCGGAATCCCACATTAATTTCATAACATCGATCAATGGAGTCAATAAACATTAATATCATTACCTGGATATTTTGGTTATGATTTATGAAAATACAACATAATATATTCTTGATTCACTGATAAAAATGGTATAACAATATAATTTACCAATATAACTGGCTATGTAGTGTGAGTTACACTTAAAAAAAAAGGATTCATTCAATCTGTTGATAGTGAATGGGAAAGGTTTCTCATCTTGTTTCCAAATTTTTGATACTCATGATCATGTTTCTTCCACTATGTAGAGTCAGATGAGTGATCAATTTTCCCATATTTGTTTCTTTTATATACACGTCACATCAATTTTCTTGAAGTATCATCACTTATATATGGGTGGATAAACATTATAATGATTGGAACGTACCATAAAACGTTTAAAGGTACTGATTCATCTTTCTTTTATCAAGATTCAGGACACTTTGGTCATTTTTTCTGTGATTCATGGTCCTTGTGAAATAGTATACAACCATTTGGATGGTCATGTATTCTTTCATAGATCATACCCATATACCATAGCATTTATTTAGCATAATATGTTCAGAAAGTAATCACATTATCTTTTGGGATCATATCATTCAAGAGAGAAAGCAGCTCAGTATAGTTGGGGCCACTTCATATACTTCCATCTTTTATATTATATTTCTTCAGTATTGTTGAAAATGTTTTTTATTTAGTATGACTAGCATAAAATGATGTATCTTCACAACTATTTAACTTTTTAAAAAGTTTTTGGAAATCATAATTTTTATCTTCAATTATGTTTTTTATTTTCTCAATATAATCCTCGTCATTATTCACACTTTTAATAATATACTCGATATGATCATTGTCATTGTTCACACTTGTAATCACATCAAATAAACCATAAAATGCAGTGTTAATCCAGTCACTATATACATTTTGTTTTTTCATTTGATTAGTCTAAAATTAATATCATCAATCAATTCTAGTACAAATCAAGTGTTCTTATAACTCATCTTGACTAATTACTATTGAATAAAAATAGAATAATCATGGAAAAATGATTTTAGAGGGTTCATGTGAACGATCAGTTCAAAATTATATAAACTCTTTCGCCCCATCCTCATAATCTATTTTCATGTGATTGGCATCCAATCATTTTGGATTCATATCCATCCAATTTGATTCAGTAATATTAATATTAAACCAAATAAATACAAATATATAATGTATGATCTTAGAACCCTAATGTTCATTTTTAAAGAATCATTTAAGATGCATGAAGACATTTCTCAAATATAATAAGAATAAAATGATATGTATTGAGACTTTTTAGTATTGTGTAATATAATTAAAGGGAATGTGTGATATCTATAAATTTACAACGAATATAATTAAATTTTTATCTAATTTCAAAACACAAATAACACGGATGGTTTCATTAACTATGCTAGGTTGGAGTACAACAAGAGGGTGTAGTTTATGATTATATATGTCTTCACATCGTACATGGAGAACTAAGTGATGGTTCAGTGATAGGATGCTTGGGAGCTGATGTTGATATTTTGTCAGATAATAAAAATATGGATAAGTCCTAATCATCTGTTCTTGAGAACATTATGTTCGAAGAAACTATTGAATTTAATTACGGTTTGGAAAATAAAATGGTGCATTTATCATTATTGGATTCACCAATAAATTCAACTGAAAAAAAAACGAACAAATCATTGACCTAAAGAAACCCAATAGTGATTAGAATTAATGAATTGGGTCCATGAGCAAGAACACATGAAAAATAAATACCCACTTACTAATTGGAACCGAGGATGGAATGAAAGAGAAAGGAATCCTCAATCGGTTTAATTGGGGGAAGCAATAAATATGAGTTAAAATTTATAGGTCTCTCCCTATGGGGGAAAGGAATTTAGGTGATGATAATCTTATTACTGGAATTTTTAACACAAATCGACAAAATTTGAACACATTAATTTTAGATGAACATTACATTATTTCTGATGTTGAACTGGAAAGTTAAAATTTCATTACTAATTGAAGAACATTTTTGGAAGTTGAAATACTTGAATAAAAATATTTAAATTCTATGTCGTTCTTAATAAATAAATATGGAATCACAATTTCGAATTTTCCATCTATAAAAATTATAATGAAACTGAATAGTTTAATTGTAATTGAATGTATTTTAATTGGAATTATTGATATTGTTTGGTAGATTAGGTTGGTGTTGATTAAGACTTATTATGCTATGCAAGTGATTCATCCTGGCCCGCATATGAGAACATTCAACAATACCTGTTTAAGAGTAAGTCATTTTACAAATAGTTTCATAAAAAATTACCTTTATAAACCATGTATGAATCACATAGTAAGTAATTTATTAAGCCCAAAATGCTTGTGTAAGAATATTTTGGCTCAAGATGCGTAATAAATACAATTACAAGTAGTTTCATGAGAATAAAACATGTACCATAGTTTCTGAGAGGGTCAATTTATCCGAGATGATTGAGGGAGAGTGGCAGAAAATGTTGAATTATGTAAGAGAGATTGAATGGTGAAAATAAGTGGGTTCTCATAAGGTTAAATTTATACAATTGAGAAGTATTTTATCAGCGCTTTCCAAAAATAATTGATCAATATGAGTTTATTCAACAATAAATTAATTAGAGCTGATAAAAATTATCTTTATCCGTGCTTAATTTAGCACCGATAAAGCTATACTTTTATCATCATTAAATAAGCACTCATAAAGATATGTTTTATCAGTGTTTTGTATTTTAGTAGAAAAAATATATATTTTTATTTTCACTTTATGGAAGGTAATAATAAAAAATGTTTAAAAAAAATAAATGAATATAAATTAAAAATGAATTAAGTATAAAAACAAGTACCAAATAATTAGCATTATTAATGAATATACTATATTAAATGCATGAATGTTTAAAATGAGTGAAATTGAATAATTAAAAATGAATAGACATTAATAATATTGAAATAATAGATTAGTTTTATTAATTATATTTATTATAAAAAAATGAAAACCAAATAAATATTAAATTATAGATGAATACATATAGAAAATATTAAAATATAATAAACACAAACAAAAAATGAATTAAGAACACAAGCTACATGAATTTTAAACACATACAAAATAGGAAGAAGATATTAAAAATGAATTTAAATTAATTAATTATATAACATTCATACAATTTAAAAATATCACAACTTAATAAATAAAATTTTATTAATTTTAATCATATAAATTTAAAACATAATAACAATATTAAAATATAGAAAATAATTATGTATAATCTGTAAGATTAATTACATTAACTGTAAACACATATAAAAATGAAGAGACAATTAAAAATGCATTTAAATAAATAAATAATATAAATTTAAAACATTTTAAACACATTACAGTTTAATAAATGAAATTTAATAAATATTAATCATATAAATTAAAAATGTACTAATAATTTTAAAACATAGAAAATAGTTATGTATAAATAAATATTAAAAAATGGATAAATTAAGAAAATATTAAAAATTTATAAATATTACAAATAAATAAATAATATTAAATGAAATAATAATAAAAATGGATAAATATAACAGAATAAAAAAATAAAAAAAAAGTGAATTCAAAAAATTGATTGCACAAATTAAAAATACAAAAAAATGAATAAAAATGAAAAATAGATAACATTAATTATATAAATAACAATATTATTAAAAATGAAATATATTGATAACACAAAAAATATTAATTATCAAATCAATTAAAATAAAATAAAATAAAATAAACACACATATATTCAGAATAAAAAATTAAAATAAATATGATTACACGATTCTATTAATTACATAAAGTTTTTAAAAATTAGTTACATAATATTTACTTTTCATATATTAAAAAATGAATTTAACATAATAATATAGTTAACAACATAAACAAAAAAAATTACGTTAGGGAAGGCGTACATTGGGGATCAATTTCCCACCAAAATGGAATGAGTTAGAGATATCCTTATGAGAATCAATTATATTGATTTCAAACATATTGAAAATATTATAACTTAATAATGAAATTGAATAAATATTAATCATATAAATTAAAAACATATTGAAAATATTGAAACATTGTACATAAATATGCATAATTTTTTTTAAAAAAAATAAATTCTAAATATATTAAAAATTAATAAATATCCAAAATGAAAAAAATATATGTAATGAAAAAAATATAAAAATTGAACAAACAAAATAAAAAAATATTTATATAAAAAGTTAATTCATAACATTAATTACATGAATTGAGAACACATAAAAATGTATATAAATAAATAAATATTATTATTATTGATAATTATTGATGTATTCACTACATTGATTGTATATAGAAAATATAATTTATCGTTTACTTTTATATTTTTTAATAATTATTAAAAATATTATTATTTAATTAAATGTATAAATATTTAAAAACATCCCAATAACTATATCAAATGAATATATTAGAAAAATATATTAAAAATGAATACATATTAAAAATTAATAAATTAATGAATGTATTAAAACGAGAGAAATTAAAAACGAGTAAATAATATTAAATAAATAATTATACCTACACATACACACATACATATGCAAAGATATACATTTACATACAAATACACATACACATATATAAATACACATACTCATACACATACATTCATACATGCACATGTACATACCCATACACATACACATACACATACAAATAAAAATACACATACACATACACATACACATATACATACACATACACACATATATACACATAAACATGCTTGAGTAAAAATACATGAACATACATGTACACGTATATACATACACATACACATATATATATACACACATGCATACACATACAGATACATATGTATATACATACACATACATACGATTATATAAACATGAACATGCATACTCATCAATACATATGCATATATATATACATATACTATATAAACATATAAAAATACACATACACTTACAAAAACACGTGTACATACGCATACACGCATACATTTGCATAGATATACCCATAAAAATACATAAACATACACATAAACATACACATATATACATTTTTTTTAAAAGAAGGACATATAACATTAATGACAAAGATCAGTAGACGTACATATGAAAATCCATGAAGAGAAATTGTCTAGCCATATCTAGTTGTCATCGAAGGGGCCTGAGGCCGCCAGCTGATGGGCCGCATTGTTTCCTTCCCTTTTGGTAAAGGAGATGGTGCAACAAGAGAATCCTTGGAGAAGCGAGCGAATTCTTCTGATGATGAATCCAAATGACTAGAGTCCACCATCATTGTGGTTAATAGCATCGATTACGGTGAGGTAGTCAGACTCAATGATGATATCAACCCATCCACATTCCACAAAGAGCATCATACCTGCAAGGATAGTAGAGGCCTCAGCTACTGCAGGTTCCCAGAAGGCATGATGTGATTCATATTTTGTATAAATGATTTTTCCCAGATGATTTCATGCTAGGAGACTGAGAGAAACAAGCCCATCCTTGGGGAGAGACGCGTCCACATTAAGTTTAAGAATCCCTTCAATTGGGGGATTCCAATGAGGAGGACAAGAGGGGGTTACACCTAGCATATAGTGTCCTTTGTGGTCCTTCCAGCTCTCAATCCATGAAATGTCATGTTCAATCTAGAATTCGGGAGGTTTATGAACGTGGTGAAAAATAGCATTGTTACGCCGAACCCAAATGATCCAGGCCAAGGTGAAAACTAAACCAGTGTTATTCGATGAGAGAGTGGAGCACCAACGCATCATAAGATCAGGGAGGTCAGAGGCAATGTCCAGTGAATCATCTGAATCCAGGCCCCAATTATTCTAAATTTCTTTAGCTATCAAGCAGTGAATGATGGCATGCAAAGGAGTTTCTGGAATATTCGGGCAGAAAGGGAAGGACTCAGCACTAACCATATGTCGGTAAACGAAAAGGATCATGGTAGGGAGGGTGCCCGTACACACCTTCCACCAAAATTGGCGTCTTTTTTGGGGGATGTTGAGCGAGCGATTTCTATGGTCCCTCTTCCCGGTCGACAGAGTGGTTTCCAGGAGCATTTCTGTAACCGGATCTCACCGTGTAGTCGCCCGATATGTCATTGGTCTAGAATAGATGGTCAGGGCCAGCATCTGGGACCCAGGGGATGATCAGGATAATTCTTTGGTCTCTTTCATTAAACCATTCATGGATATTTTCCACACAACACCTCTGTCCCTAGTCTGAAAGGAGGCAACTGACAGTGGCCTCTTCAAGACCTGGTTGGTTGGGGGATGTAGCCCGCATACCATCCTTATCGATTAGCCAGTGATCAGTCCAAATGTTGACAAATGAGCCATTCCCAATCCTCCAGCCCAACCCTTTTTCCAGGAGATTTTGGACCCCCCAAATGCTTCTCCAGAGGAAGTTAGGACTGGGGCCAAGAGAGGAAACATGGAAGTCCATGTAGGGAAAGTACTTATCTTGGAGTACCCACGCATAGAGAGACGATGGATAGTTAATAAGGTTCCATCTTTTCTTGGACAACAGTGCATCTTTGAAGAGAAGAAGATTCCATAATCCCATCCCTCCCACCGACTTGGGTTTCCAGAGTTTCTCCCAGGCCATCCAGTGGGGTCTATTCATTCCATATTTTCCCCCCACCAGAATTTGGCAGTATGTGAATGGATCTGATTAACGATGGCCATCAGGATCTTAAACAGGGACATAAAATAGCTGGGGATAGATTGGATGAAATCTTTAATGAGGGTTTCTTTGCATGCTTTGGAGACTCTTTTTGGGTTCCAGCCTTGCATTTTTTTCTCAATCCTGTCCACCAGAAATGCAAAGATTTCTTTTTTGGACCGACCAATCTCCGTGGGTAGCCCAAGATTCTTCTGGTGTTCATCGACCATATGGATGCTTGCTGATGCAAAAAGTTCATCCCTCTTGGAAAGAGGCACCCCTATGCTGAAGGAGATTTTCTAATTTTCTGTGATTTATTGACTATTTATACACCCTCTCATACTACTGCATCGCATGGCTGATCACCTGACATTCATTTACAGTTGCTCTGGAGAAAAGGAGGTAGTCGTCGGCGAAGAATATATGCGACACTGGTGGGCTTTCACGACAGACCTTTTCCCCAAGAATAGAATTAGATGATGTATCCCTAGAAATAAGTTTAGAAAAAAACATCAGCCACCAAGATGAAGAGAAATGGGGAGAGGGGATCTCCCTGGAATAGGCCTCGGGTTGGGGCGAATCCTCTTGTGAGATCCCCATTGACCTTGATTTTCAGGGAGACGGTCGAGATGCAGTGCATGACTATATCTGTCCATTTAGTGCAAAAACCCATTTTCAGCATCACGAATATAAGGAAATTCCATTACACTTTATCATAGGCTTTGTTCATATCTATTTTCCAGGACATGGTTCCTCTTTTCAAAGTGGAGCGTGTTTTCATAGAGTGGAACACTTCATGGGCCAAAATTGCATTATCAGTGATCAGTCTCTTGGCCATGAAGGCACTCTAGTTTTCGGAGATAATATCAGGAATCCAAGGGCACAACCGATTGACAAGAATCTTTGAGAAGATCTTATAAGAGACATTGTAGAGCCTGATAGGTCTAAAATCAGGGATCACTAGTGGTTTCAAGATTTTGGGAATGGGGACGAGGACTGTTTCATTGATGGTGGAAATGCTTGTATTCCCCACCCAGATACTTTTTGTCATGTTGCAGATGTGTGGACTAATGATGTTCCAGTATTGTTTAAAAAATAGGGTGTAGAATCCATCCGGTCCCGGGGCCTTGGTGGGGTGGATATGATTTAGAGCCAGTTGTATCTCTTCATTCGTCACATCTTGGGTAAGATGCCAATTGATCTCTTCAGTGATAACAGGTTTGATTCATTCTTTCACCTCAGAAGAAATGAAAGGAGTAATTTTAGAGGAAAGGTTCTGGAAGTAGCATGTCAAAGCTTCATGAATTCCAATGGTGTTAGAAACATTGCTTCCATATGGTTGTGAGATACATGTGATAGAATTTTTCCAGCGCCTAACTGAAGCTTTCTGGTGAAAATACCTTGTATTAGCATCCCCTTGTTTAATGTGGATGTCCCATGCCCGCGTAGCCTAGAAGCTTTCCTTAATGCACAGTGCCACGTCTAGATCTCTTTGAGTGGTACCAATCCTAGAGATATTGAAATTGGATGGGGGTTGCTGGAGTAGGTTGTGCAGTTTATTTTCAAGGAAATCACAATGTCTATAAGGGTGGAGAAATTTCTTGTTGCTCCAAGATCTCAGATCGAATGCTACCTATTGGAGATGGAGGCCAACATCTTCATGAGAACTCTTTTAGCTTGATCGGACCACCTCTTCGCATTCCTGGTCTTTTGACTAGAATCTCTCAAATCTGAAGGGTCTGTTGGAATGCCTGTTACATTCTCCTTGAGTGCAGTCAATAAAAATTGTGCAGTGGTCCGAACAGTTGAGTGTCATGTGGCCAGTGTGGAACATGCTGAAAAGATTTATCCAATCAGTTGAGCCCAGAAATCTGTCAAGTTGATCAGCGATGTGGGTACCATCCATATTACCTCGAAACTATGTGAAGGTATTACCTATGTATCCTAGATCGACCATGTCCACCCTAGAGACTGTGTCCTTAAAATTTTACATCGACGCATAGGGTCAGACAATTCCTCCCCATTTTTCCTTGTGGAACATAATCTCATTGAAGTCCCCTCTGAAAATAATAGGGCTCGGGATATCATGACACAACATGCATAGAAGATCCCATGATTTCCCCTTCTCATTATGGGATGACCAGTGATAGAATCCCACAAAAGTCCAAGGTGGGGTGTGGTCTGCCTAAATGGCTGCAGCCACATGGTGTGAGGAGAAGGAAAATATATTGACGTTGATATTTTTCTTCCATAGGAGATAGAGACCCCTAGAATGGCCTTTTCTGTAGAATGGGAGGTAGCCTTGGAAGCCGCATTTCATAGCAATGCTAATGGTGTCCTTGTTTTCCAATATGTTTTCAGAGAGGAAACCCATATCGGGGTGAATTTGGGCACAATTTCACTAGAGCATGTGAACCGTTCGTGGGTTTCCAAGCCCACGACAATTCTAGCAAAAGAAAATCATTGTTCTAGGTGGGGATGGGTCTCTCCTTCCTTCGCCTTTATGATCTCCAAACATGATTTTCCACCAATTTTTTTCCATATTTTTGGTGAGTTCCCCATTGACTCGCTTGTTTCAATTCGTCTTTTCAGTTCCCCGGGTTTAGGGTCTTTTAGTTTACCATAACTTTCTTCATGTTTCACCCTTTTCCAGGTTTGACGGGTGATTGGACTAGGTGGTGGAGTTCATGTCATCCTGTATTCACCCTGTGGTAGGATGTCTGACTTGGTCCTTTCTGGATCAGGGTCGGGATCAGCTGGTTCAAAGTTCATTATCTTTGGATTCTGGCTTTTATCTGGTGGGTATTTTGGTGTCATCATTGGCTCTGTAAATGTTGGGACAGTTCTCTTCAGGGAGTCAGGATATATTCCAGTTTCTTTATGAGTGGTTGGGCCATCTTTAACGATTTTTGGGGGTCCAAGCATAAAGACTTTTTCATGTATAGTTTCCTCCCGTCTGGTATAGGCCCATGTGAGACGGTCGCTATCCTTTTGTTTCCCCGTCTTAGGGATGAAGGCATATCTAGTTGATTTGGCTCGAAGCCATGGGCCATATCTAAGGATGATAATACCCGAATCATTCCTTTTCTATGAGACACACACACTTTCCAGATGGATGAGGCGTCCACAAAAGAAACAGAGTATTGGGAGATTCTCAAACTCAAATGATATCCAGGTGTTGGTGTCATAAAATTTCAAAAACATGCCCCTCATCAGTGGATCTGACACTTCCATTTCGGCCTTAATTTGAACCTTGGGCCCCCATTGGATAGGGTCTGAGCAGTCCCAATCTAGGAATTGGCCAATGTTGTTCCCTATTTCTCTTATAACTCGTTCCGTTCGTGCGTGAAATATATTTGTTCACATGCATATACACACCCATACACATACATACAAAATAAAATATATATTTTCACATGCATATAAACATGTGTACGCATATATATATACATACACATACATACACATACACATACATATATATACAAATACACTTGTGCACACATACACTTACATATATATACATATATACATACACATACAAGTACTCATGAACAAAAATTTTCATGCACGTATATGAATATATACATAAAAACAAAAATATTCAATACATGTACACCTAAATAAACACACACATAGAAAAAATACACACATAAACAACGCATGCATACACATGCATCACATACATACACATGCACATACAATCACACACTATTCATTTATATATTATATAATTATTTAAAAAAAATATTTATATTTAATATTTGTATTAATTATTTACACATTTTCTAATTAATGTATAAAAATATATTATTAAAAAAATTATTGACTAATATAGATTTGATAATTTTTTATGCATAAAATTATGAAAATAATATTCATTTTTTATTAATATTTATATAGATCACATTAATATATTATATTTACATATATGTACTTCTTGAAATATATATATTATTTTATAATATATAAATATGTACATATAAATTGAATTATTCATTATAAAAATTATCAATGATAAAAAATGCTGATAAAGGAGAAAATTTTATAAACACTTGAAAAAAAATCTGGAAAAGGGTACCCTTTTATCAATGCTTTTTTTAGAACTGATAATATTTACCTTTATCATTTTTTTTCATGGAACTGATTATAGTTACCCCTTCATCAAAACTCTTTGTTTAGCACTAAATATCATTTGATCAGTGTCATAGTTGGTTCCCTTGAACAAACATCTATATACATTATGTTGTATTCATTGTTTTTAAAATTAATAAATTCATTATCACATCATGACTATTATTTTGTGTAATATAGTATGTGATAATGTTCTAAGAGTTTTTTTCACATTAAATGTTCATAGCAGTTCCCCTCTAGGATAAGATTCCATAAGATTCATGACAAAATTCTTAAATATATGTTCTATCACTAGATGAAAACATTTGAGGGCAAAATGATACAGGATATATGGGTAGAGACTCATAGGATATTGATGTATATTCTTATTGCGTACTCCCTCGGTAATATATAGTGTAGAATATTATGATAATGATTCCCACAACTTGAAAATCCACATTAATATGTGTCATTGGATGTTCCAATCTGTAGATATGTGTATTAATCCTTAGACATTATTATTATTTTTAATGAGTGTTATAAGTCACATACTTTGATGTATTGGGGAAAACCATGAAAACATATGTTTGTTGCGAGTTAAATTATGTTGGGTGTGTCATGATTAATATTTCATTAATGTATAATGTGATAAATAATTTGTCCCTTATATTATTTAACACAAGGTGATATCTTAGGTCCTTTGACGAATATTTTATAGCCAAAATAAATCCATGTTTATGGTGTTCTATTGGAAATTTCAATTTTCATAAATTCAAAGTAAGAGATACCGATCATATATGTTGATGGAACAAGCATATAACCTTATTTATTAGAGATATCATGATAAAAATGTTATATTACATAGTAAGAGTCCCTATAAGATATTATTTCATTTTGAAATTAAATTTGTTTTATATGGGTTCCTTGGAGTGTTGTTAGATTCTAACATTGGACTTTATGTTGTTTCTCATAATATCACTAAGAAAGATGCCTAAAGGGTCACATACCAAGTGTATCCAGAATCGTAGTTAAATAATATATTATTATTTTTTATTTATCAAGTTAAATAGATATTATTCATGCACTTCGTATAATAACTATTCGTTTTTTCTTGATCACTTATGTTCCATCACTAGTTATTTGAGAGAATATTATAGGAGAAGAATATATAATAAAAAATTGTTTTTATTTAGTGAATATAATATTTAATTATTATTGATGAATAATGCAAAGGTATTTATTTATTAAATAAATAGTCATCATTCAAGTTTCGATAAATACTATAGAGGAATGGAGGGTCTTTTTTAAAGGTCCATTGAGAAATAATATATATTGAATATTATTGAAATAACTAATATTTAATTTAATTAATAATTTTAGAACATGTCAATAAATATGAATATTATTACAATTATAAACATGGGGTTACCATGGGATTATGGAAATAATATTGTCACTTGTGAAATTATTATTTTTTAACCCTATCAGCATATAAACCCAATTAAATTATTTTATTAAGAGAGAAAATTCATTTTTTAGTGCACAATGAAATCCAGAGAGAATATTCTCATTCCCTAGAGAGATCCCTATCCCAGAATGCTATTAATATTGGATATAAATCTTCCTCTGCCATCCACTCTCAAGTTTAGAGAGAGATCAAGTTGAATCCTATGGAATTGATTCTCAAGGTGATCAAATTAGAATGAAAAAAGCATTATGATCGACCAAGAAAGAAAATAAAGATTCATATGACAATGTTCACTGGTTCATAGAACACATGAGGATAAACACATGAGAGAATATATTCCTGAATCCAACAACATGAAAAAAGTATTATAGAGAGATGTTGTCAAATTAATCAAAAAAGATAGAATTTATTTCAAAGTATTTGCTAATTTGAATAAATTAATTAAAAAAAATATGTGACGATATTGTACTTTGGTATTAGTTTTCACCCATTGTCTATATTCATTTATCCAATTCCATTGATCATGGAATTCATCGTCACGTAAATCTAGCAATAATAATATATCATTTCCAAAAAAAATTAGGAATGTCCCATCCATAACTTCCTCTATTAATAGAACCATTAATTAGAAGTAGTACATCTGGTAAGAATATTGAATTATCATATTCTAGAAGAAAATTTATCGACTAACATATTCAAATACCATTTCACAATATATTTATTTTAACTAACGTGCTTCTAATTATTTCTTTCAGCATTATCTAATGTTTATACTCTTCTAAGTTATTCATCTCTCTATTAATTATCATTGTGATTCTTTTAACCAAATCCAATATCATCTTCTAAATATGATATATTTTATAACATTTCATATTAATTTAACATCTATTTTCATTAAAGCGCATCCTTCCAATCATTAAGACTCATATTCTTCTCCACTATCTTGAAAACCTAAAAACCCCCTCCCTTTTCCACAACACATTATTCAAATAATCATGAACATTATTTATTAATACTATACTATGTCATTTTTCATACACAGCCTATAATTATCACAAAAAATTTATGATAATTTAACTTGTTATACTGGTTCAAACTCATGATTAAAATTCTACCATTTTCTAATGGTTTTCCTCTTTAAAAAACCCTCATTCGTTATTTTTTCAATACATTTCACCATCATAGGCCTATCATTATTTTAGAGCGGAGTGGTTTGAACTTTCGAATGTGTACTAAAATTCATGATGTTTAAGAAGATTGATGATATCATGAATTTAAATTAAATCCCATGTGAAATTGGGTTGTTATATTGTTTTTATACTGAATTGTATTGTATTTTATTATTCAATCATTAATTTTTATTATGGTTCATGCATAAAAATGAAGGTTCTATTTTATATGATCAAGTATATATTGATTGGTATGGGTTGTTCATTTATCACTTGGTCCATTGTGTTGGGTCTCCAATATCTATATGGGATTCCTACATGGGACAATTCACATGATAGATACTTGGCCTCTGTTTCTTTTAAATTACCACTACAACAATCTATTATATACTTTTCTCTGTCCATTGATTTCATTTACACCCAATGCATCTCGGCCACCCACCTATTCACTCTCACTAATGGGTGTCATTTCATTTCGGTTAAGCATTGTGTGCATTGTGTATTTGGGTTTTTTGTATTGTTTTGAGATGCATGAAATGTTAGGGGAATTTATGACCCCTACACATGGAATTCAAAATAATATATCACTCACTCTCCTTTACTAGGTTCATCTCTACCTCTGGTTCTGAAAACCCAGGTTTCAGTGCGATTTTTTATTTCATTGATCATCTTCATGTGCCTTCCATCATCCAAAGCACACTGCTTGTGTGCTTATTATAGTTGAGTTTTGATGAAAACCTTTCTTGTGAAGATGTGTGTCATGGATTTTGATCCCAGAACATCTAACCCCATCTAGGTGAGGCCTTTCTATTTGGTGAGTTAAATGTTTTACATCGTCTTCTCGGTGAGAGCATCACGAGATCAGGATGGTCGGTCCATTGCATATAACATTGTATTTTTGTTGACTTTCTTATTTTATAATACTCAGATTTATATTTTGAAATTTTTTGTTTCTATTTCCATTTTTTATTAGGTTGTATGCTGAAATATTTTTTATCACTAATAAAACTATATGTGTGTAGTGTTCTTATCATGAAAATAAGCCATAATGGAATCAAATCACATTAAATCAGTGTATTTATTTTACTGATTTCTTAACTTATCTTCATCCTGAATGTTTTTTTTCATTCAATTCAATTATTAAGAGAAAATCACACAATCAGTCCTTTCTATTTCATGTGAACTGTCTACTTCTGGTAAACCTTCCCCCAAAAAATTGGTATAGGAGCCTCTTTACGTTCCCTTTGGGTTTCAAATATTTGTCTTGTTTTAATCTAGTTCTTGTTTTAATTTACAATTTTTTATCTTGTATTGGTTTACCTACCCTCTTATTTAATAATTAATTTAAGTCATTGTAACCTCTATAATTGTTTGAATCTAATTTCTAGATGGATAATCACGTATACTCATTGATCATAGAGGGTTCTTAGGGGGATACACTTTCGTTATCCAGAATAACATGGTATCTTATCTTTTGAGAAATAATGCGAACAAACTAGGTTCAAAATCGAATAATTCAATGGAAAAAATGACTTCAATGTTTGAAAAATTAAGATGAAAGCCTTGTTGGTTCAAAAATGATTAATTTATACCCTCTTCAAGACTAATAAACCTAATGGTACTATTTCTGTAATTGTATATAATTCTATAAATTATCAAGATGTATCCCCTAATGTTCTTCTAATGTCACACAATTCACTTATGTTTTCTTTACGTGATAAATTTCTAAGGGATGTTTTTTATGAATAAACTATTGATGGTATATTTCCTAAACTATAGTAAATTTATATGACAACTTTAATTTTTGATAGGTTTTATAAAACAAACTACATGTTTACATCCAAAATAGAATCTTATATTTCAATTAAATCCTACTTAAATGAATTTGATAAAATAATGTCACATTTATCCATCATAAATGTGACTAATGATGATGAAGATAAATAAATTATTCTTTTAATTTATTTATATAATTCTTAGAACACATTAGTAGATATAATGATGCATGGTTTTAAATATTTAATGCTTAATGAGGTAATGTTTTTCCTACTCTTTAAGTAATTACATTCTAAACATAGAGTTAATAGTTAGGCAGTGAGTATTTTCACAAGCGGAAAACAAAAACCTAGGGTTAAAAAGAAATAATATAATAAGGATAAAAAAATAATCATAATCAACCCAATCCTATGTCTATGTTAAGGGAAATTAAAATTATTTTCTTCCACTATGATAATCATAGGCACTCTAAAACCGAGTTTTGAAATTTAAAACAAGACATTGAGACCAAACAAACTATTGAATAGTCCCTTCTATTGGATTTGGGTTATGAAACAGCTAATGTTTTTAATGTTCTAAACCATGCTCTCACCCATGAGTGGGTCCTATATTTGAGACACTCATTCTATATGTATCCCTTTAGGGATTATTTTCATGATTTGGAATAAATACTATAAGTAGGTGTTATTTTAGGGAATAATATGAGGTGTTAAGTGAAAGGAAGAGGTTATTTTTTATTTGATCTATATAAACACTATATCATTACTTTACTTGATGTTATTTCGGTTCATTACCTCTATATAAATCTGATATCCTTATTAATTCGAGTAAAAAATAGCTTCACTTTTAGTTCTGAAGCAGGTTTACTAAAAATCCATAAATTCTATATAACTATCATTAAGGATTACCTTCTTAATGGGTTATATATTATGAATGAAAATACCCATTCAATGAAATATGGTAGTGTGTATACTTCAAAAAATGATAATACACTATTATGGAATATGTTATTAGTGCAAGTAAGATCCAATGGTCTAGAAGAACGTAATAAATAAGGGTTGTTGAATGACATTACACCTAGTAACCTTACTTTTTGTGAATATTGGGTAATGTATAAAGCTAAGAGAGTAAGTTTCAATAGGTATAATTTTAAAGGTATTTTTTCTTTATAATATATATATATATATATCTAATTTATAGGGACCATCTAAAACTACCACCCATGGTAGATGCCCCTATTTTGTTACCTTTAATGATAAATTATCTAGCATGTTCTAGATTTACATTCTCATGAACAAATCTGATGTTTTTAAAAAATTTAACACCTGAAAAAATGATGTAGAAAATAAATTTAAAAATAAAATTATAATAATGTTAAATGGTGATTGAGTAGAATACCTATCTACTAAATGTACAAAATTCTATCAATATAAAGGAATTACAAGACACTGGACTATTTGGGACCCCCTAATAGAATGATATTTCTAAGAGAATGAATATATCTATTCTTTAGATTGTCTCAATCATGCTAGTATGCTTGGGTATGTTTAAATCTTTTAGAATAGAGGTGGCCAATATGGAATTGTATCTAATAAATATTTTTTCATCCTCTAATAATCATATTAAACACCCAGAAGAACATTGGAATAACAAACCACCATATTATAATCATTTAAGAGTCTTTTTATGCATTAAATATGAACATGTCAAGGTTGATAAGTTTGAACCAAGAGATCTTAATAGAATTTTTGTGGAATCCCTTATGGTTTTAAAAGGTTATAAAATATTGGGTGATGAACTAGATTTCAAAAAATATATAATTAGTTGAGATGTGGTGTTCTTCTAGTATATGTATCCTATATCAAAATCTATAGCACCAAACAATGATGAAACGAACCTTGATTGAGATGTTAAAATCGATCCATTAAGCTATACTGAGATTATTGTACATCCTCCACCACATGATCCTCAACCGATGAGATGGGATTAATTAATCTCTAGTTCTAATTCAGATTCATATGCTGAACCTCTTTCCAATGATACTGATTACCGATGAACCCATGATAGTGTTAAGAGGATCTCTAGACCTCCTACTCAGTTTAGACTATATGTTCTATCATCTTATTCCTTTCATGTTTCTTATGATATTATTAATGATAATCCTCAGAATTATAAGAAATCCCTTAATGAATGAGATTAAAAATATTGGCTCTTTATTTGAATGAAGAAATTCACTCAGTTAAAAAGAATCACACTTGGTCTATCATATATAAACCATTCAATTCAAAAGTTATTTTCTGAAAGTGGATATACACATGAATGGAGGATAACACTATATAATAGAGAATTAAATTTAAATCTAGAAAAATAACTAAGGGATTCCTTCAAAGAGAAGAAATATACTACACTGATTTTTTTCACCAATTGTTAATCACTCTTAAATAATGTTTCTTCTTGATTTTTCATCTTATCATAAACATAAAATTGAACAATTGGATGTGAAAACTATGTTTCATAATGGTGACTTTAATGAGAAATATTACATGAAGGCTCATGATAGTTTTTATAAGGAATTAAAATATTAACATGTTTCCCATTTAAACAAATAATTATATGGTTTAAAATATGTCTCAAGGAAGTGTTATATAAAATTTGATTATTTTATGATTAATAACCATTTTGTTAGGAACCAATATGACTATTTTATTTATTTAATGTCCATCAAAAATAGTATTCTTTACCTTCTGTTATATGTTGATTATATTAACATTATATGCAATAACATGAATCTTATTATTGTTGTTAACTCTCAAATAAAAGTTGTTTTTGAAATGATGGACTCGGGGGTAGCTGAGTAGATTCATGGTGTACAAATTAATAGGGATTTATCAAATAAACTATTACATCTCTCACAACAGGATAATTTTTTGAAATTTCTCAAAATATATCTATTTTAACCTCTCAAACTTGATAGTGTACTTTTAGACATCATTTTAAGATTTAATTTACTCAATCACCCACTGATTCTGATGATATTGAGTTTATATCTAAAATTACATATTCCAATATATTTGGAAGTGTCATGTATTCCATAATTTTCAAAATTCCTTAAAAATACTTTTCAATCTTCACCCTTAGAAAATTTATGGATAGTATAGGGATTCCACATTGGAATGAACCTAATTGACTTCATCATTATTCTCTATGTACTTTTGATTTATCTTTATGTTATGGTAAAAATGGTGATACTGCTAAAATGATTTTTGGGTATGTTAACAATCACTATAAAGAAAAAAGTAAAACATAAAAATACTTAACTGGGTAATTTTTACTAATTTTGGAGGCCCTATTTCCTATAATTTTAATATGAAGTATGTGGTTTCCCTTTCAACTATATAGTCTGAATATATTACCTTAATTATCACTGTTAAGGAAACTTTATTTCCCAAGGTTTTTTTTGTTGAACTCAAACATTTTGATTATATTATTACTATGTAGAGTGATTTTAAATTGTCACTACATTTATTCAAAAAATTAGTATGCTATGGTAAATCCAAACACGTAGATAAAATATTTCATTTTAATAAAGAAGTAATTGAACCATAAACTATATGTCTCAAAAAGATAAAAATTGATGATGACCAGAATGATGGTTTGAATTATGTCATGGTATTATATATATTTAAATATTATTCAAAAAAAGGAATTTTTTTCTCATTCAACAGCCTTAGGTTCTTGGACATCCCAAATTTTAATTGAAAATGGTGGATATTTTTTAAAATGGGTATTCATATTGTTCTCATATTTACTTTCCAGATATTGTATTATTCTTCCATTAATTATTATTATGGAACATTCATAAAAAATTTTGGTTTTATTTTATATTATAAAATATATACCAATTTTTTTGGTTTGTTAATTTACTACTTGGGACATTGCACTGGGCCACCATTCCCTGTGTGGGCTTCTTTCTTGGGCATATTCACATATTGGTTACATGTCTTGTGTTCCCTTAACAATTCCATTGTGAAAATCTATTATATCATTTTCACTATACATATATTGTATTATTACCTATTACATATGTGTATTCCACCTATTCACTAACACTCATGTGTGTCATTTCATTTTAGTTCGGCAGTGTGTGTGGGTTGGGTATTTTGGTTAGTTGGCTTGTTTCAAGTTATTGGTATTGTTATGAGATTTGATGAAAACTAAACCCTTCCTTTGGGATTCGGAATCGGTTTCTCTCCATTCCAAGGTATGGATGTCCTTCTAGTTCTAGAAACCATAGTTTCAGTAAATTTGTTTCTTTCAATGATAAACCTCAAGTGCATTTCATTATTTAGAGCACACTACTGGTGTTATAATTTTGATATAGTTATAATGTAAACCTTCCTTCTGAATACATTTGGTGATGATTTTTATCTAAGAACAATTGACACCATCTAGGTGAGGCCTCCCTATTTGGTTAGATAAAATTTATAAATTGAATTCTCAGTGATAGCATCAAGATATCAGGATGACAAGACCAATTCATTTGATGTTGTAAGTTTTTATTCTTTATGGTATGTTTCTTCAAATATTTATATATCAAAATCAACTGTTATTGTTTACATTTTTCATTAGCATTTATACTATAAATATTTATATTTTATATTTATTAAAACTATGTGAGTGGGTGGTGTTCTTTCCATTCACATAGGCCCCCAACGATATTGAATCAAATCAAATCCTTATGTTCTGTTTATTGGTTTCTTACCATTATTTTATCTTGAATTTTTTGTTTTAATTTGAATTTATTCTTGTTATAAAAGCACCCAGTCAGTCCTTTTAGGTTTGTGTGAATTTATAATACCAATGCACCTTCCCACAACATCCCACTATCCCTTCATATAACTGGGAATAGTGCCTTCCACACCTATATCCATCATTAGAAAAAATTATAAGAAATTTTTACTTAATAATTCTAGATATAGTATTATATTGAAATAAAATCTCATCGCATAGACCCATTCCATGAAAAATGGTCCTTAATCTTACATATTGGTTACCTTCCCCTATAATCAATTCTAACATTTATGACAAAATTTTCTATAACTGTTTCCTTATCAAAATAAACTCAATTGTTTACATTTAAATGTTTCTTAAATAATGAACATATATTTCCCTTACTCATAAATTCCAGCCTCTAGCCGAAATATTTATCTTTATAAAAATTCTCGTTTAACCAAAAAAATATTCTCACTCACCTAAAAAAATATCTTCAATATAATATGTGGGTTTGTTTTTTATATATTATTTTTTGTGACATTAATATTTTTATTCAACCTTCAGAACCATTTACTCAATATTACTTCATTTCTTCTAGAGAAATAAACATTACATATTTTGAGTAATTCATCTGACACTTCTCAAATGGATTCTATTAGTATTAGAGATGGTATCTCTTAATATACTTTCTTCTAATGGGTTCACTGATGATTACACATTTTATTCTATATAAGTGAATTTAAATTATTAACACTTGTTGGAATATTAAATATCATATTCTATAAATATCTTTGATTTCAATAATCCATGGTGATTAACAAAAAAACATAATACTCCTTTAACATCATCTAATGGAATATACAATATTTTGGAATATAATATTTTGGTAGAACATATGAAACACATAAAAATTTTCCTATACATGTATGAAATAAAAAATAAAATGAAGAATAAAAATTGGTGGAAGTAAAGACATAAAGAATTTCTTTTGATAGTAATTTTTTTGGTGAATGGAAAGGGGTTGAAAATATAAAACGAAAAACATATATAATTCATAATGCTGAGACATGTGAGTTTCACTATAAAAGATGTCTATATATAGGGGTAAATCATGATTTTCATTTTTAATGTATTATCTTTTCAATGATATTTTCCTATAATTAGTTGAAACACTTATCATTTCCTCTTTATGTTGTTGAAAAATATATAATTAATGATAAACAATGATTTCTTGGATTAAAATATATGGGATATCTTCATAGATCATTCAATTCGAGATTCACTAGAAAATCAAACACAATATGTAAAAAAAAATATTTTTATTAGATTCACTATCTATAAATATTAAGAAACCAAAATAATGAAATATTAATACTCTATAAAAAAATTAGAGTAATTTTACAATTAAAATTTTATTGTTTTATAACACTTTTTGAAATCATAAATTAGAATTAAACTATTTATTTTAGTCTATCACATTAATCCCACATGTTACAATAGATGAAAAACTTCAAAATGATAATAAAACCCTTTTTCTTATTTATATTTTTTATAAGTATATTGATGGATATCAATGTTATCCCATATCATAATTCTTTAATCAAAACATCCACATGATAATATTCTATCAATTTTTTTGTTAAAAGATAACATCATATGTTTCCAAAAATTCTTATTAATAATATTTGATATTTTGTTGGTCAACGCCATATAAATAAGTATTAAAAATTAATGTGAAGTATTTCTATGTAAGAATAAAAATACAATTATTTGTATGAAATATAAAAACTAAAATTTTAACTAAAATCATCCACCCAAAAATGTGATATTTTCACAAGGAAATTGTTCCTCTATTAAAAATTTCGATTAAAAAGCATAATTCGAATAAATTATTCATTACTATTTTTTCCAATTTCCATTTTTTGGAAATCATGTATATTATGAATCATAATGTACTATTTAATATTAAATGGAATATTTTACAATAAGAATAATGATCACATTCAAATCCTTCACTATGTGGTCTCCTCATTTAGAAATGTTTTCATCAACATACATTTCTTCATGATGAATTGGTTATATAAAAAGGTTTCATTATGTTTTACTCATGTTTTCACATGGACTAAAATTTTTGTAGAATAATGAAGGAAATTAAATGGTTTCTTTATGTTTAACATGAATTCAATAAAAAGAATCAATACTGTGAAACATGAAATTATATTTTGTCATGGAAAATAGTATTTTTACTAAGGAATCTCTAGATGGCCAGATGAAAATTTCCTTTAGTATTCTATATATTCTACAAAAACATTATTGTAAATTCCCATCATAGAAACCTTTTCTCATGGGATTGAGTGGGGACACTATAATACCTAAATCACATTCCTTGGTCACTAAAAGACCAAAACTAGTACCAAATGATAATGAATAATTATTGGGGAATTATTTTTTTATAAATAAATGAAATCATCTATATAAATTAAATATAAAACATTGATTTAATCCAAAATAAACTTTAATACAACCATTTTAATGTAAATAGAGTTTAAAAATTATATTATAAGTAAAATGACTAAGTTATACAATTACACTACAAACAAATGAAAATGACTAAAACATGTCCATCAAGGGTAGTTAAAATCCCCCCAAAAACTATTGTTTGAACAAAAAACAGTCTTCTATAAAAAAATTTCTATGATACATGATGAATGAATAATTATGATTTTCAATTTAATTTATAATAATAAAAGTTTATACATACTCACTGATACTCAGGTGTAGGAATGATTAATAAAATACTTGGTAGTAATCCACTAAATCAGTATCTCTCTTACATATGTATAAATTATATTAAATCATTTAAACACCTTTTAAAACT
Organism: Viscum album; assembly: GCA_963277665.1. Taxonomy (NCBI): domain Eukaryota; kingdom Viridiplantae; phylum Streptophyta; class Magnoliopsida; order Santalales; family Viscaceae; genus Viscum; species Viscum album. Next base: position 338,224,813 of record OY728161.1, on the reverse strand, counting down.
AAATAGTTTTCCAAATATTTTATATATGATATATAGTTTTCAAGTGAAAAAATATACTATATAATTTTCTAATAAAATGGGTAAAGTTATCTAGTTTACCTAGGATCAAAGTGGTACATTTTCCATAACATTGGTTGTAATAAAGTGAAGTAAGATTCAATTTTATAAAATATTTTCATCATATGATCATAGAGTTCACCTTCAATTGTCATTACCAATATTAGTGTTTCTAAAAACAATGAGAATTCCTCTTCAGTTCATAAGATTCATTTTTTGTTTAATGTTATATAAATCATTTTTATGTATTATATATATATATATACATTTTCTAGTATACATTTTATTTAAAAATAAAATAATATGTATTTATAAATTAAATTATTCATTGTGACCTTTATCAGTGCTAAAAAAGGATGATAAAGGGAGGAATTTTATGAGTGCTAAAAACATTGAAAAATGGTACCCATTTATTAGTGCTTTTTTAGTGTTGATAAAAGTTACATTTATCTGTTATTTTTCCAGCACTGATAAAAGTCACCCTTATAACCGAACTTTTCATTTAGCATTGAATATCATGCAATTAGTAGTATTATATCTAGTAAGAATCCAAGTTTATCCTATTCTACCAGATAATGTATTGACTGATATATTCAACTACGATTTCACTTGAGATTAATTAGTAACTAACATGCTTCTAATTATTTATTTTATATTTATTTCTCAATTATTCATTCCATAGAAAATTATCAGTGTGCATAGAGGAACCAAATGAAATCTTATATTCTGATTATAATATATTGTATATTATTTCACATGCATTTAAGTTATAGTTTCAATGAATCACCCCTTCCATTCATCGATACTCATATTCTTATGGTCTAGAAAACCTACAAAACACATCCCTTTTCAACTAAACATCATTAAAACAATCATGATCACCATTTAATAATACCATGTGTGGTCATTTTTCATATGAAGCCTCTAATAATCACAACCATCATATGATAATATAACTCACCCTACTGCTTAAAAATCATGTATGATTCCTAGGATCTCATTGAACTTCATTTGGTACGTTGAATAATTTCAATAATGGGGATTAATTTTTCCATTATTTTCCATCCCCCCTCATTATTAACCCACATTTATGTTTTTATTTTATTGATAAATGTGGTGTGACCTCATTAAATCTCCTACATGGTTTTAATTATTTTGTAAATATGACTTTCTTTTTTTGTGTACAGTGTAATGAAACCCCCGCCAAAAAAATCCCAATTGGTGGTTCGCAAAGAATCTCGCATGTTTTAGCATTTTACGTCATCCTTCCTATACTTTCTCTTGTGTTTTGTTGGTGTTTATCCGTCAGAAATTTACACCATTTGGAATAATAGGACGTTTGACATGATCTATGGTATCATACATCGATCGCTCATCACCCCGACTCACCTAAGCATCATTTGTAGGTCCCATAGTCCTTGTTGATGGAGGTAGTGTCCCACTAGTGGTACATCGAGTGGTGAATGGTATTGGGTGATCGAAGACATATTCAATCCCCATGAAGACAAACAATGATGACTATTCCTTGATGATAACGGTTATGAATCAAGAAGATGGACTATGGGTTACCATTGACACCAGCGGTGTCGAACTCTATAAAGATCGGATGTTGATGGAGTCTGTCATGCATGTTGTCTCATTGGATTTGATATTTATAATCGACCTCAAGGTATGTTACAAGGAAGTGTGGGATACTGTCAAGATGTTAGTTCCACATTGTTAAATACCCTAAGAGGGTGGGTGAATTAGTGTATTACATATTAAAATAACATCTCCAATGATCTTGTTTCATCATTAAACAAAAAAACATGTCTCTTTATCCTATAGAAATATATGAAATGAAATTAAATCAAGCACAAGACACAATGATTTTACTTGGTTCACCCTCACTGGGCAACTTCCATGGAGAATACAATAGTACTATGTTGATGTACCAAATCCACTAAAAGCACAATGTTGTTTACAAGGTTAGGGATAGAACACTTTTATGCCCAAGATCACTGCCTTTACAAGGATTAGGGTATTATCTCTATATTCCCATGGGTTACACCCTGTGTCTCTTTCTCAATCTCACAACTGGTGTAAGATATCACTGTCTTCCTCTTCGTTCACTCACTACTCTAGGAAGGGATCCACAAATAGTTTATGGAATTATATGTCCCATAAATTGCCTGAATGATGAATCCTCAGCTGTGGATAGATTCTCTACAGAATATCCACTTTCATCCACTGATGAATATTTCTTAACCATAGACATATAAAGAAAATTCCAACTTTCGTGCATCCATAGGTTGACTTGTGAGCTTCATTAAGAAGGTAATGAATGTTTCTCCTTTTTCACGGAGAACCTAATTGTTCACTTCTCCAAAGTTGTGTTCAATACCACTCTTATTCTCATAAATTGAATGAAACTTCCCCTTTTACACCCAACTCACTATTGGAAAGAAACTACCATCTGGCACGTGACTTCTAAATAACTCACTACATGCACGCCCTACCACTTGCACGACCAAAAATATGAATTTCTCTAAGTGTTAAGATTTTAAAAAATGAGGGGTGTATCCATATATTTATATACATTTTGAATACCATGAGCGCATAGCTTTCAACCTTCCACCAGGTTCACTAGTCCGTTCACTCATGCCTCTGTCATGCAACTCACCATACACACCACTCCAAAACCTGTATGCCCTTATTTCATTCTCTATATTTTGATTTTCTAATAATAAAACATGAATGGAATGTAACTTTAAAATGCTCTTTTACATCGGCATAAAAATTCCTTGTACAAAAACACTTTTCTTCATTCTCTAATTTTCAGACCCAAAAATTGGGCAAACACTAGAAAACGGTGCCACATTGTATACATTCTTTTTGTAAAACCTCTTGAATGTCCATTTTTTTCATGGTTCTTTTTCATATTATATTTTCATCAATATATCTGGGATTCCACAACATACCATGTAAACCCTCTTTCTCAACAAACACAATCAACCCAAAAATACTGTAATGATACGTTGGGATATTTTTTTCCACAAAAGACAACACACATTGACAATGATTGAGTGTTCAAGGACAACGTTCAAAATCTAAACAAAGAGTATGACGGCATTACATTCTCCAATGGTGAATTAGTAGATGAATTAGTTATATGGATCATTGTGTTAGTAAACCAATTCACAGTCCTCTAAAATCTTGAGCCTCAACACAATATCATTGGGAAGTATCTATGCATTATCATATCTAGGTTCTCCCAATTTTCCCTTTCAATTAAGACACTAACTGATATTTCACTTCTCTTTTTAGAGGAGGTAACAGGGTGACTCAAAGAATAAGAGGACTATTATGAGTTTTTCCCAAAACCAATACTAGAAGGAAGCTTCAACTCACCAAGGAGGAGTGGGTTCCAAGAATGAAGGAGTGGCAGATGGGGAAGGCATCGTTCATCGACACCAAGTCTTGCAACCATCACCATCGACCACCACAGTGAAAGACTAATAGTTGAAACAATAAAAATGGAATTTATTATTTTTCATATGGAATCATCTAGGATGTATCAATGGAAAAAATCCACAACTATAGAAAAATGGGTCATTTGTCCACTGATTGACGTAGCAGACCGAAAAGGGCCTAGGAACTCCAAATCCAAGGTGATGATGATGATATCATGCACCAAATAGAATGGGTAGGATTGAAATTTATATGTAGATTTATCAATTACAAGAGGGGGTGAATTGTAAGTTTAAAAACATTAATTTTTATCCTTAATGAAGATCTATGTTTAAAAAAGTTAAACAGGATAGGTTAATATACCCTCTTTAGTTCTTAACTAAGAAAATATATTTTTTTGGACCCAATAATATGGATCTAATAAAGAAACATAAGAATAGTTTAATTAGGGAAATATTCTACCTTAAAGTGTATATAATCTTGTTTATATCAGTGTATTCAAGAATAATAAAGTTTAACAAAGTTACACTTTATTTCTTTATCAAAATACAGCAGAATTAAATCATGTAAAAAAATAGGAAAAGTATAAGAAATAATTTAACCCAATGATAAGGGTATCTAAAAACCTTAGATAATGATCCCTAGATTTATACATTCAATAAAGTATGTCTCAACCACACTAGGGTAAACCCTCGATATGAATATCAGAATCTATGTTGATATCCCTGCAAGACCTCAATCTCTATGGTTATTGGAACCTCAGTCATAACATCCTCAAAATCCCTCGATAGATCATAAAAACAATCAAATTCCCACAAGGTAGGTTGAACAAGATGTTCTCACCTTGAACAACATGTTTACATAATTCACACAAATAAGGTAAAGCATAGCTTTCGTAGAGTATAACTTAATTCTAGATATCATCATCTCTCCATGAAAACTATAGCACTAATAACATTCAAATGGACGGGTGTTTATAGGAATGGATTCCAACAGTAGACATAATCCTCCAATGGTCCTATTTTTCCTTAAATTTTTGAGGGACCTCTACATGTGTCACTCAGACAATGGATAAGTTAAAATATATTTTATGGCATAATTTTGTATAAAAAACTATGCGAATCATTATATTTGTTAAGAAATATTAACAATTTTAAGAAACATTAACCCATTTTAGATATTATAAAATGAAATTATACATTAATGAAATGAGGTAACTATAAAAAAATAATTTAATCATATTTTTAAGATGTTGAAAATTAGACTCTAGAAATATTGACAATCATATCCAGAAAATTAGAGAATCAGATCTTGGATTATAATGAATTCATTATTTGATTTCCATAGAAATTAGGTTATGATTTTAGAAGAAATTAGAGTCTCATTTCAGATAAAATAGGAGTCTGATTTTAGAAGAAATCAGACTATTATTTCAAAAGAAATCAGAGTTTGTTTTAAGAAGAAATCAAAGCCTTATTTATGGAGAAACTGAAGTCTGATTTCAGAATAAATTGGAGTCTTCTTTCCGAAAAAGTCAAAGTATGATTTTAGAAGAAATCAGAGTCAGATTCCTAGAGAAATTAGAGTCTAATTTCAGAAGAAATAAGACTTTGAATTCAAAAGAAATCGGAGTCTGATATTTTTAGAAATTGGAGTCTAATTTCAGAATAAATCAGAGTCTGATTTTCGATGAAATCAGAGTCAAAATTATCAGATAATTGGATTCTAAGTAAATTTAAGATTCTTATTTAAATAAGGTTCTTACTTTTTACTTATGAAAAATATAGTTAGACTTGGTTTTTGAAAACAATATATAAGGCAATGAAAACCATAGGTTAACAAAAAAATCTTTCTTAAAAAAAGAAAAATTTCATTAAAAGAATGTTTCTTAGAGGAATATAACTTTATTTAGGAAAATTTGTTTTTTATTTTCAAAACATAAAGAAAAGTAATATTCCTAAGGAAACATATAGACTGAACAATCTCCCCCTTTCTCTAAATCATAAAAAAAAATTCTGAAAGAATATATGGACTAACGTTTTCATTTTTATGCTTAAAATAAGTAACTACCTCATTTTTTTATGGATCATGATGAATACGAATAACTCCCACTTATGTTTTCAAATCCCTAAGGATCATATTCTTGAATTATATTGAGAAAAAACTCTTCCTTACTTAAGAATTTATTCTTTAAGTAATCTCTCCCTTACTTAGACATTATCTTTCTTAATATTCATTTTTTATCATTCTTTTCTCCCCCTTTGTGATTTTCAAAAATGAATGGAGGGAAAGAATTTTTTTTACTAGAAATGTTAGGAATATAAAAAGAAAAATAATGGAATGATAAAAAATTTCATTCGGATGAAAAAATTTATTATAAGAGAAAATACAAAAAAAAATCATAGTTTAAGAGAAAATAATTCATTCCACCTTTTATACTTTGGAATCATCTTTTTAGAGGATCCTTCTTCTTCTTCAATTCCTTATGATCATCTTCAAACTTCTTGATCATCTAAACCTAATAATGATTTTTCTTTTTGTGATTTTTTATTCTATCTTTCTAATATTTAAGAACATCTGTTTAAGAATTTATCACTTTTTCTATAACTTTTAGTTATTCTGCCATCTCTTCCCTAAGATCCCTTTAACTTATTAAATTCAATGTAATAGAAATTATCTTCCCATTCAAATATTTATCTTCTTGAAGGTGGATAGCTTGTTATTCCTTTATCTTTTCTGATAAACTTATTGGTAGATTCTTTATCGCATTATTAGACTTATCAAATTCAAATTGAACTAAATTGGTGAAATTATCCCAAATTTTGATATCATTAATGAATGACTTAGACCATTTGGTTATTTCTTTTCAATATATCCTATGACTGACATAACAGATTTGAAAAGTTTTGAACACAACATTATGTTTGATAAACTTTTATAGGAGAATTATTATTGAATATGACTTCTGATTGATTATTTATTGATGTAGTAGACATCTCAAATTAATTATTGAATATAAAGGAATGAGATTCATAGTATTCTTCAAGGACTATACCAAAAAATCATGTCCTAAAAAAGATGAAGATTCTGAATTATATTTCTTTTTTGGTGAACCAACATCATCTTGGTCATCTTATTTCCTCTTTAATTTTCCAATAACATCCTTATTTATTTTTGCAAAAACAAATTTATTCTGTGTTTCAAGAATAAAATCCTTTCCTTTCTCTTTAATCAGAAATTTCTTCTCAACAACCAGAGTTTTATACACTCTACTTGAAACTAGAATTATTCTTTTATAATCATTATTTACTTATTTATTATAACTTTTTTCACCAATTTACTAATCATACTTGTCTTCAATATGTTGAAAAATATCATCATTTCTACTCGCATCATCTGAAGGTTTATCATCCAAATCCTGAGCATCGTCATTTTTCATAATATATTTCCCTTCTGAAATAATCTTGGTAGATTCTGCTTGTGAAGTTCTTATAGATAGACTGTCGTAAGGGATCTTATTATCATGATATTCTTCTACCATCCGTATCACAACATCTCTTTCCTCTTCCTCATCTTATACTTCTTATTCTTAAACTATGGATTCCATAATTGAAATATGTTTCTTTCTCTTATCTTTACCTGGAGTTTCAATTGGAAGTAATTATTGTATGAAATATTCTGGTACCTAAAATTTTTCAGATCCCTTCTTGGTATCTCTAAGAAATTCATGGACAAACTCAACTTCTGATATCTTCTTCTTCTTCTTCTTTTCATTATCTAGTTTCTATAAATCTTCTACTACATGAATCTTTTTGGCATAGCCTTAGTAGGGTCTAACCCAAAAATTTCATCGCCTTATTTCTTTTTCTTATTTTTCTTACTCCACATGGCTACCACTTCATCAAAAAATGTATTTTGTTTCTAAGGATTGGGTGGAGAAAATAAGGGTTCAGCATCTAGTTCTTATTATTCCAGTTCCATCTCTTTACATTTTATTGGGAGTTTTCATTTTGTATTATCTTTATTCACCTTTCTTTCCAGAAGATTGGTCATTGTTATTAGGAAGTTCAAAGAAATATCTTATCTTAACAGTAAAACCAATATTCATCCTTCTTAGAGTATCATCAATTAATAACATAATCTTGAAAACATTGACCATTGAGATGCAAGGGATTTTGAAAGATTCAAAGTAGAAGACAGTAATCATAGACAAGATTTAAGGGTACATTATGATCTGAGAGTTAATGGTAGAATTATTGATATTGTTGATGGTCAAATGAATTTACTTGATTAGTTTTATATTCCTTAGATTCACCATGAGGTCCTCCATGATGATATCGCATATATTTAAGTAATATTTATCTTGCTTCCTTGGAATTTGAAAACCTTGCATCCATAGGGATAGAAATATACGATTGGTTGATAGAAGAGAGACTTTTTTAAATCCAAGTCACTCAATTTCCTCAACTTTCTCAAAAAAATATTCCATATCGGGTAATTATTTTGATAAAAAATTGACTCTCAGTCATAAGGAATATCAAAGACACTAATGTCCTAGTTGAAATGGAAGGAATACTTCTTTCCATAACTCTTCAATGAATAAATTTATCTTCCTGATTGTTTATGAAAAAGAACTATGTCATTGAATTATGTAATAATATCAAATTAATCTGTATCCAAATTCGTTGATTTGAATACATAGAGGCTTTCCAATCCATTCTTCCTTATGATTTTTGAAATTAAGGAATCATACATCAAAAAGAAATTTAGTTCCAACAACCATTATCGAATGATTATCCAATCCTTAAGTTACTTTTTTGAGGCCATCATATTTTATGGGTAAAAATCAATAGACATTTGGAGATTAAGGAAAAAATAATAAAACGGAATGAAAAAATTGAAGGGCAAAAGGGCTTCGGTGAAAAAAAATACCAAGAGAAATGATGTGGGACACAAACAAGGGGGTATTTTATATAGGAATTACAGTGACAGTTCATATTTTCAATTTAATATAATGGTTGATATTTTCTTTATCTGATCTGATGGTTTATATCAATGTCAAAGAAGGGTTTATAGGTTCCATCTTTTGAGGTTTTAAGGAAAAATCATATTTAAAGAAATTGAATCTGATAGGGTTTTCTTAAAACTAGATTGAAATACCTATGAAAAAAATGAAATTACGATGATATAGGTTAGAAAATGTACCATCCATATTTCTCATAAATATTTTTCAGTATTGATAAGGTCCCTCTCATAAAACTAAGATTCAAAAGAAATTTATTGAGGAAAGAAATTTTTTTCAGTTCTAAACATTTTATGTTCCAAAAATATTGAATGGGAAATATAAAAGAGTAAACATATGTAATCCCCCAATAAAAAATGGTATATTAAAATTAGGATATAGGTTTAAACAGAAAGATAATATATATGATTTACTTAAGGTTAACATTCCTAACTTTTGTTTAATGTATTCAAATCTGTTGGAGGGTAAAGATTTTTTAAATATGCCAGGATGTTGATCATGAAATCAGATAAATTAAAAAATGATATCACTTTTAAGTGCATGATCTCTTAGAAAGTGATACGTAATATCCATGGTTTTTTCATGAGAGTGATATTCATGGTTTTTGCTTAGGGAAATAGCACTAATATTATCACAAATAATCTTTGTTTTGGTAAAACCCATGAAATAATCATTGAGTGTGTGTTTCATCTACAACACTAGAGCACAAGAACATCCATATTCTATATATTCAACTTCTGATGTGGAAAGTGCTACTGTGTGTTTTTTCTAGAAATACTATGAAACAAATGAATCTCATAAGAAATTTCAAGTTCCAAATGTACTTTTCCAACACATTCTATATCCACTAAAATGATCATTTGCAAATATTTTTAAAATAAAATCATTTCTATAATATTAGAAAAGTCTAAAATCTTTGGATCCCTTTAAATTAGAAAAAAATTCATAGCATTTATGTGGGATTATTTTGAATTATATTGATATGTTGAACATAATCATACTAAAAACATAAATTCTGTATGACTAGTTGTTAAGTATAATAAACTTCTTATCATACCCCTAAAAGAGGGAAAATCTACAGTTTTCCCAGCTTTATCAAGATCAAGAGCGTTTGAGATACCGACTAGAGTAATTATACTTTTAGTGTTTTCACATCCATACCTCATAAAAAAATATTTAATATATATATGTTGAGATATATAAGTTCCTTAGGGATTTTGAAAAATTTTAAAATCATGAAAAAATGTTAACTAACGCATAATACTCATTTCAAACACATATTTCATGAGATTTGAAAATAAATCTGTTAAGGATTACTGAGTTGATCAAAATATAATGTCATCAACATAAATGTGTAAAATCAAATCATTTTTCTTATCCTTCATTATTAAAATAGATGGATAAGTAGATCCCTCAATATAATTGTTTTGAAACCAAAATCCAATAAATTTTAATACTAGGCTCAAGGGGTTGTTTAGGTTCATATAAAGCTTCAAAAGGTTTGTAAATATGTTCAGGAGGGTTTTTATCTTCAATACAAGGAGGTTATTCAACATATAATTCCTCTTGCACATATCTATTATGGAAATTACACTTCACTTCCGTTTCAAAAATTTTAAAATTTAAAATTGCTTCAAAGGATATTATAATACGAATAGATTCATGTCTAGATACTGTAGTATATGCTTCGTATAGTCTATTCCTTATTATTGATTATATCCTTTAGCAACTAATCTTACATTATTTCTTAAATTTATTCCATTTTCATCACACTTATTTCTGAAGTCCCACCTTCATCTAATTACAGAAGTTTCTTTAGTTATTTCTATCAAGGTACATACTTTGTTCATATTAAATTCATTTAGTTCATCTAAAATATCTTTAATCAAATCATCCTCAACAAAATCTTCATCATTGCTTCTAGGATATAATTGGGAAATAAATTCTTGATGATCTGCATCATTTATAAAGAACTTATAATCCTTACATGTTGATTTACATCACCAATATTACTATCATTGGGATGATTCTTAAGAAACAACTTATTTGGGTTTTGTAAAACTTAGACATCAACATAAGATAAAAATTATTTTGGGGTTAATAAATCAGAAACATTTTTTTGAGTATTTTATTAATTAGAAGAATATTACATAAAAGGTTCATAAATTGTTTTTGAAAACACATCTGAAGATCTATGTTGGGGTTGTTTAAAAACAAAAGGATAGATTTCATCAAATTTAACATGTACTGTTTCTTCAATAGTACCAAATTTTTGTTAAAACACTATAAGCCTTAGAATTAGTGGAGTCTCATATGAAAATTCCTTCATCATATTTAGGTTAGAATTTATATATGTTATCTTCAGTTTTCTATTTGAATACTTTTCATCCAAATACGTTGAAGTAAGAATCATTAGGTTTTTGACCAGTCTATAACTCAAAAGGTTTTGTATTCAGAAAAGGTATAACTAAAAATCAATTTATAATATAGAAAAAAGTACTAATATCTTTAATCCCAAAAATATTTAATAATATAATATTCAATCAACATGGTTCTAGTTATCTCTTGAAAAATTGAATTTCATCTTTAAAAACACCATTATTTTGGGGAGTTCTTGGATCTGAGAAATTATGAGTAATGCATTTATTACATCAAAAATTTAAAAAATTTGAAATTTTAAATTCTCCCCCATGATCACTATGAAATGTTATCAAAGGAATGGTTTTCTCATTTTTAACATGGGATAAAAAAATACCTAAAATTGGAAAAGGCTTCATATTAATTTTCTAGATAATATACTCATTTAAATCTAATGTAATAATGATCTAAAAAAATACATAACATTTTTCTCCAATATTTCCAGTTTATATTGGACCAAAAATAACCATATGTAGTAGTTTTAATGCATCAATGTTGATACTTAATTAATTGATTTAAGTCTCGGCTAGTGTTGCATTCTATATTGAAAAGGATCACAAACTTTTGAAGAAACAAATCTATGCTCTGGTAGATCCTTAACAAGTCTTTTCATAATGATTTTTCATAGGATACTAAGGCTATAATTTCCTAGTCTTCTATTCTATAAACAAGATTTATCTTCCATTACACTGAGGCAAGGTAGATCATGGCTCTTAAGGTATTCTATGTTATGTGTATGAACATTCTCATACCTATGGGTAGAGAGAATAAATTCTTCCTTGGAATTTTGTACTTGACATTTATCATTCCTAAAATTCACAAGGTAACCTTCATCACATAATTTTCATGTTCTTATAAGGTAGTGATTAAGATATTTAAAAAAATAATTCATATGTAAATAATGTTTTTTCAAGAAGAACAATATTACCTATAATAATAATTTCTCTTTTAGCATTATCTCCAAAAGTTAATTTAACACCTCTCATCTTGATAATATTTTCAAAGAATTTTTCATTACCAGTCATGTATTTGGAACATCCACTATTCATGTACCATGTATTGTTTTTGGTACTTCATTTTCTTCTTAAAAAATAGTTAGACATTCAAAATCCAATCATTAATGTATCATGAATTATGAGAAAGTAAAATCTTAGGTATCCACATTTTTATAGAGATGTAATATTTATGAAATCATAAGTATTTTATTTTATTCCAAGAACAATTTTTCTCCCAATGCCTACCACATTGAATATTATTGAAACAATACACTTTGGGGAAAAAATAGTTGTTTCTAAAAAAGTTTTTGAATGAGAATAACAAAATGCAGCAATATTTATAAGAGGTAGAAGTCGTGAATACATTTTTTCAAAACCTCCCTTTCCATGAGTATACTTTGAAAAAGGTTTCATTAAGGGATATATTTCATATTTTAGTCTTATGAATAAATTATTATCCACATAGTTATTATTTTAAAAATTTATGTTATTCTCTAAAACATGTATCTAGGAAATAGCATTTTCAAGATCTTTAGTAAGTTTATCATTCACATGATTTACTTCTTTATGGTTTTTCAAAACATTATAAAAATTTAGGGTTTTCTAATAATGATATTTTGGAAGATCTGATACCTATTTTGTTAAAATATAGATTCTAGAATTTGCCTTAAAAATTTTCTTATTGGTCTTACTATTTTCATTTTCATGTAACCTGGAAAAACTAAATAATTCTTAAAATAAAGGTAAAGTATTATATTGTGATGAGAAAGATTCATCATCTGAAGATTCATAATATTCTTCATTAAGAAAATTTACATTTAAAGAAATATTGGTTAAGGATTCAGTAGTGTGTAACTTATCCATGAGACATGGATTTTAAATATGAATTTTGGATATAAGATCAATATTCTTATTTCATAAAAATTTAATATCTGAAGATTCATCATAAGAATCATCACAATTATAACTATAGGTTTCATTATCATTCATAAATTTCTTAGACTTAGACCTATAGTACTTCTTCTTGTTTCTTTTTGAATGTCTATCCTTTCTTTCATTCCTTTTGAGAAAAGGAACATCAGGTCTGATATAACCTTCCCTTTTTCAATCATAAAAAGTCACATATGAATATTTATAATCCTTTATATCATTATTCTTGTATAAATATTGGGAATAATTCATCCCCAAAGTATTTTTCTTTCTTCAAGTAATATTGGAAAGTTCTTTCTCAGAATGATCACTACCACTTGTTTCAGATATATGTGTATCTCACTTTGATTTTGATCTTGTAATTTATTCAGGAGTCTAGGATTTCATATGATTTGGTGTAGTAGTGATAGAAAAACTACCCTTACCATTCATTTTCTTATAGATATATACATCTCTCTTAATTCTACTTCAATGTAGTAGAAGAGTCCCAAATAACTCATCAAGTGTGATGTTTGAAACTTTCATGTTCTCATCCATAGTTTTTATTTTGGATTCCCACTCATTGGGAATAATATATCTTATCATATCCACAAGAATCTCATCATCAATTCCTTTCTCACACATAGACTGAAGGCTGTTGACAATTGTCATAAGCCTTTATTGAACATTGTAAACAAGTTCTCTATAAGGAAACATTAAACCTTGATATTCAACTCTAAGAATATCTCTTCTTATTTCGATAACCTTAGATGTTCCAAAATTTGTAACTTCTAATTTCTTTTAGATGATATTAGCATCTTTAAAAGAAGAAATTTATATAAAGATATTTCTAGTCATGGAACATAATAAAGTATTGTGTACCTTAAAATTATGTTGATACTCTTGTTTTTCATGATATGTGGATTGTTTGATTTTCTTTTTTGGAATCTTGTAGTCTCCAGTTAGCCTAACAAAGTTATATACATTGGTATTGATAATAAAGGTCTTCATACAATTTCTCCAATACTCATAATAAATTACATCAAAAATTAGGGGTTTGGTAGGATTTATGTTTTCTATATAACCAATGTTCATTCCTTCTATTCTTTACGAAAATACAAATGATCTTCTACAAAAATGGATTGGTAAAAATAGTTTATAAACAAATATATTTTTACGAAATAACAGAAAAAGTAATGAAAAGCATGAAACGTTGAGGAAGAAATCTTATATCTAATTATAGGTATTTTAGAGAAATCCTTTAGAACTAATTATAGTATAAAAATGTATATTTATAATACTCAATTACAAGAGGGGGTGAATTGTATGTTTAAAAACATTTTTTTATCCTTATAAAAATCTATGTTTAGGAAAGTTATGTAATATGGATTAAAAAACCCTCTTTAGTTCATAACTCATAAACTAACTTTCTTAGGATCAAATAAATAAACTTAAGAAAAGGTTAATTAGGTAATGATTCTACCTTAATGTGTATAGAATGTTGTTTATATCATCGTATACAAGAATAAGAATGTGTAAGAAAGTTACAGTATTTTCTTTAACAAAATGCAGTGGAATTAAAAGTTATAACAAAACAGGACATGTATAAGAAATATTTCAACACAATAAGAAGGGTATCCAACAGCCTTGGATTAAGGTCCTTTTATTTATAATTTCAAGAAAGTATATCTTATCCAAACTAGGGTAATCCCTTGATACGAATATCAGAATCTATCTTGCTATACCCACAAACTCTCGATCTCTAACATTATCACCACCTCTATCTTTCTATACCTAGAAACCCTTGATTTATAATAGAAATAATCAGATTTTCACTAGGCATATTAATAAATATGTTCTCAATTTGAGAAATTTTTTCATAGAACTCACACAAACTATGTTCAGAAGAGCTTTCATAGAGTATAACTTCATTCTAGATATCAGCAGCTCTCCGAAAAAATATAGCACTAAACTCATTCCAATTGATGGTTGTTTATAGGCATGAATTCCAATGGTCAACTTCCTCATACAATGGTCATATTTTTAATTAAATTTTGGAGGGACTAGTACACATGTCACTCAAAAAATAGTTAAATTAAAAAAAAATTGGACGAATTTTTTTTCCATAAAAAAACTATGAAAATAATTAACATATGTAGGAAACATTAACAAGATTAGTATCCGATAAAATGAAAATTTTCATTAAAAAATGGGGTAACTGTAAAAAAAAGGAATTTTATCAGATTCTTAAGATATTGAAAATAAGATTCTAGAAATATTGAAAATATAATTAAAAAAATAAAATCAGAGTCTAAATAATGAAGAATTCAGAGTCTAATTCCCATAGAAATCGGAGTCTGATTTCAGGAGAAATTAGAGTCTGATTTTAGAAGAAATCGGTTCCTGATTTCAGAAGAAATAGGAGTCTGATTTCTAGATAAATCAAAGTCTAATTTCAGAAAAAATGAGAGTCATATTTTTGGAGAAATTAGAGTATGATTTTAGAATAAATCAACGTCTTCTTTAAAAAGAAATCAGATTCTCATTTTAGAAGAAATGATACTCATATTTGAGAAGAAATCAAAGTTTGATTTCAATATAAATCAGAGTCTGATTTTGGGATAAATCGGAGTCGGATTTCAGGAGAAATTGGAGTCTGAATTTAGGAGAAATCGGAGTGTGATTTCAAGAGAAATCACAGTTTTCCTTCTGAATAAAACGAAGTTTGATTTCAGAAGAAATCAGAGGCTTATTTGAGAAGAAATCCGAGTCTGATTTCTAGAGAAATCAGAGTCACAATTTTTAGAGAATTGGATTGTAAAGAACATTAATATTTATAGGTAAATAAGGATCATATTTTTTACTAATTAAACATATACTTAGACTTGGATTATCAAAACACTAGATAAGGAATTGAAAACCGTAGTTTATGAAAAAAACATTGTTAGATAATGAAAAAATACCTTAAGATAAATATTCCTAGGGAAAAATAAATTTCCTTAAGAAAACGTGCTTCTAATTTTCAAAACATAATGGAATTGAAGATTCATAAAAAACTTATTGACTCCAAAATCTCTTCATTTTTGGAAAGCATAAACAACTTTTTGTAAAATAATATAAATACTAAGGTTTCCATTTTTAAGCTTAAAGTAAATACTTATCTCGCTTTTCATTTATGTATCATGATTAATACGACTAATTTCCCCTTAGGTTTTAAAATCCTAATGGATAAATTTTTTCAATTTCTTAGAGAAAAAAACTTCCTTTCATAATAATTTCATCTTTATGTAATCTCCCCCTTAATTATACATTATCTTTCTCAATAGTCATTTCATATCATTCTTTACTCCCCCTTTGTGATTTTCTAAAAGGAATATAGGAAAAGAAAAAAAAAATATTGTATCTAAAATGTTAGGAATATACAAATAAAATCAATATAAAGATAAAAAATTTCAATACGATGATAAAATTTGTTATATGGGAAAATACAACAAAATATCAGAGTTTAAGAGAAAATCATTCATCCTTCTTTTTCTCCTTTGGCATTAGATTTCCTATGGGAGCCTTCAAATTCATAAATTCCTTATGATCATCTTCAATCTTTGGAAACAAATGATCCTAATACTAATTTTTCCCTTTGATATTTTTGATTCTGTCTTTCAATGAATTAAGAACTTCTCCTGAGGAATTTACCACTTTTTCTTGATATTTTATTTTTTCTACCATCTCTTCCCGAAGTTCCCTTTCCCTTTTTAGATTTAATGTAATAGAATTCATTTTCCCATTCAAATATTTATCTTCTTGAAGGAGGATAGCTCGTTCATCCTTTATATTTTCTAAAAAAAGTGTTGACATATTCTTGATCCTATCATCAAAATTATCAAATTAATCTTTAACTGAATCATTGAAATCATCCCTATTTTTAAAATCATCAATTAATAACATATAAAACTTGGTTATTTCATTGCAATATCTCCTACGAGCATCATAACCGATTTGAAAATTTTTGAACTCAGCTTCATGTTTGATAAACTTTTCCCGGAGAATTCTTGTTGAATCTAACTTTTGATTGATTATTTGTTGAAGCAGCTAACATCTCAAATCAATTCATGGAAATAATGGAGTTGTATTCACAAGATTCATCAATGAATATACCAAAAAATCATATCCTATGGATGATGAAGATTCTGAAGGAAATTCCTTTGTTGGTGAACCAACTTCATCTTGGCCTTTTTATTTCCTATTAGATGTTCTAATAACAACCTTTTTTCATTTTTCAACAAAATATTTCTTTTTTGTTTAAATAATAAATTCATTGTCTTTATTTTTCATTGAAAATTTATTCTTGAAAACCTGAGTTTTATGCTATATATCTGAAGCATTGATTATTCTATCATTATCATTAGCATCTTCTTTATCAGTACTTTTATTAAAAAATTCTTTATCAGCCTTGTATTAAATATGTTGAATAATATAATCATTTTTACTCTCAAAATATGAAGGTTTATCAACCACATCCTAAGAATCATCATTTTTTGGAACATATCGTCCTTCTAAAATAATCATGGTGGATTCATCATGGAATGTTCTTATAGATAGTTTTTCAGAAGGGATATCATTACCTTGATATTATTCCACCATCATTATCACATCATCACTTTCCTCTTCGTATTATTATTCCTCTTCTTTATCATCTCAAGATTTCATAATTGAAATATATTTCATTTTATTATCTTCACCTGGAGTTTCAATTGGAACTGATTCTTTCAAGAATGATTCTGGTACCTAAACTTTTTCAGATGCCTTCTTGGTATCTCTATGTAAGGCTTTTACAATCTTGGCCTCAGACATATTCTTCTTCATCTTCTTTTTTTACTTGTCTTTAAAGCTCTTCTACTACATGGATCTTTAAGACCTTATCCTCAGTAGGGTTTAACCAAAAAAAAATATGTCTCCTTCCTTCATTTTATTCTATTAATCTCTCCACATGGATAACACTTCATCTGAAATGGTTATTTGTTTCATAGTATTAGGTTGATAAAATAAGGTTTTGGAAACTATTGCTTGTTCTTTCGATTCCACCTCTTTAACCTTTAATTTTTTTGGAGTTTCTTGTTGCTTTCTCCAAATTCACCTTTCTTACTGGTAGCTTGACCATCATTATCATGAAGTTCAAAGAACTCTCTTATCTTAACACATACACCAATCTCCATCCTTCTCATAGTTTCATCACATAACATCATAATCTTGAAAAAATATTCCATTGAGATTAATGGGATTTTGAAGGATTCTAAGCATAAGACATTAACATTAGACAAGATTTCATAGTACATTATGATCCAAGACTTGATGTTCCATTCTTGATATGGTTGATGGTCAAAATAATGTACATGATTAGGTTTATCTTCCTTAGAGTCACCAAGAAATCCATCATGAAGGTATATCATATCTTTAAGGAATATTTATCTCCCTTCCTCGATATTATAAAACCTTGCATCTGTAGGGCTAGAAATCAATGATTGGTTGAAAGTTGATAGATATTTGGTTTCTTTACACCTTTATGTCCAAGGCACTCAATTTCCCTATCCTTATAAAAAGAACCTTCTTTATCTGGAAAATTTTGTGAGCAAAATATTTCTTCTCCATCATTACAAATATCCAAGATTCTAGTGGCCTTATCAAAAGTCAAGAAATAAGTCCTTCGTCAAATCTTAAATGAAAATATTTATCTTCCTCCTTGTTCAAAAAAAATAAAATGCATCATAGAATTATATTAGACAATTATCATGAATCAGATTCTTATTCATTACTTTCGCTATGCTGAGACCTTCACATCCAGTCTTCCTTATGTTTTTTCAAATCAAATAATCATACTTGGAAAATAAATTTGGGTACACCTACTTTTATCCAGTCGTTGAGATTTTCTTGATCTAATCTAAATTTTGATATCAATGTCAAATAAGGGTTAATATGTTATGATCTTTTTCAGTTGGAAGTAAAAATCATATTTAATGAAATTGAAACAGATATGGTTTTCATAAAACCAAATTTAAATACGAATAATAAAAAAATAAATTACAATGATATTGGTAAGGAAATGTACGTTCTATATTTCTTAGAAAAAAAATTTAGTATTAATAAAGATCCTCTTATAAAAATAATATTATGAAATATTTTATTAGGGAATGCAAAATATATATGTTATGAAAATTTTAGTTTCTGGAAAAAAAATTGGAAAGGGAAATATAAAAGAGTAAACATTTGTACTCCCCATACGAAAAATTGTATTATAATATTATTGGATGGGTTTCAACAAAAAGTTAATATGGATGATTAACATACAGTTATAATTCCAAATTTTTTATATATTAAAATATCTTAGATGGTAAATATTTTGTAAATATGTTAGAAAGTTGATCTTTCATTCTGATAAATTGTAGAATGATATCTCTTTTAAGTGTGTGATTGCTAAGAAATTTGTGTCTAATATCTATGTGTTTTCCATGAGAGTGATGTAAAAGATTTTTTCAAAGGGAAATGACACTAGTATTATCATAAATTATCTGTTTTTTGGTAAAACTCATTCCATAATATTTGATTTTGTGTTTCACCCACAACACATAAACACAACAACTTCCAACTACTACATATTCATCTTTAGTAGAGGATTGTTTTACTAAGTTCTACTTCTTGTATGACTAAGAAACTAATGAATCTTTTAAAAAATGACAAGTTTAGGATGTACATTTCTTGACTATTCTGCATCCACCAAAATCAGCATCTGAAAATAATTTTAAAATAAAATCATTTCAAGAAGAATAGAAAAGTCTTAAATCCACGGTTCCCTTTAAATAGAAAAAAAATCTTTTCACTACTTTCAAAAGGGATTATTTTGGATTAGATTGATATATTTCACATAATAATACTAAAAACTTTAGGTCTATATGACTAGCTATTAAGTATTATAAACATCATATCATACCTCAAAAATATGTTTGATCTACTGGTTTCCCAGCTTTATCAAGATCAAGTGTTTTTGAGGTACCGATTGGATTACTTATGGGAATATAGTTAATTCATCCATGTGTGACACTAATTAGATGATAAGTCATTTGGATACCTTAATAGATTCATAGTTACTCCCATATTTTACTCGTGCTTGGTTTAATTTCTTCACATTGACATTTAAGGCACTAGGTAGAAATCACATTGCGTGAGAATACACTAGGACCATCGCAATGCTTTGTTTTAATTAAACAGTCCGATTCCCCTTGTCCTTACAAGTTCTGAGTCGACTGTTCTAGGCCAAGGGAAGGCCCTTGAGGAGGCCATAATTTTAGTTTTGTCATATCTATAATTCTTAAGAATATCCTTAATATACCTATGTTGAGATATATATTCTCCTTCTGGTTTTTGAGAAATTTTAAATCCAAGAAAAAATATTAACTCACCCATCATACTCATTTCAAACTCATATTTCATGAGATTTTAAAATGAATCAGTTAATTATTTTTGATTTGATCCAAATATAATGTCATAAACATAAATTTGAACAATTAAAACATTTTTCTTATATTTATTTATAAAAATAGTTGGATCATCTGTTCCCTTTACATAATTGTTTTGTAACAAAAATCATTTAAGACTATCATACCAGGCTCTAGAGGTTTGTTTAAGTCCATATAAATCTTTGGTAAGTTTAAAAACATGTTTATGATGTTTTTTTCTTCTAAATGAGTAGGTTGTTCAAAAAAAACTTCCTCTTGCACATATATATTAAGGAAAGAAATATTCACATCCATTTGAAAATGTTTGAAATTGAAAAATGTTGAAAAGGCTAGAAGAATATGAATATATTCAAGTCTATCTAATAGAGCATTGGTTTTTTCATAGTTTATTCCTTCCTGGTGATTATATCCTTCAGCAACTAATATTTTTTTATTTCTTATAATGGTTTCATTTTCATCCCACTTATTTCTTAAGACCTAGTTTACTATAATTATAAAATATTCATTAGGTCCTTCAATCAAGGTCCATACATTGTTCCTTTTTGAATTCATTTAGTTCTTCTTTCATATCTTTAATCCAATCATAACCACCTTATGATTTTCAGTGCTTTTAGGTTCTAATTATGAATGAAATTCTTGATTCTCATCATCATTTCATAAATAACTTATAGTTCTTGAATTTTTATTTATATAAGCAATGATACTATCACTGGGATGATTTTTAAGAAACAACTACTCTGTATTTTGTAAAACATGTTCATCAACATTTGGTAAAAAAATCATCTGGGGTAAATACTTCAGAAACATTTTCTTGAGTATTTTTTTATTAGATGAATCTTCCATCAAAAGGATGATAATAAGTTTTTGAAAATGCATTTGAAGATGTAGGTTGGGTTTTTTTTAAACAAAATGATTAGTTTCATCAAATTTAACACGTATAGTTTCGTTAGAAGTACAAGAATTTTTGTTTAAAACTCTTTAATCCTTAAAAGTAGTGTAGTAGCCTATAAAAATTCATTCATTAGACTTCAATGTAAATTTTTGTATGTAATATTTAGTATTCAGGATGAATAATTTGTATCCAAATAATGTGAAGTAAGAAACATTAGGTTTTTTACCAGTACATAACTCATATGGTTTTTTATTAAGAAAATTTCTTAATAAAATTCGATTAATAGTATATCATGTAGTACTAACAGGTTCATCCCAAAAATGTGTAGCAACATAATTTTCACTCAACATGGTTCTAGTTATCTCTTAAAGAAATCAATTTCATCTTTCAACTATACGACTTTGTTGATAAGTTCTTGGAGTTGAGAAATTATAAGTAATGAATTTCTTACTACAAAATGTTTCATAATTTGAATTTTCAAATTCTTCCCCTTGATCACTATGAATAGTTATCAAAGGGATGTTTTTCTCATTTTTAAATTTGGATGAAAAATACAGAGAATAATAAATGGATTTATATTTCATTACTATAAAATAGACCCATGTAAATCTAGTGTAATAATCAGCTAAAATAATTACATAGTATTTTCCTCCAATATTTCTAGTTTTTTTTGGACAAAAAATATCCACATTCACAATTTATAATACATCAGAATTTGAGACTTCACTAATTTATTTTTATGATGACTTATGTTGAATTCCATATTGAAAAGGATCCCAAAAATTTGAATGATCAATTCTATGATTTGGTTGATCCTTAACAAGTCTTTTTTTACAGTATTCAAAGGTTATTATGGTTACAGTCTCCTTGTATTGTATTCCATAACAAAGATTGATCTTTTATTGCACTAAGGCAAGGTAGTTCTTGGATCCAAAGGTCTTATATGTGGAGTGTATAAATATTTTTATACCTATGGGCAGAGATAATAAATTCTTCTTTGGAATTTAGTACTATACATTTATCATTCCTAAAATTCATTAGTTAACCTTCATCACATAATTTTATTATTCTTGTAAGGTTGTGATTATGAAATTTAACAAATAATACATTTTAAATTAATGCTTTTCCAAGAAGAACAATATTAAGTATACCAACAATATCTCGTTGATCAGTATCTCTGAAATTTACTTTTCCACCTTTCATCTTAATGATCTATTCAAAGAATTTATTGTTACCAGTCATGTGAAAGGAACATCTATTATCAATTTACAATGTGTTTTTGTTGGTACTTCCTTTATTTTTACTTAAAAAATAGTTAGACATTCAGAATCCAAACTTTCTTGGATCCAGAATGGTTAAAAATTAAAATATTATGTATCCACATTTTCTTAGAGAGTTAATATTTTTGAAAACATAAGGATTGAATTTTATTCATAGAAAAATATTACCCCTAATGTCCACCGTATTGACACTTACTCAAAAAAAGGATCAATTTGGGGAAAAATTAGTGGTTACTAAAAATAGATTTTGAATGAGAATAACCAAATATGTAACTATTTATATGAGGAAGAAGTTTTGAATACATTTTTTAAAAACCTTCCTTTTCATGAGTAATGTTTCACAAATTTTTCTTCAAGGAAATTATTTCATATTTTAGTCTGATGTGTAAATTCTTATCCTCTTTGTAATTATTTCTATAATTTATGTCAGAATCTAAAACATTTTTCTTGGAAATTACATTTTCAATATCCTAATAAAGTTTATCCTTCTCATAATTAACTTCCTTATGTTTTTTGGAAATATATTCAAAATTAAGGGTTTTCTAATCTAGATGTTTTGAATGATATGTTACTTATATTTATGAAATAGAGATTCTATAATTTTCTTTAACAAGTTTCTTGTTGATCTTTATATTTTCATTTTCAAGTAACTTGGAAAACCTATATACTTCTCTAAATAAAGGTAATGTGTTATCTTCTGATGAGGAATATTCTTAATTTGAATATTCCTAATATTATTTATTAAAAAAATTTAATTTAAAGAAATATTTTTCAAGGTTTCGACAGTGTATATCTTATCCATGAGAAATTGAATTTTAATAGGAATTATGGATATAAGACAAATATTATAATGTATAAAAGATTCAATATCCGATGATTCATTAGAAGAATCAACACCACTATCACTCTATGTGTCATTCACTTTCATCACATTCTTATTCATAGACTAGTAGTACTTATTATTTTTTCTTTCTGAATGTATATCCTTTCATTATTTTTTTTGAGCATTGGATATTCTGGTCTCATATAACTTTCCCTTTTTCATTCATAACAAGTCACTACTAGATCTTTCTAATCCTTTCTTTATTTCTTCATGTATCTATATTGGAAATATTTTTTCTCCACAATATTTTTCATCCTTTAAGAATGATTGGAATTTTCATCCTTAGAATGATCTCTAACACATGTTTTAGATATAAGATCTTCATTATTTTATTTTGATCTAGTAATTCTTTCAAGAGTCTTCACTTTAATATGGTTTGATATAGTAGTGAAATTAACACTTCCATTACTATTATTTGTCTTACTGATCTATTCATCTCTCTTCATTGTAGATTCATGCTATATAAGAGTCCCAAATAACTCATCAAGAATAGTGTTTTAAACTTTCATATTCACATAAATAGATTTTCTTTTGTATTCCCATTCATTGTGCATAATATCAATTATCTTATCCACAAATATGTCATCATCAGGTCTTTTCTCAACCACTCACTGAAAGCTATTGGCAATAGTCATAAATTTTTTTTGAAAATTGTATACAGGTTCTCTATAAGGAAACATAAAATCAGCATATTCATCTCTAATCATGGATCTTATTGTTTCAATATCCTTGGATGTGCCAAAATGTGTAACTTATAATTTCTTCCAGATGCTATTACCAGCATTAGAGGATGTAATTTTTTTATAGTTATTTCTATTTAAGGATCAGAATAAAGTATTGTGTGTCTTAAAATTAATATGATACTCTTATTTTTCTTGATATGTGAATTTTCTGATTTTTATGTCTGGAATCTTGTAGTCTCCAGTTACCATAACAATGTTATATACACTGGTATTGAAAATAAAATACATCATCATATCTCTCCAATACACATAATCATTTCCATAGAAATATGGGGTTCTGGTAGGATTTATATTATCTGTAGAACCAATGTTCATTCCTTCCATTATTCATGAAAATACAAATGATATTTTCCCAAAAAAATTATTAGTAGAATAATTTTATAAACAAAGATATTTGTAATAAATTCTTGAACTAGTAATGTTAAGCTAGGAATGTTGAGAAAAAAAACTTATATGTATGTATAAGTATTTCAGATACCTCCTTTGTTACCAATTATAGTATCAAAATGTATATGTAGATTGTTAAATTACAATAAAGGGTTAATTGTATGTTTATAAACTATCATTTTTATCCATAAGAAAAATATATGTTTAAAAAGTAAACAAGATGGATTCACAATCCCTCTTTAGTTCTTTACTACAAAACTATATTTCTTAGGATACGATAATATGGATATGATAAAAAAACATAAGACAAGTTTACTTAGGGAAATATTCTACCTTAAGGTGTATAGAATCTTGTTTATATCATAGTATATAAGAATAAGAAAGTGTAACAAAGTAAAACTTTATTTATTTAACAAAATATAAAGGAATTAAAACATTGAACAAAACAAGACTAGTATAAGAAATATTATAACCCAAATAGAAGGTTATCCGATAACATTGGATAAAGGTCTCTTTATTTATACTTTCAATAATGTTTGTCTTACCCACACTAGGTTAAGCCTACGATAAAAATATCGAAATCTGTCTTTCTATCTCACAAATCCCTCGATCTCTAAGGAGATCAGCACCTCTATATCCATATCCATGAAATCCCTCAATTGATAACAGAAACAATTGGAGTTTAACTAGGTCAGTTGAACAAGATGATCAAAGCATGAACAAGTTGTTCACAACATTCTCACGATGTAGTTTGAGAAGATATTTTGTAGAGTATCACTTCATTCCATAGATCAGCATCTCCCCACGAAAACTCTAGCACTAAAGTCATTTAAATGGTTGGGTATTTATAGGCATGGATTCCAACTGTCGAATTCCTCCTCCATTGTCCATATTTATTATTAAATTTTTGATGTCCCTATTCACATTTCACTCAGACAATAGTTATGTTAAAATGGATTTGAGGACATCATTTTATATAAAAATCTATAAGAATAATTAACATGTATAAGAAACATTAACAACTTTAAGAAACATTAACATGTATAGGATCATGTAAAATTATATGTTACATTAAATAAAATAGGTAAGTGTAAGAAATCATTTAATCAGATTCTTAAGATATTGAAAATTATAGTCTATAAATATTAACAATAAGAATAAAAAAATAGGCAATCAGAGTCTAAATTTTAATGAATTCAAAATCTGATTTCAAGAGGAATCAGAGTCTGATTTTAAGAGAAATCGGAGTCTGATTTTAGAATAAATCAGAGTCTGATTCAAAAAGCAATCAAAATATGATTTTAGAAGAAATATGAGTCTAATTTCGGAATAAATTGGAATTTTATTTCAAAAGAATTCAGAGATTGATTTTAGTAGAAACCAAAGTTTGATTTCAGAATAAATCAGAGTCTGATTGGAGAAGAAATCAGATTCTAATTTCATGAGATATTAGAGTTTGATTTCATAAGAAATTGGAGTTGGATTTTAGAAGAAATTGGAGTCTGATTTCAGGAGAAACCGAATTTTGATTTCATAGGAAATCAAAGTATGATCTCAGAAGAAATTGGAGTATGATTATAGGACAAATCAGGGTCACAGTTTTGGGAGAATTGGATTCTACGGAACTGTAATATTCATAGTTAGATCAGTATCATATTTTTTACATAAGAATAATATGGTTGTATTTGGATTAATAAAACAATAGATAAGACATTGACAACCATATGTTAAGAAAAATCATTCTTAGATAATGAAAAAATTCCTTAAGATAATGTTTTTTATGGAAAGATAATTTTCATTTTGAAAATGTGTTTCTGATTTTAAAAACATAAAGTAATGGAAAATTATTGAGAGAACTTATTAACTCAATAGATAGGGTGTGTACCAGGATGCATGATACCCTACCTCCACGATCCACTAATCCCAATATCCCACTTACACAATGAACACCACTCCAGATGGTTGAGATGAATGAATTTTCACAATACGGTCATAAGGTGGTGTGTGATGATAGTCGGTGGTACCTAGACACTCAGGTCACATTCCATATTACCAGTTCACACACTGTCTTCTCCGAGTATGACTCTAGAATATGTGGCATAGAACTTTTTGGTGATAGATCAGTCATTGATATAAATGGGTGTGGGATGATCCTATTTTCCTAAAAGACTAGTGAGCATCACATGATCACGAGGGTGTACTTCATCTTGAGACTCACCACCAACATCATTAACAACATGCAACATGATGAAAATGGTTCTCAAGTAATAATTGATGGAGACATCATCAAGATCCATAACCAGAAATGGAACATTTTTTCCAGGGTGAATTGTTTCACTAATCAGCTATACAATCAAAGAGTCAATATTTCACAACTGACATGCTTTTCTTCAAGGGGACTAGATGATGAATCCTACAAGAACATGAGGTGTAGGCACCAAAATTTCTTGGATCTCACCATGATTGTTCAATATGGTATGGTGTGAGGGATTCCAAAAATTTATTAGGTGGATTAAATCTATAACAAATAGCATAATGGGAAGTAGCAGTGGGTGTCTTTACTTGAGAAATTTCAATATCATGAGTGGAATTTCCTAGAACATTTCCATGGTGACCTATATGGGATGATCAGGCTGAAGACGCCAAGAACGAATCACTACTTCCTATAGCTCATGCATGAAAGGATTCAATACATTTTGATCAATATACTTATAAGAAAAGAATCATTTTTGGTGGTAAACATACACATTCAGGCCAAATTAGAGGTGGAAATATGGCACAATCTATTGGTCCTCTAAACTGACAGCAGTGGAGATTTCACTTTAGTGTAATTTGGTTAATATTGTACCTAGTGTTGAATAAAATGATGCCTCACATATCCGTATTCACAATAGAATAATTTTTTCATTTAATAACAAAACTAAATTGTGTTTTTCATGGGTCAAAGCATGCTGAATGTAAAGTAAATTCTTTGTATGTTCTTTGGTGAGGCTGTCTCCACTGCTATTTTTGTCCTCAACAAAGGGCCAAAACATATCCTTGATGGGATTATTTAATATGAGGCTTGGCATGGAAAAATATCAAAGGTTCACTTTCTCTCTACCTTTGGTAGCATCACAAATTTTAAGATTGTGAATTCTCTCATGAAGATGCTTGATGACGGGTGTATGGTGATGATCTAGTTTGGGTACGGGTCTGGGTCCAAGTCATACTACATGTATGACCCCAACAGAATGTGTGTGCATGTAACGACTGCTGTCATCTTTGATGAGGTAGGGTAGTGGTATTGGATTGATTATTATGACAAGGGTCATTGATTAGTAAAGATACTTTCACCATCATATACACAAAAATATGTATAACATCGACGGAGGTGACTAAAAACACTATCAGAGACTGGATATAATCACTCACACCCACTACCAAGAAATCTGTACATGTTAAACACCAGATGTGGTAAAGGTTATTATTGTTCTATCAACCTTAGGGGAGTTAACCTCACCACCATCTAACATTGTGGGAGTACTAGATGTCAATCAAAACAATGCCCTAAATTGTTTTGGCACCATCAACAATGTTATCAGGCTGACAGTTCAACCTAGGATTGAACTGAGTGAGATCTTATCTAATGAGTTAAACTTCACTATGGTCATTGATCCAATCTCCTTTCGTGATGAATAATAACACCCATGATAGAAGAAAACGATTTTTGAGGAGGAGCTGAGGAAATATCCATCTAATGATGCAAGGGAGAAGGAGAAGAAGACGTCGAGTGCAGGGTTCAACTAAGAAATCTAATGCAGGTCCCTTGGAGAAGGTGGAAAACTCATTCCATTGGAGGCCAAATAGTATGTTGATGTCTACCATGGAAAAATCTTCTAACGCCTGGGTCGCTAATCCCACCTTCCTGCATTCCACATTCATAATAGAGAAGTTGGTGGCAAGTGATGAGAATGATTCTATGGAGGAATAGTTTGTAAAAATTCTAATGAATTAACTTGTGTGTGCCATGTTTCTAGATTTGTGCACAAAGATTGACATCGTTGAGATCTAATGAACGCAACAAAAATTGAGTGGGTGATTGTTTACTACTTTCAATTATGAGGATTAATTCTACTATCAATTCCCTCACCCAACTTTATTCTCCCTCATTTATATTTTCATTTTATGGATCAATGTGGATTGACCTCATTTATGTTCCCACATTGTTTTAATTATTATTTAAATATGACTTAATTTTGTGTGTGCATATAAAGTAATGAAAACTCCTCCATAAAATCATTCCAAATGGTGGTGCACAAAAAATATATAATGTTATATAATTATAATTTATCCTTCTAATACATTAGTTTTTGTTATTTGGGTATTTATGGATTTGGGATTTTCTTCATGGTGGACATATATCTATTATGATATTTATTTGTAAGTAACTCAACTTCTGCATATGTTCTGGTTTTCTCATAATTCCATCATGTATATAGATTTCATATTTGTTGATTTTTACAAAATATGATTACTTTAGGATGTAAATGTATGAAAAAAGATATCATAATCTTTAATATTATATATAATAGAATCATATGGACATCCATTTTACTCATTTTATAGTACCTCATAATAAAGAAACATTTCATTGTGGTGCAATATCATAGACACATCATGCTCATCTCATTCTTGGTTTAATGAAAATTATGACATTCTCATCGGATAATAGGATCCGATACTCTATTGTCCCATGTAAACTTATCATTATGCTATTTTATCTTCATGGTGAAAATTATATCATCTTCTAGTGGGCTTCCTCTATAGAAAACCCTCATTCCTATTCCATTCAACCATCACCTGGGAAAATGTCTCCAATTTAATAAGTTATTTTCTACTACCATCACTATTATTTAATCAACACTAATTCCATTATTCTAGATACATAAACATCATTGGATGTTGAAAAAAATAACCACCTCAATGAGGTTGGATTCTAGAGATGGCTACAATAGGAGTGGTGTCATTGAAGAAAAATCGCAATAAGTAGTTGGTGACCACCCAGATAAAACATATAGTTGATTCTTTGTTACTTTTAAATTTTTACCCAATAAATATGGGATGAAATTCATGGTAAAGGTTTTCATTTGAACCATATGTATTTTTTATTTTAATATTAATGTTTTACTACCTTCCCCTTAGATACAGGTCACTCAAACAAAATCAATTAAATTTGTGTGCTCTTATTTGTTTTCTTTACCTTCTTGAGTTTTTGATTTGGAATGAAGGTGAATGCTTACACACAAAAAATTGGTATCAAAGATGATTTTGATTACCTAGAAATAATCAAATTTCCATTGAACCCCTTTTCCACACATCTGAAACCCACAAATATTTGTGCCTCTTCACCCCACATGCATAATTGTCCACACTCTAATTTTAAGGTGAATTTTTTCATATACAGCCTCTTATAATTTTTTTTCTCTTCCTCTCTATATCTTGGTTTTCATCAGTGGTAATTAATAATAAAAAATGAATATGTAGTGATTGGTGTGGGAATTAAAAATAAATAGGAGGAAAAATTGGAATTTTATGGTGTTCGTGGAAGTCTAGTGGTAGTGTGTGGTATACATGGAAGAGAAAAAAATAATAAGGGGGTCATGTTCATGTGTTAATCAGAGTAAAAAGTGGAATATTTTGTTTTGATTAAGAAAAAATGAGTGGTGTTCCACTTTTTAAAATTTCAAAAAGGGTGGATTTTTTGAGAATTTGGTGTTGCAATAAAAGTGGGAATAAAAAAAAATTGAATGGAAGAAAAAATTTTATTTCGATAAAACATTGTTTATTAAATTATTATCTAATTAATGGGTTATGTGCCCACTGGGCCTTTGGGCTATGTAATGGGTCTCCCTCTAACCAGTTAAAAGAGGTCTTTGATTTGCTTTAATAATAAAATGAGGCTTCGACTCCAACCTTTTAAAAAAATTATTATCTAATTAAAATGTTAAAATAGTTGATTTTATTGTTTTATACTATTCTGGATTCTATGGTGCTATCATTTCTTTTTTAAATTTTGAATAGTTATTGATGAATATTCTTAAAAGGGGATCACAGTTGAGGATTGTGTCTGCCTATCAATGACAATAAATAGATAAGTGTGCCTATTTTCATCAAAATGTGCACTGGAAGGTGGGTTTTCCCATAATTAGAAAACCAAAAAATAATGTTTTATAAAAAATGTGGATTTTGATGTTTCAAAATTACTTATTTTCTTAATGGTCAACCACATTAATGGTTGGATTCTTGGTTCTGGTTGTTCATTTCATATGTGCAGGAAACATGATTGGTTTTCAAGTCTTATGTAGTTATATAAAGGTGTGGTTATTATGGTAAATAACCACCCTTACTATACAATAGGTATTAGAATACTATAGTTGAGGATTCGTGATGGTACAACTCTATGCCTTACAAATGTCAGAAATGATCAAAAATTGGAAAAAAACATAATATTGATTGGAGTATTTCATATGCTTGGTTACTGGATAACCATTAAATATGGATTCATGAAATTTATCCATAGTGAATTCCTTGTTATTATAGGTACTTAAAATGTTACATTTTATTATTTGAATACTGATAAAGTTATAGGTGGAGTATCAATATTAGAGAGATGCGATAAAAACATTTCCAAATGGTGAAACATGAGACTTGGGAATACTAAAGAGAAGACATTGTACACATTATTAAAGAAATGTGTTTTCAATGGTTCCAATATAGAAAAAATTGATGTATGTGAGAATTTTATAATTTGTAAATAGACTAGAGTCAGTTTCAATACTGCCACCCATTACATGAAAGGAACACTTGACAACATCCATATTGATGTCTGTGGAACTATCCAAGAATGATTAAATAGGGATATAATAATTATTTTGTCGCATATATTAATGATTACTAATGATATTTTGTTGGTTTATTCCATAAATAATATGGTTTAAGTGTTGGATATTTTCATTTCATAATGATCCTTTGATGAACTATTATTTTAAAAAATGTCATACTAAAATTGTAATATAAAAATTAATTTATAAAATCTAAACCAAAGTAAAATCATGATATTACTATCATCATTTAATTATAAATAATAAACATAATTTAATATTTATGAAAAACTTAATTAAATGAATATAATTATTCATGGTTATATAAACCAAAGTAGGTATGTATAAACACATACAGGAAATAATGAATCCAATAATTCAAAATGTTATTGGGTAGATTGTATCTCTAAATTATTATATGAAGAGATAAAAATTGTTTACTTTAGGATTGTTGATAATATCACATTCCATTATCTTTTTGGTATTTGGAGGCCATAAATATTGTCTCTTTATGTGATCCTACTCATGTTGTTTTGGCTATGATGATCATGTTGTCTATTCCATAATTGGATTCCTAGGTGAAGATGTATGTTGAATGAATTTCTTACAACACCCACTAAAATTAGATTTTCACTTTGGTCACTGATCTCTAATCAAAATAAATCCATAAAATTAGGTATTTTTATGTTTTTATATGAAGTATGAATCTATAATAAGGAAATAATGTATTAATTTGGTATCAACCAAGAAAACCATCCCATCCAACCAGACATAAGTAAAATAGAATATTCTTGAGCAGTGGTAAATTTTTATTGAGAATGGGTGATAAAGAAGCGATACACTTTTCTTTTATAATTACTCTTTAGAAATTAGCCTATGTTATTGATTAATGTCTTTATCCACTCACTTACTAATTTAAATTTCATTTTTGAAAACTTGTTAAAATATGAGTCAATAATTTGAGTGGTATAATATTTATAAATTCAATTGGATGATTGGTATCTATATTTATAAATGCATACATGTGTAATTACAAGGGGTTGTATCAATATTTTTATGATCATATTAACTTTCATTGACCTCGTATATACACAGAATCTCACCTTTTACATAATATAGATTGATAATAACACCTTGTAAAGGGAATTTCACTAACTTTATCCAGCCAATAGGATATCCATCATGACCTCACATCCATAAACATGGCCTTATAGAAGATAATATCTACTGCAATTCATTCCTCATACCAACACCATTTTCCTTTTTTATATTTTAATTGAATGATTTTATTAATGTTGAAACTACAATGTTTATCTAAGCATAAGTGTGTGTAATACCATCCATCTAAGACTTCTCACGGTAACAACAATCAAGGATCCCCTTGTACGATCAGAATGATTTTCTGATTTTTTCAACTTTAGATATAAAAATAAGAAATGTTGTTTGGTGCTTCAATAACTCCCCATCTTGGGAACCTTTAGATTTAGGGATAAAATGGTCATCCACATTTAGTTCATCTTCTAAATATTTATAATTTTATTTTGATTATTGATACTCATCCCCCATATCCTTTGGACATGATCCTATGTTTCTTGAACTACATTGAGTAGTATCCATCACATACCAGGTATCAGTGATCATTTTGGATTAATTTATAGGATAACACATAACACTAGTGGAGAAATTCCTTTCTAAAATTCAATTATTAATTTCATTCAAATAATAATGGAGTTATTGGAAACATTCAAATGTTGGGTTCCCCTAATTTTAATGGAACATTTTGTGTATTTATTTATATTTAAAAATATTAATATTTCATAATAAAATAGGATGGATGTGAAACGAAAATGCATAGATGTAAATCATATGATAAAAGAGTATAAAGATGAAGTGAAAGAGTTAATCATGTTTACAAAATATCATGAATATGACCATTCTCAACTACTTTTTACATGTTTATGTTGTTTTTATTCAACACTAATTATTCAAGAGGAGTTGGAATAACACTTGATATATCATGGAAAAGATATAGGTTATAAATTTTTAACTAAACATGAGGACAATGGGTATATATCTAGTGACTGGGATATCACTGTATTTTATGGATCTTATGGTATGATTATAAGTGTGGACGATGAATAATTCTGTATCGAGGATGTGATTATAGGTGTGAATAATGATGAATATCATATTGAGTAAATGAAAATGAAATTTAATGATGAACTTTGTTATTTTCCAAAATTGTTTAATAAATTTAAGAGTTATTCAAAGGTGGCATTGTATGTTGGTTGTACTAAATATATATAATTTTTATTCATACTAAAGATGTATAATTTAAAAGCTATAAATGGATTAAGTGATGCCAATTTTAATGAACTTCTTTATCTATTAAATAATATTATCCCATAAGATAATAAGATTTATATCTGAACATATGATGTTAAATGAATGTTACCACTACGGGAAAAATGGGTATTTGCGACGGGTTATTTGCGACGGGATTTATTCCCGTCGCAAATAGCCCTGTTAAAAACTTATTTGCGATGGGGGTATTTGCCCGTCGCAAATAATTAGCCTTTTGGGACGGGATAGCTTTCCCCGTCGCAAAAGGACTAGCGCGCTTTGCGCGCCAAATCACGGGAAAGGTATTTGCGACGGGGGAATATTCCCGTCGCAAATAACCGGCGGCGGTAAAAGGTATTTGCGACCGGAATATTCCCCCGTCGCAAATAGTATGTCGGCATGCGGTTATTTGCGACGGGACCCGTCGCAAATAACTATTTAACCGTTGACCGTAATAAATGATGGCTAAGGTATTTGCGACGGTACCCGTCGCAAATGGGCCCGTCGCAAATAATCTAACTTATAAATACCCCCATCCGTTTTTTTTCAAATCATTCTCAAATTCCATCTTCTTCTTCTCTCAAAATTTTATTTCTAAAGTTCAGTTTTTCTCAAGTTTATTTTTTTCCTCTGGAGTTGATATTGAAGTTTTGAAGAACGATCAGAGATCAACCTCAGATCAATTTTCAAGGTATTTATATTTATTTTAATTTAATATTTATTTTTAATGTTTTATTAGTATCAATTATTCTTAATTAGTTGTAATTTAATTATGTTTACATTGTTTTATTACTTAATAATTAGTAATAGATACCAATAATTAGAAATAATAACATTATTTAATTATTAGTATATTTTATTATTAATATTAAAATAATATAATTTTTTATATATATACAATTCTCTTTTCATCTGTGTGTTTGCTGTCTTCACATGTATTATTTGTATATGGAGATAGAAAACACACAGATGAAAGGAAAATTGTATATAAATTAAAAAATTATATTATTTTAATATTAATAATAAAATATACTAATAATGTTATTATTCCTAATTATTGGTAATTATTCCTAATTATTGGTAATTATTCATTTAATTACTCATAATTAGGAACAATTACCAATAATTATCAATAATTAGGAATAATTATTAATAATTAGTAATAATTACCAATAATTAGTAATAATTACCAATAATTAGTAATAATTACCTATAATTAGTAATACTTACCAATAATTAGTAATACTTACCAATAATTAGTAATAATTACCAATAATTAGTAATAATTATTAATAATTATCAATAATTAGTAATAATTAGTAATAATTACTAATAATTACCACTAATTAGTAATAATTAGGAATAATTACCAATAATTACCAATAATTAACAATAATTACCAATAATTAGGAATAATTAGTAATAATTAGTAATAATTAGTAATAATTAGTAATAATTAGTAATAATTAGTAATAATTAGTAATAATTAGTAATAATTAGTAATAATAACCAATAATTAGTAATAATTAGTAATAATTACCGGTAAATAGTAATAATTACCGGTAAATAGTAATAATTACTGGTAAATAGTAATAATTAGTAATAATTAGTAATAATTAGTAATAATTACCAATAATTAGTAATAATTACCAATAATTAGTAATAATTACCAATAATTAGTAATAATTACCAATAATTAGTAATAATTACCAATAATTACCAATAATTAGTAATAATTAGTAATAATTAGTAATAACTAGTAATAATTAGTAATAATTAGTAATAATTACCAATAATTAGTAATAATTACCAATAATTAGTAATAATTAGTAATAATTAGTAATAATTACCCATAAATAGTAATAATTACCGGTAAATAGTAATAATTAGTAATAATTAGTAATAATTACCAATAATTAGTAATAATTACCAATAATTAGTAATAATTACCAATAATTAGTAATAATTACCAATAATTAGTAATAATTACCAATAATTAGTAATAATTACCAATAATTAGTAATAATTACCAATAATTACCAATAATTAGTAATAATTAGTAATAATTACCGGTAAATAGTAATAATTACCGGTAAATAGTAATAATTAGTAATAATTAGTAATAATTACCAATAATTAGTAACAATTACCAGTAATTAGTAATAATTACCAATAATTAGAATTAATTACCAATAATTAGTAATAATTACCAATAATTACCAATAATTAGTAATAATTAGTAATAATTAGTAATAATTAGTAATAATTTGTAATAATTAGTAATAATTATTAATAATTAGTAATAATTACCAATAATTAGTAATAATTATCAATAATTAGTAATAATTCTAATTATTACTAATTAGTACTAATTAGTAATAATTACCAATAATTAGTAATAATTACCCATAATTAGTAATAATTAGTAATAATTAACGGTAAATTGTAATAATTACCGGTAAATAGTAATAATTACCGGTAAATAGTAATAATTAATAATAATTAGTAATAATTGCCAATAATTAGTAATATTTACCAATAATTAGTAATAATTACCAATAATTAGTAATAATTACCAATAATTACCAATAATTACGAATAATTACCAATAATTAGTAATAATTACCAATAATTAGTAATAATTAATAATAATTAGTAATAATTAGTAATAATTAGTAATAATTACCAATAATTAGTAATAATTACCAATAATTAGTAATAATTAACAATAATTAGTAATAATTAGTAATAATTAGAAATAATTACCAATAATTAGTAATAATTACCAATAATTAGTAATACTTAACAATAATTATTAATACTTACCAATAATTAGTAATAATTACCAATAATTAGTAATAATTACCAATAATTAGTATTAATTACCAATAATTAGTAATAATTACCAATAATTACCAATAATTAGTAATAATTAGTAATAATTACCAATAATTACCAATAATTACCAATAATTAGTAATAATTAGTAATAATTACCAATAATTAGTAATAATTACCGATAATTAGTAATAATTAGTAATAATTAGTAATAATTACCAATAATTAGTAATAATTAACAATAATTAGTAATAATTAACAATAATTAGTAATAATTACCAATAATTACAAATAATTAGTAATAATTACCAATAATTACCAATAATTAGTAATAATTAGTAATAATTACCAATAATTAGTAATAATTAGTAATAATTAGTAATAATTACCGATAATTAGTAATAATTAGTAATAATTACCAATAATTAGTAATAATTACCAATAATTAGTAATAATTACCAATAATTAGTAATAATTAATAATAATTAGTAATAATTAGTAATAATTAATAATAATTACCAATAATTAGTAATAATTACCAATAAATAGTAATACATAACAATAATTCATAATACTTAACAATAATTTGGAATAATTACTGGTAAATAGTGATAATTAGTAATAATTAGTAATAATTAGTAATAATTAGTAATAATTAATAATAATTACAAATAATTAGTAATAATTACCAATAATTAGTATTAATTAGTAATAATTATTAATAATTACCAATAATTACAAATAATTAGTAATAATTTGTAATAATTAGTAATAATTACCAATAATTAGTAATAATTACAATTAATTAGTAATAATTAGCAATAATTAGTAATAATTACCGATAATTACCAATAATTACCGATAATTACCAATAATTACTAATAATTACCAATAATTAGTAATAATTACCATTAATTAGTATTAATTAGTAATAATTACCAATAATTGGTAATAATTAGTAATAATTACCAATAATTAGTAATAATTAGTAATAATTACCAATAATATTAGTACTATGAAAATAATAAAAAATTTATATAATATTAAAATTATCAATATTTGTAACATGTTTTGCTTTATTCTCAATATATTTAATTCTTAAAGGGTCAATTTTTAGGTCTATCTCATTAAAAATTTTGTGTCAGTCGTGTATGATTTAAACTCTATAATTATCCTAGCTTGAGTGTTTTTTCTAACAAATTATTCAAAACCAGTAATTCTTTTATATTTTATAGAGAAATATGGAAGAACGAGGTCGTCACAATCATTATTAGGTGACCGCATATGGATAAATCAACGTAGAAGTCCAAACGGTTCTGGTTTAAATCCAGTATATGTAGAGGGTGTGGAGACTTTTTTATCATTTGCGGCATCAAATCCAGAATTTGTTTCAGAAGGCAAAATAAAATGCCCTTGCAGAAAAAGTGCATTGAGAACGTTTGACACGTTTGACAAAGTGGGAGAACATCTCTTGCGTTTTGGTTTTCAACCAGATTATGTTTTTTGGTATCAACACGGTGAACGCAGTTCCAGAGCAGGTGATACCAACTTGATTCCGGATCCATCCCGGTTTCAAGATTTAGTACATGATGTTGCAGGTTCATCTGTTCAACATACAGAAACTCCGGCTGATATAGCTTCAAATCCTGAGTTGGCACCGTCTGAATTTTATGAGTTGTTGAAGTCTGCTGAGGATGCATTATATCCTGGATGCAAGATGAGCAAATTAGAAGCAGTTGCAACATTTATGGCTATCAAATCAGATAACGGAATGTCAAACACCTGTTTTGACCAGATATTTTCTTTGCTTAAAACAATGTTACCCGAAGGAAATGTTTTACCTACAAATTACTATGAGAGTAAGAGGCTGGTTCGAAATTTGGGACTTACTTGTCAGAAGATTCATGCATGTTCAAATGACTGAATTTTATATTCTGGGGAAAATGAGTCGTTGGATAGTTGTCCCACATGTGGGAAACTAAGATATAAAGAAGGACAACACGAGAAGTCTGGTTTGATTCCTGTAAAACAGTTGAGATATTTTCCGCTTAGATCCAGACTCCAGCGTTTATTCATGTCTAAGAATACAGTGACAATGATGTCATGGCATAAAGAGAATATTTCAACCGATGAAAGCTTGAATCATCCAGCCGATGGTGATTCATGGAAACATTTTGATAGAGTGCATCCATCCTTTGCTTTAGAAGCTAGAAATGTTCGACTGGGCCTTTACACTGATGGTTTCTGTCCGTTTGGATCTTATGGTAGTCAATATTCATGTTGGCCTGTTTTTTTAACTCCGTACAATTTACCTCCATGGATGTTAATGAAGGAGCCATATATCTTTTTGACTTTACTAATTCCATGACATCCGAAGAAAAATATTGATGTTTATTTGAAACCATTGATTGATGAATTAAATTTATTGTGGAGTACTGGTGTCAGTACATATGATGTTGCAACGAAACAGAATTTCATACTGAGAACAGCATTGATGTGGACAATAAGTGACTTCCCGGCTTATGGGATGTTATCTGGATGGAGTACACATGGTCAAAAATCATGTCCTTACTGTATGGGAGAGAACAAAGCATTTATGCTCATTCATGTAAAGAAACCTTGTTATTTTGACTGTCATCGCAGGTTTCTTCCAGCTAATCATCCTTTTCGCAGAAACAGATCTCATTTCAGAAAAGGAACAGTTGAAAGGGAAGGACCTCCAAAAATGCTATCAGGTTCGGAGTTAAAATCAGTTGTATTTTCATTACCTCCCATCACTTTTGGTCCCACAATAAACCAACATAAAATTTCTGGTTTTGGGAAAGAACACAATTGGATTAAACGTAGCATATTTTGGGATATGCCATATTGGTCTGATTTGTTGGTCCGACACATGTTAGATGTCATGAATATTGAGAAGAACTGTTTTGATAATTTGTTTCATACAGTTTTGGATACGCCAGGAAAGAGCAAAGACAATGTAAATGCACGTTTAGATCTTGCCCAAATTTGCAGGCGTCCAGAATTGGAACTGTTTGAGAATGTCAGAACATAAAGGTTACTGAAACCAAAAGCAGCTTATACATTGTCTAAAGAAAACAATTTATTATTTTGTCAGTGGATTGCAGATTTGAGACTTCCAGATGGTTGTGCTTCCAATTTGGGTAGATGTGTAAAGAATGGTCATATTACTGGATTAAAAAGTCATGATTGTCATGTTATAATGGAAAGACTGCTACCCATTCGATTAAGAGGTCTGTTGAATTCTTTGATTTGGGATTCCATAACAGACATGTCTCATTTTTTTCGGTAAATTTGTGCGACTACAGCAGATTATGATGCTCTAGGCAAACTTGAAAAAGATGTTGTTGTAATTATATGTAAACTGGAAAAAATATTTCCACCGTCTTTCTTCGACTCAATGGAACATTTGATGTTACATTTTCCATATGAAGGCAAATTTGGAGGTCCAGTACAGTTTCAATGGATGTACCCATTTGAAAGATGCATGCAAAAATTGAAAAGAAAAGTACGTAACAAAGCATCTGTTGAAGGATCTATTGCAGAAGCTTATTTGCAAGAGGAAATATCTTTTTTCTGCTCCCATTATTTTGAATCTGAGTATCCTTAAAAACACAACCGAATGGGACGGAACGATAGGAATATTGATGAAATCGACAATCAATTATCTGTTTTCAACCAGTCAGAGCTTGGTTTTGGTGGAGTTTATGAACACTGGCTTTCAGATGATGAACATCATAGAGCTCATACGTATGTTCTGCTCAACTGTGAAGAGATGACATCAGTTGTACTGTAAGTGTTTATATCACTTATTCTATCATTTATGTTATAGTAAATAGCTTTGGTTTTTATAGGTTGTATGATAATCATATCAAGAAACAAATTCCACAAATTACAGCAGCTGCTCTCGAAGAACGTCGACTAAAAAATTTCTCTCAGTGGTTTCAAAAACTGGTAACATAAATTCTTTATCTTTTAGAAACTCATTCAATGTATAGTTTACTATATTGATAATTATTTCAAAAAAATTTAGGTGTCTCGACATGCTGATAAAATTGACAAACGACTGTTTGTATTGAGTAACCCACCTTCCAAACTTGTTAAAACTTATAATGCATATGTGGTGAATGGATTTCGATTTCACACTCATGAATATGGGGAATCGAAAAAAACAATGAACAATGGAGTTAGCTTGAGAGGATCTCGTCATCGAGAAAATGAAGTTGACTTTTATGGCATACTTGATGAAATCATTGAACTCTGTTATCTTGGACAACATTACATAACCATGTTCAAATGTCGGTGGTTGGATACAGAGAGAGGTGTGCATGTTCATCCGACTCATAGAATCATCGATATTAAATGTAAAAGTGTTCTCGCAGTAAATGAACCATTCTTATTGGCTCAACAGGAACATCAAGTTTATTACGCAAAGTAATGTTCTACATCAAGAGACTTGACTGATTGGTGGAGTGTAATAAAAATCAAAATTCGAGACAATCAGTTTAGTCAAAGTGAATGTGCTTTCACTGATGTGCAAAGAATTGAAGTTTTTCAAGAGAGTACTCAAAATCA
This sequence comes from Viscum album, assembly GCA_963277665.1. Taxonomy (NCBI): domain Eukaryota; kingdom Viridiplantae; phylum Streptophyta; class Magnoliopsida; order Santalales; family Viscaceae; genus Viscum; species Viscum album. The sequence continues at coordinate 338,183,629 of OY728161.1, read as the reverse complement.
ATCTTTTTTACAAAGAGACATGAGTATCGATGATGACACCCCACATTTAAGAGTCGGTGATGACGATGATGTTAATGATGTCACATATGAATTTGAAATGGTAAGAGATGAAGCAACTGTAACTCGAATGGATATCGATGATGTTGAGGAGGAATATGAAGATGACATTGACATATATGAAGATGATGATGAAGATGAACACTGATAGAATTCCATGGTATTTATATACAATCATATATGTATATATAATAGTAATTATCAATTATTTGCTAACAACATTAACATTTTCTGTTTCAGATGGACGATGCCACATTTCGTGAGTTGGCGGATCCTGACCTGACTTTTGATGCGGATGAGTTGCTGCCAGATGACCCTCAACCTGCAGGCGCTCTAGGGAGTACACGGAGGGGGCGCGGTCTTGAACGATTGATGATTCCTGACCCCGTCCCCGAGCGACGTCCACGTCTTGGGTTTGATCCACGCACACGGAGGTGTGATAACCTGTTGATTTGATTAAGATTTCATTAATCTATTCACATAATAAATGTTTATTATTTTTATAGTTTTTCGCATATAGCAGTCGGACAGGGCAGCGCTATTTTGCGCAACTATTTCTCTCAGCCGTGGACCACATGGGAGCAGATTCCCATTGATGTGCAGCAGGCCATGTTCGGCCATTGGTTGGTACGTACGTAAATAAATAATTTTTATTTTGAAAATTATTTCATTTCTAACTTGATATTTTGATTTATTTATAGGGTTTATGGTATCCGATCGAGGATACCATGCGTGACGCCATCCACGAGGCATGGGAGGTGGCCATGCGTGATCTCCTTCGTCAGTTTTTGCACAATTTAAGAAAAGCTGCGATGAAGAAAGCAGGAGTGTCAGATTTTGACAAGTCATGTAGACCACACCGACCAGAGTACATTTCATCCCATGTATGGGATGGATTATGTGCGCACTGGTTGTGTGGTGCCTTTCAGAGGAGATCATCAGTGGGGAGGCAAAATCGGGGGAGACAGGAGGTGACTCATCGAGCTGGGAGTCGTTCTTTCAGTACTCATAGACAGCATCTGGTACACACATTATTTATAAATATTTTATATAACTATAAATATTAACAGTTTATTTTTTATTCTTATAGGCTGTCGAGCACCCCGATATTACAGAGTACGACGTATATCGGAGGATGTATAGTGATCCTACTACTGGGGAGCTCAGAGGTGTTCGTCAGCATCACATCGTGGTTAGTATTATTTGTGTTCAAGTTTAAAAATTAACTGTATATAATATATTCACAATTTTAATTTTAAATTGCAACTACAGGAGTCATATGAGGCCGCAGCGTCACAGGCCCGGCCTGAGAGTCAGGCCGAGTCATCAGATCAGACCACTGGCCATCAGTTTGATGAGGCGGCATGGATGCACGCCACCCGGTATGCATTCGAGAAGGGCTGGGTAGTTGGTATCAGCTCTCGACTGACTCCCGGAGATTATTATGGCAGTGCTGCGATGTCGGCGTCCAGCTCGAGAGGAGCTCGTGCATCTTCTTCTGCTACACACTATGAGGATCAGTTGCGATCTCAGACTGTACTGATAGAGAGTCTTCGACAGGAGCAGGAGCAGATGTGTCAGCAGCATGAGGAGGAGCGTCGACGCCAGCAGCAGCTGTACGAGGAGCAGACGAGTCGGTGGCAGCAGCAGCATCAGGAGCAGATGGAGTACATGCGCCGACTCACTCATGTTTTAGGGATGGAGTTTCCTCCACCACCATCTGCAGATCCCCCTCCCCCCCTCCTTCAGATTAGAGTTTGTATTTATGTTATATAATTTTTGAAATCAAAATATGATTTTTTTTCTATTCGTAGTTTCTGTCTCATTATAAAATATTTATTAATATTCTATTATTTTTTATTTTTGAATTATAATTCTATTATTATTATATTAATTAAAATAATTTATTATTTTTATTTGTGAATTATAATTCTATTATTATATTAATTAAAATCATTTATTAATATTTTATTATTTTTTATTTTTGAATTATAATTGGATTATTATTATATTAATTAAAATAATTTATTAACAATTTATTATTTTTATTTTTTTATAGTATTTTCGACGGGATACTATTCCCGTCGCAAATAGTATTATTATTTTTTTATTTTTTAAAAAATAGTTTTTGCGACGGGGCCCGTCGCAAATACCTGTTGCGAGTTTTTGCGACGGGCCCCGTCACAAATAGTTTTTTCCAAATATACGGAGTACTAGTTGCGACGGGGATTCTCCCCGTCGCGGAAAAAGGCTTTTGCGACGGGCCCGTCGCAAATGACCCGTCGCAAATACCTGTTTTTCTAGTAGTGTACGTTCAATGAATATGATCTCTGAAAGAATACATGCATGTCCAAATGAATCCTTTTGGTTTTCAATGTACATCTCATAGTACATGACAAGTTATGTTGGTAAATTATATCTTTCCATTGTGGATATGTATGAAATGAAAATACATTATGTTACCAATGATTATATCAGGACCAAAACAACCAGGTAATGATATTGATTTTTATTTGGATACATTGATTAAATATTTGAAATTATTATGGGATTCAAGAGTTATGTTGTATTATGATTACATAAATAAATACTTCACTTTGAGAGATAAGTTTAATGGGGTGATAAATGAATTTCTTTCTTATCGAAATTTTTCATGATATAGCATTAAATAAAGTAAAAGGTGTCCCATTTGTGAACAAGGTACACAACTAATTATGTCAAAAAATTCTTTGAAGATTATGTTTCTATGAAATCATATATTACTTCCCCGATGACATAATTATCGATCTTGGATGACATCATTCGATGGGTGTTCAATATTATAGACAACATTGTCTCCACTAACAGGTGATCAAATATTTGAGAAAGTAATATATATGTACACTACTTTTGGTAAACATTTTTTAAAAAACATTTTGAAAACTGGTTGAAAAAAGGGATCGTTTTTTTAATTACTGTACTAGAATTTTTTAAACATCATATATTTCCTTGATTTTTTTTCATGTTGAAATAACTGTATGTGATAGTGTCATTGGAATGTTACTAATTTCACCCAGCTAAAAATAGGATGTAATTAAATCTAGGATGTACATGATTGACAAGTGAATATAGGAAGGTTTGGTGATAATAAAGTGTGAAAATAGAATTTTCTGCCCCATTTTCTTACACTCAATCCCTGTCGGAGAGATATTAGTTTTTAGACTTCTTGAATGATGTAATGTTTTTACAGGGGTATTCATCAAATATAATAAATATTATGTGGTTGGGTGATTTAATGTAAAAGTGTCTGAAATTATGTGTTTGTTATGTTTTTATATAAGATTTAATACAATAAGTTTATGTTTCATTTTTTACAAGAATTTCTTCATAAATTGAACAATCTATATTTATTTTTCAAAGCTATATGCATCAATGTTTTAGACCTGATGAAATTTCAAACTACAAAAATGGAAATTAGCATCATATTATGTGACTTGGAAATTTTTTCCAACCGAAATTATTTAATATGATGGTTCATTTGATGGTTTACTTGGTAAGAGATATTTGACTATGTAGTCATATACATTATTGATTGATGTACCCCATATGTCAAAATTCAATTTCGGTCGGATGTTGGTATTGTAGATTGATATATAGTTAAAGAAGCCATTTAATTTTATACCAACTACCAGTATAGTGTGAAAAGAATGGGTCTACCGAAATCTCATCACACTGAGTGTCTTGAGGCGAAATAATTTCTTGAAAAAATGTCATCACAGTCATTATTATATATCAATAGAAGGCCCATATTTATGATTTTAATAATAGTTTATAGGTTTACACATATGTTGAAACCCTAAAATAACTTCATAGTAATTTGAATCCAACAAGGGATAATAGATAAATATCAAATACACATAGTCAATAGTTTATATGATGGTTTCTAGAACATATTTTTTAGAAGTCAGATGAAAATCTAGATTCAATTTTAGAACAACTATTATGAATATCCAGAGGACTATGTGTGCACATATTATCTTATAATGGTTATTTAATTAATGTTTATATGTTTTATACAAAGGAATGCGATGAATGTAGTACCTTGAAAAATAGTAGAGTTAAATCATGGATGAAGCAATGAATGTATATGGTAATAAGGATAGAAAAGAAATTTATGTGAATATGTCATACTTTGGAGTCATAAAATAAATATAAGAGTTGTATTATACAACATTACAAGTGATGATTTTTCAATTCAAGTGGGTTGATAATTGGAGAGATGTTAAAATAGATAAATTAGGATTTATAAAAGTGGATTTTAGTAAGTAAGGGTAAAAAGATGAACTGTTTATAATAGAATCATAGGTAGTACAAGTATTTTATGTTCTAGATCCTACAAACCGTAATTGGTCAATTTTTCTCCTATCAACCAAAACCAATTAATGGTCAGAAAAAATTTCAAACAAGGATGACCCTTTCATTGGGATGTTCTAATAATTTCATAGTGGTACCAAAATAGATAGGTTAATTCATGTTATAAGATACCACAATGAAGGTATTTTAATACTCTATATAGGTTTTATATCTCTTAAACCATAAGAAAAGAGTTATTAATATGGTTATGTATTTTTGTGATATACTTTGTTTTACCTCATATTAATATCATTTCACTACCGCATTAATGTAATCTAAATTAAATATTCAACCAATTCTATACAAAATGACTTATATACAAGTCGATGATCCCAATCCTATGGAACAACAGGATTCTCCAAATTTTGTTTCTCCCAATATAGAGGAACAACAATCTTAGGCACATCCCAATGCTACCAATATAGGGAAACAAAAAAATGATGATGTTTAATGCAATGAAATTGTATATGGAGAAAAACTGGTGTCCCATAAAAAATAGGAGCACCATAACCTGATGGTGCTATAAAAATTTATAAGGTGAAAAATAATGGCATCAAATTCATGGTTGGGTGGAATGAATGTGTCCTAGATGTTAACCCCAGCAAGGCCATGTTCTGTAGTTTAATTGGGCTCACCACTCAATGGTGTGTGTTGATTGATTATATATATGGAATAATGTTGTGTTCACACAGAAGACATTGATTTGAAAAGATATTAAGATATCATTATAATATACTTTCATTATTTTACAAATAAACAAAATAATAAAACATTTAATTACTCTTCATTATCTCTGGGAAAGTTCATTTATAGTAGATGAATCCTAAAATAAATATATATTAATTCTTGATAGAAGGGCTCATAAATGTTTTCACAAAATTATAATAAAATGTCATCACAATGATGTTGAAGGGAAAATAAATATTCACCCACCAAAAATGTATACACACATCATAATCCAAGAATCTTATGACGCATTTAGTGGCCATAATGAGGAGATAAGTTTTTAGGTACATTATGGCTGGTAATAAATTGTTTGAAAATATATTTATTAATCAATTTGATTAATAATTATTAACTTATGAAATAGAAAAAGAGTGTGGAAAATAAGCAAGGGTAAAAAAATCCAACTTAACTGTAAAATTAATTAACGATGGGGTAAGATTCACATGAAAAACAAATCATAAATTTTTTTAAATCTATCATTATATTTTTTCATGAAATGAAACAATATTAAAATAATGTTCCTCTATATATATATAGATTAATGTATCCAAATACATATCCACTTCAATCCCACATCATTTTCTATGGAAGGAGGCATATGTAAATTAATATGGGATTATAATAGTTGAAAACACACAAAATGTGTGGGAATCAAATGTAAGTATAAAATAATAAAAATTTATTTTTCGTTAAATCAGTATTAAATAACAATGATTACTTATTTTAAAATATTTTTTATCCAAATTAGACATAGGAGTCATAATTAGCTATACCAAATGGAAGGCTACTATCGGTGGCCTTGAAGAGGTTAGAAAATTATGTCAACATCAGAGGTTTGGGTTTTTTGGGGTAAGAGCTCAAACATATTTTGAGGAAATAATTGAATAGTGGGATAAAGCTAAAAAAATTGAAGATATAATGGCATGATTAGCTACTGTGGAAGAAAAATTTTATTAGAATTCTATGTTTCTAGAAAATGTTATGTGTACAAAGAAAAGAGAAGAAACAACTTAATAAAAACCACTACATGAAGACCCCCAATCCCAACCCCAATGGTTTTGAGGTGATCCATTCCCCTCTAAGATCTATCTTTTATGTGGTAATAAATATTTTCATAACTATTTCTATGAAATTT